>CAJQUN010000013.1:10833364-11433364 GCA_907163345.1 Haberlea rhodopensis
GGATCCGGATTTCTCGAAGATAATTTGGTAAGTTTCTTCCCCTCGTAATTGTCTTCGATTTGAATGTGGTTTTGTGTGGTTTGGTGGCATTAGGGTGGAGTTTGAGTTTTGGAATTTTTAAAGAATTTTGGGTTGGTTGGTTGAGGAAGTTTTATGTGTTTATTTTGAGGTTTAATGTTGTAAGGGGTTTGAGGTTTGTTGTTGGGCAAATTTTGCAAGAAAAACGCCATTTTTGGCTTTTACAGGTCGAGGCGATCGATCCCTAGGGCAGGGCGATCGATCGCCGCGACGTTGTTGGAAATTTCAGGAAGATGAACAGTGAGGCGATCGACCGCCTCAAATGAAGCGATCGATCGCCATGAGGCAGTGGCCATTTACGATAAGAGGCGACGATCGCCTGAAAAGGAGCGATCGATCGCCTGTTCTGTTTTAGCGAGGCGATCGATCGCTGAAATCATGCGATCGATCGCCAATGCCTTATTTTGGGGAATTATTTCGTGTTGAGTTTTCGATGCATGCTTCGCCCGGGGCCTTTTAAAACGGTTAATCGCATGGATGACGATATATTTGGGGTTTGTGAACGTGCTTGGGCACGTGGTTGCATGCTTGAGATTATTGTGGATTATTATCGTGTTTAGCATATAATTCATCGGTCACGGGACCAAGGCAAGGTTTGGACTTGAACTACGGAAAGTATAAGGTACGTATGACGTACGAGCATAGCCCTTTAATATAATTGCAATTGTTGAGTGCTTGGTACACTGTATTGCAATGAATGTGTGTGGAAATGCATGACACATGGTATTAGCAATAAACGGATATTGAAATACAATGGTTTATGGTACTTGCTTCAAATGTCTATGTATGCATTGAGAATTGCATGGTGCCGTTTGAGCGAACAATGATTGGGATGTTGTCGCCTGTGAGCGAACATCGATTATGACGCCGCTGCTGTTGAGTATGCGTGGAAATGGAACGCCGCTATTGTAGAGCGAGCTATGAAATAGAACTATGGAACCATAAGTGAGATATATGGGGAATTTGTAATCATTGTTTAATGATTTGATAGTATGAT
Source organism: Haberlea rhodopensis (assembly GCA_907163345.1). Classification (NCBI taxonomy): domain Eukaryota; kingdom Viridiplantae; phylum Streptophyta; class Magnoliopsida; order Lamiales; family Gesneriaceae; genus Haberlea; species Haberlea rhodopensis. The sequence goes on from CAJQUN010000013.1 coordinate 10,834,440, forward strand.
TTTGATACGGTATATGGCTAATGAATTCGTTAATCAATGTAATGATTAACTGGCATTTGGGAATTTGATGGTTCAGTGTTTGAGAACATGGACAGTACATGAAACCCCGGATGAGGATGATTACCATCCAGGGAGTATATTTTGTATTTCATAGCATTTACATTTATGTAAATTATGAAATTGTATTTTGTTGTAGCTATTGGGATTTGGATATTGGTATGCTCACCCCGTGTGGGGCTGTCTCTGTTGGGGCAGGGGTACAGGTTGTAGCAGCAGCTTTGGAGTTGAGCTCGGGCTGTTGATTGAAGTACTTCCAGGATTGAGGTACCAGAGCTGGATGGATAGGCGCTCAGATCTAGAGTCGAGATCGAGTTGCGCTTGAGAGGTGCTTCCAGGATCGAAGCACCAATAACGGGTATCCAGTAGAGTGTTTTATACATTAGATACACGCTTATTCATTGGGTGCTCTTATGTGAGTACATATTACGTGTATATGGAATGATAAACGGGCTACGGCTCTTCTCTGTTCATTTATGGTTTGCACGCAATTAGATATGGAATTGCTAAATGAACTAAGAGTATGTTAGTGTATTATGAGGGTGCATGTTATATGAATAATCTTGGTTGGGGAATTTGAATATTATGTGGATTAAATGCAAGAAATTTTCTGGATAACATATGGTGTTGCATTTGCATATGGTTTTTCCCCTGATAGTATGATTATATGCACTAATGGTATGGCTTAATACACTAATAACGGGTTAAGGGCACGGGGGTCCTTACATTAGTGGTATCAGAGCCAGGTAGCTCTTTGGGGCTGTTGAAGGCCTGGAACATGCTGATAGGGATGAGTAGCACATATTTATGCATGATAGTAGTTAGTGTTGTGTGACACAAACTATTTTGCTTATGTGCATTTGTGATATGTGATCATAGTGAAACGATTATATGTCATGACATCTATAGAATCATAATATAACCTGTTGATTATGATTGTGAGTTGTGACACAGGGACAACCAAATGGAGCATTTTGAAATGCATTGGGATACGGGAAGTACTTTGTACTCGTAGTTTATGCATTTACTCATTATAATCATATTGTGGTGAATATGGATTATCGTATGCTCATGGTTTGAGATTGTTCCTGTAGGAACACTATGACACGAAAGGCTAGGTCAGGGTTGAAAGACACGAAACGGTAACCTGCGTTTTATATACATCATGGGATTATGCATTGTGGTTGCATGTGTACAATGGAGTGATGATTTTAATGCTCTGCCGCCAAATGTTGAAGCGAGGGGTGGGAGTGCCGCATGTCGCATTTGAGCGAGGTGCATTAAAATACACTCATGATGATGTATGTTGGAATATGGAATATGCTTTGTGTTGCAGGTATAGACGGAATACTTGGTGAATATCCCATGAGTCATTGTTATGGATGAGTGATGATTTTAAATGCTTGCCGCTACTTATTGTTTTGTGCCGCTAAAATGTAAAGCGAGGGGTGGGAGCGCCGCATGTCACATTGAAGCGTGGTTATCATATGAGGCGAGGAAAGAATATTTGCCGCTAAAATGTGAGGCGAGGGGTGGGAGCGCCGCATGTCCATTTAAGCGAGGTTATTCTATGCCGCCTATATGTGAAGCGAGGGGTGGGAGTACCGCATGTTTTATTTGAGCGAGGGGCATTAAAATACACTACCGTGACAATGACTAGGGATCGGCTATTCTATTGGCGATGGTTTATGCCGCCAGGTATATTGATAGCGACGGTTCATTCCGCTATATTGATTGGTGATGGTTCATTCCGCCAGGTGTATTGATTGGCGATGGTTCTTGCCGCCAGGTATATTGATAGCGACGGTTCATTCCGCTATATTGATTGGCGATGGTTCATTCCGCCAGGTGTATTGATTGGCGATGGTTCTTGCCGCCAGGTATATTAATAGCGACGGTTCATTCCGCTATATTGATTGGCGATGGTTCATTCCGCCAGGGGTATTGATTGGCGATGGTTCTTGCCGCCAGGTATATTGATAGCGATTCATTCCGCTATATTGATTGGCGATGGTTCTTGCCGCCGGATATATTGATAACGATGTCTCATTCCGCTATTCTATTGGCGATGGTTCATGCCGCCGGGTATTCTATTGGCGATGATTCGTGCACCGGGTATTACATAGCGACGGGTCATTCCGCTACACCTATGGTGATGGTTCATACCGCCGGATATCTATAGCGATGACTTATGCCGATGACTCTATGACGAGAGATCATGCCGCTGATTCTATAGCGATGGGTTATACCGCTATGTGCGTAGCGCTGGATTATGTCGCCTACGAGCGATGGGTGCTGCTTGTGTACCGCTGGTGGATGATGGATACAGGTATTCCGCTATCTTGATAGCGACGAGGTATGGCATATTACTTTTGTTAGCATTATTGTGGATACTACGTGTTGCTATATACGTCATGTGTTTGACGATGAGATTATGGATGTCGTGTATTGACATGTACTGTCATATGTTTGACGATGTTAATTGGATGTCATATGTTGACATATGCCATCACGGGATGACGATGATATAGTTGATGTTCTATGTAGACGTGTAGCGTCGTTTTGATGATTAATACATTTATGTTATGTATTGAGTTGTATGGTTTGAGGGCCTTTGGTGGGCACATGGTAGTGTCTGGGTCACTAGTTGACGAGACCATTATGCCGAGCAAGTTGCTCGAAGAATTATTGGGTGCACCGTACAGGGATTGTACCGCAGCACATATTTGGAGTATATATTGGTCGAGTAATGATACCCTTGGGTACACTCGCTAGTTTGGCTTAGGCCAAGTGATTGGTGGTAAGAGTAGTCATTGAGGAAACTACTCGCTTGTTGTTGTGATCTGCGGTAGGCGTGATCACACCCACCCTGAGGGTGTGGGATAAGTCCTAATGGGTTAGGATCGCTTCGTGGTTGAGCAAGGACACCGGGATGTCCATTATGCTTTGGTTTTAGAGAAATATTGGGTGATGACCCACTACTCTAAATGGATGATACGGTATGGTATACCGAGTGGAACGTATGAGACGTTGGTAGGCTTGATATGAGCCTTTGGAGGCAGCGCTTGTTAGCCAGATATCGTGGCAATGTTATAGCGTGCTTTTGATAGCCGTTATACTGCTCGTGGGATTCGAGTTCAGTGAATCGTATGATGATACGATGAGGACTTTTGGTAGACTCTTGTAGTCTCTTGTGGCATGATAATTGAGGCAGGGAATACCTCGCGGAGACGTTTATACGTCAAATGTTTTAAGAGACTTGTTTTGGGACAACTCAATTTTGTTGGAAATACCAACGTGAGCGTCGACAAGTCGTTGTTAGCTCTGGTTGAGCATCTTTGCATATGGTATGCGACGGAAGTCACAATTGAAATTGTGTGGTATAGTTAGTGGAGTGACACTACTATATTGACTTTATCTCTTGGAGAGATTTGGATTGTACTGTCATGGAGGCAGCTAGTATTGGTTGAGGGTTGATCGTGAATCAACCAGGGTAAGCCCTACTAGTGTTGGACTAGGTGATGGCTTCGTACTTCCAGTGAGACGTTCGAGGAGACGTCTCTGGGGTGATGCTCGAGTGTGGAGTACTATGGCAATAGTACAAGGCATCGTTGTTTGAGTATACATGGCGTATACGAGTTTCGATTTGATGATAGTGGCTTCGATGCACTATTCTGAACCAATTGCATATTTTGGTTCCGAGATATATGTTGGTATGTATATCCAGTTTTCCGGACGGTGGTTCGAGGTTGGAAGGTCATGGATTCATGACACGATCCTTGTGGGAAAGGCGGTATTGATATACCTGCCGGTTGAATCTTTTGGGAGATTCGTTGCTTTGGTTGTGTGGTGTTAATGTTGAAATCACACCCTTTGGCTTTGGTCTGTCGACCACTATTCTCCGTGGAGTGAGAATAATTGAGGTTTGACAGCAGGTTTTGGGACTTTGGGTATGGTTAGAGATACCCGAGTCTATTGCTTTGAGTGTGCCTGTTGTGTTGGTGCTTAGACATGTATACCCTTGTGTATACGAATGTCAACTCTATTTCGTTCCTTGTTGAACGTCGGATTAGTGTGCTTGGTTTGATGAATCTCTGGTGGGAGATTGTGGCAATTCGAGATCGGAAATCTCGATGACACGATGCATTCTAAGGAATAATCGTGAGGTCCGTTTGACTTCCCCTGAGGAGGGATTGTCGTGTTTTGGGATCATGGAATCATGGTAGTTCTTGTTGGATAATTCGATAGCTTTCCTGTTTTAGGATTGTTGAATCCCAGGATAAATGAGGGATGGCCAGGATTCGGATTTGTTTAGTGTCACGGTCGACACGTGTTTGGGAATGCAATTGTTTGTCTTGCATGTCCCCTGTGGAACTTGAGACCTTGTAGAGTCTCGATAGTGTGTTTTGGACCAAGATGGGACTTCTTGGAACACATGGTTGTAGACATCTGTAGTGATGTGTTTTGTGTGGATTAGCGACCGTGGTTTACCCGATCCGGATTGCAAGTGGTGCAACTACTCCTTTGGAGGAGATAATCGGGAAAGCGAAACTGGATTTTCTGTGAGTATATTGTTGTATACTAATGGTCCACATCATGACGATGCGTGTCAAGCATCGTGGGCGAGTAGTGGATATCATGGAGAGGTATCTATGTTAGAACCAAAGGGTTTTTGATTGATTTGCAGTCATGATGGACTGACTTCCGGGACGATTCACATCGAGGTATGTTGTTATCTTTCGGGTTTATATTGGTTTTGGCGTTGCTCTATTGCAGAGTTTGGTGCAAGATTGGTGTTCTCGCAGTTGATGATTCGATTCTAATGTGGTCCGGAATCGGGGTTGTGGCTTTACTTTGTTTGTGTAGTCCTGGTGCTACGTAAAGTATGCCGGTGCAAATTTTGATGATGAAATTTTATTAGTGGGGGATAATTTTGATGTCCGGGGATTTATGGCGTTAATCCCGGTGTGGTATTAATCCTTGATGGATTTTTAATTGTGGCAATTAGGAATTAATTGCGGTTTTGTGTCTCCCGAGGTTGTTAAATCGGGCATTTGGGATCGTTGGATCCAAAGGATGAGATTGTATTCTCATTTTGGTGAAAAACCTATGAGTTGGGTTTTTAGTGGGACTTGGTGTCCGGGGTGCCTTATGTTGGGGCCAGTCTGGGGATTTGATGTTGGAGAGAGAGTTTTTGAAAACAGATGATTTTTAATGAATCATGATGTATTGGTGAAGGTATTGGTATTTTGGGGCATTTTTGCTATATACCAGTTGGACTCGGGATTCCGTCATTTGGAATCCATTTATCTCCCCTCCTCTCCCTCTCACGCCTCTCTCACCCCAAACCCTTTCCCTTTCCCTTTTGATGGGCAAAATCGTTGGAGGCTCGTCCTAGGAGCCGGATTTCTCGAAGATAAGTTGGTAAGTTTCTTCCCCTCGTAATTGTCTTCGATTTGAATGTGGTTTTGTGTGGTTTGGTTGCATTATGGGTTGGGTTTGAGTTTTGGAATTTTTAAAGAATTTTGGGTTGGTTGGTTTGAGGAGTTTTTATGGTGTTTATTTTGAGGTTTAATGTTGTAAGGGGTTTGAGGTTTGTTGTTGGGCAAATTTTTGCAAGAAAAACGCCATTTTTGGCTTTTACAGGTCGAGGCGATCGATCCCTAGGGCAGGGCGATCGATCGCCGCGACGTTGTTGGAAATTTCAGGAAGATGAACAGTGAGGCGATCAACCGCCTCAAATGAAGCGATCGATCGCCATGAGGCAGTGGCCATTTACGCTAAGAGGCGACCGATCGCCTGAAAAGGAGCGATCGATCGCCTGTTCCTGTTTTAGCGAGGCGATCGATCGCCTGAAATCATGCGATCGATCGCCAATGCCTTATTTTGGGGAATTATTTCGTGTTGAGTTTTCGATGCATGCTTCGCCCGGGGCCTTTTAAAAACGGTTAATCGTCATGGATGATGATATATTTGGGGTTTGTGAACGTGCTTGGGCACGTGGTTGCATGCTTGAGATTAATTGTGGATTATTATCGTGTTTAGCATATAATTCATCGGTCACGGGACCAAGGCAAGGTTTGGACTTGAACTACGGAAAGTATAAGGTACGTGTGACGTACGAGCATAGCCCTTTAATATAATTGCAATTGTTGAGTGCTTGGTACACTGTATTGCAATGAATGTGTGTGGAAATGCATGACACATGGTATTAGCAATAAACGGACATTGAAATACAAGGTTTATGGTACTTGCTTCAAATGTCTATGTATGCATTGAGAATTGCATGGTGCCGCTTTTGAGCGAATAATGATTGGGATGTTGTCGCCTGTGAGCGAACATCGATTATGACGCCACTGCTGTTGAGTATGCGTGGAAATGGAACGCCGTTATTGTAGAGCGAGCTATGAAATAGAATTATGGAACCATAAGTGAGATATATGGGGAATTTGTAATCATTGTTTAATGATTTGATAGTGTTGATTTTGATACCGGTATATGGCTAATGAATTCGTTAATCAATGTAATGATTAACTGGCATTTGGGAATTTGATGGTTTCAGTGTTTTGAGAACAGGGATAGTACAGGAAACCCCGGATGAGGATGATACCATCCAGGGAGTATATTTTGTATTTCATAGCATTTATATTTATGTAAATTATGAATTGTATTGTTGTAGCTATTGGATTTGGGATATTGGTATGCTCACCCCGTGTGGGGGGCTGTCTCTGTTGGGGCAGGTGGTACTGGTGTAGCAGCAGCTTTGGAGTTGAGCTCGGGCTGTTGATTGAAGTACTTCCAGGATTGAGGTACCAGAGCTGGATGGATAGGCGCTCAGATCCAGAGTCGAGATCGAGTTGCGCTTGAGAGGTGCTTCCAGGATCGAAGCGCCAATAACAGTATCCAGTAGAGTGTTTTATACATTAGATACACGCTTAATCATTGGGTGCTCTTATGTGAGTACATATTACGTGTATATGGAATGTATAAACGGGCTACGGCTCTTCTCTGTTCATTTATGGTTTGCACGCAATTAGATATGGAATTGCTAAATGAACTAAGAGTATGTTAGTGTATTATGAGGGTGCATGTTATATGAATAATCTTGGTTGGGGAATTTGAATATTATGTGGATTAAATGCAAGAAATTTTCTGGATAACATATGGTGTTGCACTTGCATATGGTTTTTCCCCCTGATAACGGGTTAAGGGCACGGGGGTCCTTACAGAAGTATTATTGTAGAAAGCACACTATAGATGATAGTGTTATTCTGGGAATGATGAGATGTATCATTCTTGAGATCTTATTTCTGATGGGATGGTATGAAGAAAGAAATTTTTGAATTTGTGGCAAATTGTTTGACATACCAGCAGGTCAAGATAAAAATATGAGACCTAAAGGAATACTACAGAAATTGTAAGTGTCACAAACAGAGAATGTGAAACAAGTTGAATCAGAATTGATTAACTATTCAAAACAAGTTATTGAATTCATATGATTGTCTATATGTCTATGAGAAAATGACATTATTTGAGATGTGGATAATGTGGTTTAGTTACAGTGAGTTTTCTGTAACAAATGTATCTGATAGAGATCCGAGGATAATATCCGATTCAAAAACTGTTTCAGAATGTCATGGCTACTAAGTTAGTAACGAGTATTGCTTATCATACCCAGACCGATGGACAAACTGAGAGAATTATCCAGACTTTGAAAGTTATGTCATGATTATTCGTGATGAATTTAGTGGGAATTGACAGGAATCACTATTCACTAGTAGAATTTTCCTATAATTTAAGTTCCAAACAACTATCGGGATGGCATCGGTTGAGATTTTGTAGAGCCATAACCGATCGCTGATATGATGAGATGAAATTGATAAGGAATGTTCGGCACAACTTGAGATTGTTGATAAAATGCCAGGAACAATGGAGTTCATGCGAAAACGATTGATATTGGCTTAAAGTGAGCAGAGTTGCTACGCCAACAAGAGAAATATATTGTTAGAATTTCAAGTTGAGAATCAGACTCATATGAAGATTTTACCTTTATGATGATCGATACGATTCGTTCGGTGAGGTACGATGTTGCCTCGATATTTTTGAACCCTGTGGAGTCATAGAGAAGCTTGGTTCAGTGGTATATCGTTGACACTACCACAACAATTGTCACTGATACATGATGATTCTTATGTACCTATGTTTGAGATTGAGACATCTCATATGATTTAACTGTTGAGTTATACTCATTTTTACGATTTCGAGGATGAAATCATTTTAGGACGGGAAGAAGTGTAAGGCCCCGATGCTAATTTATCCAGATTAACAATGATTAAGCTGTAAGTAATCCTTAGAGCATACATCGCAGCGGAATAAAAAAAATTGGATTACTAGAACAATGGATCTATACATAGGGATTCAAATCGGATAAAGGAATACGAAGGTCTCACCCTTGTAGCGTGTTTGAGCAGATTCCACGGTGCACTACGTCCAACGATCCCGAGTCACGAGCAACACCTCCAAGGTCTTGCCTCAACGGTATCCACACGATTAAACGAACAAAGGGATAGTTTAAGAACAAGTTGCTAGACTAGTTCTTAAACCGGAACCAAAAACCACTCGATTCACAATCAAGAATGATCGCCGGAATCACACAACTCACTTCGGTTATGAAGAAAAACCCTGAGAGCGAGGTGAACGGCGGCCGTGAGCTTTTTTTGGTGCTAGGTTGTTATGTTATGAAGTGTTAATCTTATTAAACACCTTGTTAACAAATTATATATGATTAATTAAAGGCTTTCATAAAGCCTCATGGGCTTAAGCCCATGATTTTAATTTAATCCTTATAATTATTAATTAAGACTCTTCTTAATTATTTAATTCATCCAATGAATTTAATTCCCCTTCTCGATTTAATCTTTTGTGCGACCCGATAGGATCTTGTAATGTTGGCAGTGACATAAAATCTCATTTTACGTTACAAGCAAAGAGCGGTGTCTAGCAACACATCAAGGCTACCCAAATTACAAGAATGTCAATGACTCGACATAACCTTTAGAACTTGTGATAATATTAACCATGTAACTTAATCCATTTGTCCTTTTTGTTTAGATTGAACACGAGTCATGGATAGTCATACTCGTATATTCAATCTCTATTTCTTGATCCCCAAGTAGAACTAGAATAAACGAATAAGCTCGATATCTCATATCGACTCATTCGAGCATGGCCATGCATTTTAGTTCTCACTTGATCAAGGGCCAAACACATCTCCTGTTATATAGGAGGGACAAATCCTATCTCGATCAGTCAACATCCCTCTACATAATTCGTAGTGTATCCAATAGTCGCCTTTATAGATTACCCTGTTACGGGTAACGTTTGACGATATCAAGATACATAACTCCTTATGTTGGGATCTCTGATGATCACAAGTCGTAAGGATTACATACATTATTATCACTATGAGAATTGCATATGACGATCATATAACTATCCATGTTGCATTCTCATGTTGGGTCTGTCCAGTACATCGTTCTCTAACATGTACCCATATGTTGATTTGATATCTCATATCAATGAACAATTCATCGATCAACACATACTAGTCTCTACGTATTATCATTATCCCTATTCATGATAATACTTGACTAGGGACATCTTTAAGAATAATACAATATTATTCTAAGGACATTAACATATATATTAATTCACATTGCACAGTTAAAAGAATAATATATAATAATGAATTGCCATTCATAAAATCATAAACATTGTACGTCAAAACAATCATCTAATGATTTGTCTTAGGGCATATCCCAACAAATCTCTCACTTGCACTAAGACCACTCAGACATATACCTAATGCCTAGAGATCTAGTATGACGATCATGCTTTTGCTGTGACAGTGGCTTCGTCAATGGGTCAGATACATTATCATCTGTTGGTACTTTGCATATTTTAACATCTCCCCTTTCAACGATTTCTTGAATGAAATGGAAACGCCTAAGTATGTGCTTGGATCTTTGGTGAGATCTTGGTTCCTTAGCCAATGCGATCGCTCCATTGTTGTCACAATAGAGTTCTATCGGATCTTTAATGCTAGGCACCACTCCAAGTTCAGAGATGAACTTCCTCATCCAAACAGCTTCCTTTGCTGCATCCGAGGCAGTAATATACTCAGCTTCCGTTGTAGAATCGGCTACTGTTTCTTGCTTTGAACTCTTCCAGCTCACAGCACCTCCATTTAGGCAATACACATATCCAGATTGCGATCGAAAATCATCTTTGTCGGTTTGGAAGCTTGCATCAGTGTAACCCATTACATTGAGCTCTTCCTCACCTCCATAAATCAAGAATGTATCCTTAGTCCTTCTCAAGTACTTCAGGATGTTCTTGACAGCAATCCAGTGACCTTCACCTGGATCAACTTGATATCTGCTCGTCATGCTCAAAGCATACGATACATCGGGACGAGTACATATCATGGCATACATGATAGATCCAATAGCTGACGCATATGGAATCTTACTCATGTGTTGTCTCTCATCTGGTGTTGAAGGACACTGTTCCTTCGAGAGATAAATACCATGTGTCATAGGCACGAATCCTTTCTTTGATTCTTGCATGCTAAACCTTTTAAGCACTTTGTCTATGTATGTACTTTGACTTAGGCCAAGAAGCCTTCTTGATCTATCTCTATAGATCTTGATTCCTAATACATAGGTGGCTTCTCCCAAGTCTTTCATCGAAAAGCAATTCCCTAGCCAAATCTTTACAGATTGTAAGCCAGGGATATCATTTCCAATGAGAAGTATGTCATCTACATACAACACTAGGAAAATGATTACGCTCCCACTGACCTTCTTGTAGACACAAAGTTCATCTTCGTTTTTGATAAAACCAAACTCTTTGATTGCATCATCAAATCGAAGATTCCAACTCCGAGAAGCTTGCTTCAATCCATAAATAGATCGTTGTAGTTTGCATATCTTTCCAGCATCCTTTGGATCGACAAAACCCTCGGGCTGTGTCATGTACACATCCTCGAGCAGATTTCCATTAAGGAAAGCTGTTTTGACATCCATCTGCCAGATTTCATAATCATGAAATGCAGCTATTGCAAGTGAGATCCTTATGGATTTAACCATGGCCACTGGTGAAAAGGTTTCATCATAGTCAATACCATGAATTTGTTTGAATCCTTTTGCAACCAGCCGACCTTTATAGGTTTGTACGTTACCATCCATATCGGTCTTTTTCTTGAATATCCATTTGCACCCTATGGGTCGTACCCCTTCAGGTGGATCAACCAAATTCCATACTTGGTTTGCATACATGGATTCCATCTCAGATTTCATGGCCTCTTGCCATTTCTCATAATCAGTGCCCATTATAGCTTGTTGATAAGATGACGGCTCATCCTCATCAATAAGTAGTAAGTCACCTTGTTGAGTCACAAGAAATCCATATCTCTGTGGCTCCCGGTGTTCTCTTACAGACCTACGCTGGGCTTGTGTCTCTTGAGCAGGTGCTTCTTCCACAACAGCTTGCGGTGCCTGCTCTGTTTCCATCTCAATCTCAGGTTCAGTGTTTTCTTGTGGTTGAACTTCACTAAGTTCTATTTTTCTCCCACTGGTTTTTCTAGAAATAAATTCTCTTTCAAGAAATACACCAGTCCGAGCAACAACTACTTTGTTCTCGGTGGGATAATAGAAATAGTATCCTTTCGTTTCCTTAGGATACCCCACAAATAAACACTTATCAGATTTGGGTCCAAGTTTGTTAGTGGCGTGACGTCTAACGAAAGCCTCACAACCCCAAATCTTCATAAAAGACATACTAGGACGCTTCCCAGTCCATATCTCATATGGTGTCTTTTCCACTGATTTAGATGGAACACGGTTCAGTAAGAAAATCGATGTTTCTAGAGCGTGTCCCCAAAACGATATCGGAAGATCTGCATGACTCATCATTGATCTAACCATGTCCAACAAGGTTCGTTTTCTCCTCTCGGATACACCATTCCAATGTGGAGTATACGGAGGAGTGAGTTGTGGGACTATTCCATACTCCTTTAGATAGTCATGAAACTCTTGGCTTAGGTATTCACCTCCTCGATCTGATCGAAGGATTTTGATACTTTTGCCAAGTTGGTTTTGTACTTCATTCTTGAAATCTTTGAACTTTTCAAAGGTTTCATGCTTATGCTTCATTAGGTATGTGATGACCAGAGATTATAGATGTTAATCCCGGAGTGTTAATAACCCCTAAAGTTGTTTTACGTGGCGATTTGGAGTTTAATCGAAGTGTTGGGCCTTCCGGGCTCGTCCATTTGAGTAGTTGGGATCGTTGGATCCCGAGGTTGAGATCGTATTCTCATTTCGGTGAAAACTTATGAGTTGGGTTTTTAGTGTGACTCGGAATCTCGGGTGCTTGGTGTGGGCACCGGTAGGGGGTTTTGGAGTTAGAGAGAGAATTTTTGGAAACAGATGATTTTTAATGAATCATGATTTATTTGTGGGGCTATTAGTATTTCGGGGTATTTTTGCTATAAATACCAGTTGAACCCGAGATTTTAATTATTGGAACCTTTTTTCCCCCACTTTTCCCGTCACTCTCTCTCACCCCGCTTCCGCGATTTCCCGATCTCCCTTGACCCCCGTCGCTTCCAAGCGTGCGCCCGCCGCCGTCCGACCGCCGTTCGGCGCGTCTGACCCACCGCCGGCTTTGTCTCTTCCAGGCGCACCTCCCCATACCAACAATTTGAAGTTTTGTCGAGAATCGCGTTCGGATTTGCCAGAAAAGCGCTAGGGTTCGAAACTGGAATCTGTCCGATTTGGGGCTCGATTTTTGGTACGTTTTTGGGGCTTTTCTTCAGGCGATTTTGGGGCGTTTTGTGCTTTGATTTGGGTCGAAAATTTCTTACTTTGTAGTTCAAAAAAATTGTTGCTTAATGGTTCGAATTTCATGCTGTTTGCGTGGGTTATGTTCGAATTTTGGGGGTTTTTGGCAAGGGGTGATGATTCTTACTATTGTCAGATTTATTACATGTTTTAGATGTATTATGTTGTTTAGTTTGGGTTCGATTTGTGTTGTGAAGGTTCGAAAATTGTGGGGAGTTATTGAGCAATATTCAATAATGGTTAATTGTCGTGTGTTGACAATATTTTTGAGGGTTATGGGTGTGCTTGAGCATGGGTTGCATGTTCGTAAATAATTGTGAATTAATTTATCGTGTTAGCACATCGTTCCTCGAGGCATGGAACTCGAGCAAGGTTTGGCTCGGACTTCGGAGATTAAGGTACGTGCGACGTACGAGCATTACTTTAGATGAGAGCATTTGTGAAATGCATAATGTATCTTGATTGCATTGATGGTTGTGCGTATGGTTATATATATATGTGTTGATAGAATTATGGAATGACCCAATCTTGACATCGCCGCCACAAGCGTGCGTGATACTAGAGTAGTATGACCTTATAAGATATATGGGGTACTGGGTTTATATGACTATTGTAGGGCATTTGAGATGCCTGAGAATGATCGTGGAATCATGTATTCATTATAAGACATGTGAGATGTCTAAGTATAATGGATAATTGGTAAATTAAATGCTAGGCATTTTGAGCTATCTGTGATTGATAGCGAGGTTAAGAAATCAGTATTCGATATTGAGATATCCATATTGGCATGTATAATATATTTGGAATCACCATCTATTGATATTCGAGAACTAGGCATGCAATGAGTTAAATCAATGTGTTGATTTACTGATTTTTGAGATTTGATGAGTTTGATGATTGTGAGAACAGGGACAGTACACGGAATCCCGGATGAGGACGTTGCCATCCAGGGAGTATCATTTAAAATTCATTAGTATTTACTTTTGTTGTAAATTATGAATTTCATTATTGTGATTATGGGATTTTGTGTATTGGTATGCTCACCCCGTTGGGGGCTGTCTCTGTTGGGGCAGGTGAACAGGTACATCGGTGGCTTTGGAGTTGAGCTCGAGCTGTTGATTGGATGTACTTCCAGGATCGTGGTACCAGGGCTTGATTGTGATGACCAGGGATTATAGATGTTAATCCCGTAGTGTTAATAATCCCTAAAGTGGTTGTACGTGGCGATTTGGAGTTTAATCGAGGTGTTGGGCCTTCTGGGCTCGTCTATTTGGGTAGTTGGGATCGTTGGATCCTGAGGTTGAGATTGTATTCTCATTTGGGTGAAAAACCTAAGAGTTGGGTTTTTGATGTGTTTCGGGATCTCGGGTGCTTGTGTGAGCACCGGTAGGGGGTTTTGGAGTTAGAGAGAGAATTTTTGAAAACAGATGATTTTTAATGAATCACGATGTATTTGTGGGGCTATTAATTTTTCGGGGTATTTTGCTATAAATACCAATTGAACCCGAGATTTTTATTAAAAATTGCATTTCAGCCCCACTTTCCCCTTCTCTCTCTCCCCGCCGATTTCCGCCTGCCCAGCCCCCTCCGCGCGCAAAAACGCTTCGCCCGCCGCCGTCCCGCCGCCGTTCGGCGCGTCCGACCTACCCACGGCTTCGTCTCGTCCAGGCGCTCCTTTCCCCTCCGGCAATTCGAAGTTTGGTCGCGTCTCTCGTTCGGATTTTGAAGGAATGCGTCGATCCCCAATTTCTAGGGTTCTTCGATTTTCGTCCGATTTCCTTCCGATCTTCGTATGGGTAACCTTCATTACCCCTTTTTCGTCCCTCATGTTATTCCCTGCTAAATTTGGAGGTATTGTGTTCGAATTTAAGGATTGTGTTCGAATTTGTGGATTTTGGTTCGAATTTCATGATGTTTGAGGGGTTTATGTTCGATTTTGGGGGTTTTTGGCATGAGGATGATGATTCTTGTTGTTTTTTGATTTATTCATGTTTAAATGAATTATGATGCTTAATTGGGTTCGAATCGAGTTGTTATGGTTCGAATTTTGCCCTAATTTGGTGAGGGTTTGATTTCGAATTTTGGGGGTTTTGGCTATGGGTTGATGATTCATGTTAGGGATCGTTTATTACATGTTTTAGATGATTTATGATGCTTGGTTGGGTTCGAATTGTGATGCTAGGGTTCGAATTATCGAAGGTGTTCTTGGGCAATTTTTCGATATGTCGCATTCGTTTTCCCTCCCTGCATGTACCCTGCCCCGGGTCTTTTAAATGATTTATTGTCGTGTGTTGACAATATTTTGAGGGTTATGGATGTGCTTGAGCATGGGTTACATGTTCGTAAATAATTGTGAATTATTTATCGTTTTAGCACATCGTTCCTCGGGGCATGGAACTCGAGCGAGGTTTGGCTTGGACTTCGAGGATTTAAGGTACGTTTAGTGTACGAGCATAGTTTAAATGATGTTTTACAAGTATGATGCATGATTTAAATACATGAAATTTTTTACTATGATGGTACCGAGACTTGGTTACGTTATGTTGATTCACATGGTGAAATGCTTGGTGCCGCTATGAAGCGAGCAAATGATGGGGTGTGGTTGCTACGGAGCAAACACCGATAGTATGATGCTACTTTGAAGTAAGAAATGAAAATGTGGTATTTGATTAGATATCTAGGATATCTGTATTTTATTCCCTATTGGTAATGAATAGGAACAGAGACGTAGTTAATCAGAGAAGTGATTAACTAGTATCGGAAGTTAAGGAAATCTCAATATGATATCTAGAATTATGATAATTGCTAGATAAAGAAAGATGTTATGAGATGTTGTTAAATTGAAACTGGCTAGGGTTAACCAATATGATGATTAACTGCATATTCAGGATTTGATGATTTATCTGTTTTGAGAACAGGGTTATTACAGGGGTACGCTATGATGGGGATGATACCATCCAGGAAGTATCACATATGTTCCACAATATTTACATTTTCGTAAATTATGTATTATGTCATTATGATTATGAAATTGTGGAATTGGTATGCTCACCCCGTTGGGGGCTGTCTCTCTTGGGGCAGGTGAACAGGTACATCGATGGCTTTGGAGATGAGCTCGAGCTGTTGATTGGATGTACTCCCAGGATCGTGGTACCAGGGCTTGATGGAGCACGGTATCGTATAGAGTACTTATATACCCATGAGGGTGATATACATATTCATGATGCTCGCATGTGAGCAAGATTATACTTGTATATGGGTTGTATATAAAGGCATGAGCCTTTCTCTCTTTCATTCTATGTTGCATGCAATTAGGGGTAGAATTGCTAAATGATATGAGAGTCATTGGTGTATTGTGGGTGACTTTTGTTGTCATATGTGTGGTGTCTTCCCTGGCTGGGAATTTACTTGATATTGCTGTATTCTGATGAGTGTTATGTTTTCCCTGGCCGGGAATTATGTTATGCGGTGTGCTTTTATTTCGGGATAGCTCTATTTATGGGGAGACTCTGCCCAAATTTATATAAAAGTCCACAATGTAAAAAAAAGTGGTGTAATGGGCGAACTCTATGAGTCTATTGTTGTTAGGATGATGAGCTTATAACACTGTATGTTAAAGAAAATTTTGTAATTGCCGTTGAATGGTAAAGTATCATCTGAGTTTCCCGAATAATTTTATTGAAAGCATGTGCCACACATAATGATTAATACACTAATAAAGGGTTAAGTATATGGGGTCCTTACATTAGTGGTATCAGAGCAGTGGTTGCTCATTGGGGCTGTTGAGGGCCTAGGAAGTTATTGATAGCACATATTTATGCATGATGGCATTAATGTTATACGACATGACTAATTGTTTATGTGCTTATATGATATGAAAAGTAGTATTGCTAACCATTGTGGTTGCAGGAATCGTGTGGAACACGATAGGATGGCATTAATAGCGATGTCTAACACTCTATATGCTACGTGCCAAGGAATCTGATTTTGGAAGAAAATCAGGGAAAAGAAAGATATGATGTATTGTCTGAGGACAGACTGGGTAGACAACCGACAGTGGAATACTTCGGTATGGTCTCAATTATTATTGAATATCTAATGCGTTTGTTCATGTAATGTTCAAGCAAGGAAGGTACGTAAGAAACGTACGGGCATCAAACGGTAACATATTCTTAAACTATGACTTTGCATTGATTGCATAAGTATTTATGATGATGTTTACGATGAGTAAAGATGATATGATGTTTATGATGATGATAATGATAAGTAAGTTTATGATGATGTTTATGATGATGATAATGATAAGTAAGTTTATGATGATGTTTATGATGATGATTATGATAAGTAAGTTTATGATGATGTTTATGATGAGTAAAGATGATATGATGTTTATGATGATGATTATGATGATGATTATGAGGAATAAGTTTATAATGATGATGTTTATATGATGTTTATATAATGATGCGATGTTATTTGTGGTAAGATGCCACGGGGTAAGATGCCCCACATGGTAAGAGGCCATGCGATGTTATTTGTGGTAAGATGCCACGGGGTAAGATGCCCCACATGGTAAGAGGCCATGCGATGTTATTTGTGGTAAGATGCCACGGGGTAAGATGCCCCACATGGTAAGAGGCCATGCGATGTTATTTGTGGTAAGATGCCACGGGGTAAGATGCCCCACATGGTAAGAGGCCATGCGATGTTATTTGTGGTAAGATGCCACAGGGTAAGATGCCCATATGGTAAGAGGCCATACAATATTATTATGTGGATTTACGATGACTCATTCTTTTATGAGGATTGACGATGGTTTATGCCGCCAAATATGTTGATAGCGATGCCTCATTCCGCTATATTGATTGGCGATGGTTCTTTCCGCCAGATGTATTGATAGCGATGGCTCATTCCGCTATATTGATTGGCGATGGTTCTTTCCGCCAGATGTATTGATAGCGATGGCTCATTCCGCTATATTGATTGGCGATGGTTCTTCCGCCAGATGTATTGATAGCGATGGTTCATTCCGCTATATTGATTGGCGATGGTTCTTTCCGCCAGATGTATTGATAGCGATGGTTCAATCCGCTATATTGATTGGCGATGGTTCTTTCCGCCAGATGTATTGATAGCGATGGTTCATTCCGCTATATTGATTGGCGATGGTTTATACCGCCGGGTATTGATAGCGATGCCTGTTTCCGCTATTATGTGGACGATGATTCATGCTCAGGTGTATAGAGAGGTTTCATACCACTTATTATATGACGAGGTATCATGCCGTCGATCCTATAGCGATGGACTGTGCTACTATGTATTCAGCACAGGATTTTGCCGCCTTCGAGCGATGGGTGCTGATTACGTATTCTTATCGAGCGACGGAGACAGGTATGTCGCTATCTTGTTAGCGATGAGGTATGTGATATTGCTATTCTATTAGCCTTATTATTGCTGGTATGCGTTGATATACATGTTTTATTACGCCTATTTTACTAGCATGATGGGGATGACATACGCTGAGGTACTTGGGCCGTCACGAGTTGACTGGGTTGTTTAGATGTCATTATTGACATGTATCGTCACTAGTTGACAATGCCTTAGATGCCATTAGTGGGCATGTGTCGTCACGTGATGACGATGACGATGACGATGGGGTAGGGGATGTCTTATTAGACATGCATCATCGTTATGATGAACAATGCGTTGAGTATACGTATTCAGTGGTATGCCTTGGGTGCCAGTACCGAGCACAAGGTGGTGTGTGCGTCACCGTTTGACATGACCCTTATACCGAGCGGGTTGCTCGAGGAATAGGTGGATGCGCTGTACATGTGATTGTACCGCTGCTTATGTTTAGGGTGATCATATTACGAGTGGTGATACCCTTGAGGTATGCTCGTTGGAATGGCTTTTGGCCATGTGATTTGACGACAGGAGTAATCATGGAGGAAATTACTCGCTCTCTGTCGATGTGACATGTGGTAGACATGGTCACACCACCCATGAGGGTGTAGGATGGGTACTAAGGGAGTAGGATCAGGTTCTGTTAAGTACATGGGGACATTGGAGTGTCCAGGGTATATCAGCATTGGAGGAATGTTGGGTAAAGACCCACTACTCTATTGATTTTCTTCCCACGGTGTGGTATGCCGTGCGGAAACGTCCATCTGATTGGTAGGTTTGAGGTGAACCTAGTGAGGCAGCGACTAGTTTGTCTGACGCGTGTGTGCAGCACCATGATGGGCTTTCTAGAGCCGTTATACTACTCGTTGGAACCAAGTTTTGCAAATCGTAAGGTGATACGATGTGGATTGTGATGGACTCTAGTAGTCACCACGTCATTTGAGGATGAGGTTGTGCATGCCTCACTGAAACATATATATGTTTATGTTTAATCTTGGTGAGATTTGTCTGGGACAGCTCATGATGTTGAAGTACCAACAAGAGAGTCATCAAGTCGTCGTTGATTCGGTCTGGGAATCCATGTATTTGGGATGCATTGGGTTTATTGCATGTCCTTTCAAATTTGAAACTCTGAGGAGTCTCGATTGTTTATTTATGACCAGGATGTGGTTCTTGGGATATCCGGAGGTGGACATCTTATGAGATATCTTTTGTGTGAATTTGTGGCCGTGAGTTGCCCAATTTGAGTTGCAATGATGCGACTGCCCCTTCGATAGAGGAGGTTTGAAAGTGGAAACCAGGTTTGGTATGTGTACACCGTGGAATACTAGTGTTTCCCTCGTAACGATGTATGTTAGACATCGTGAGTCATGATAGAGATGTCTTCGAATGATATCTACGATGGAATCGGGAGCGATTCGAATCCTCGCAGTTTCAGTTGACTAACTGCTTTTGGATTTTTAAGCGTTGAGTTGTGCTGACGCTCTTTGACGTTATGATGGATTTGGAAGTCTATTCCACTCCAGAGTTTGACACGAGGTCAACGTTCTCACGGTTGAGGTGTCTTTCAGGATGCGTTCTTACTAGTTGTATTAGAACTAAGGATGACTGTCCGATCTACAGTCGTAAGTATAGGTTGTTTTGCAGTCATGAGAGACTGACTTTTGGGATGACCCGCATCGAGGTACGTTTTGCCTCTTGGGTGATATGTTTGTTTTGGTATGTCGCTCTGTCTCAGAGTTTGATGAGAGGTAAGTATCCTCGCGTTTATTAATACGATTCTGTTATGGTCAAGAATCGAGGTTCTGACTTCATGTTGTTGTGTAGCCTGGGTGTTATGTGATACACCGGTGCTAATTTCGAGGACGAAATTCTTTTAGTGGGGGATATTGTGATAACCAGGGATTATAGATGTTAATCCCGTAGTGTTAATAATCCCTAAAGTGGTTTTACGTGGCGATTTCGAGTTTAATCGAGGTGTTGGGCCTTCTGGGCTCGTCTATTTGGGTAGTTGGGATCGTTGGATCCAGAGGTTGAGATTGTATTCTCATTTGGGTGAAAAACCTAAGAGTTGGGTTTTTGATGTGTCTCGGGATCTCGGGTGCTTGTGTGAGCACCGGTAGGGGGTTTTGGAGTTAGAGAGAGAATTTTTGAAAACAGATGATTTTTAATGAATCACGATGTATTTGTGGGGCTATTAGTTTTTCCGGGTATTTTGCTATAAATACCAATTGAACCCGAGATTTTTATTAAAAATTGCATTTCAGCCCCACTTTCCCCTTCTCTCTCTCCCCGCCGATTTCCGCCTGCCCAACCCCCTCCACGCGCAAAAACGCTTCGCCCGCCGCCGTCCCGCCGCCGTTCGGCGCGTCCGACCTACCCACGGCTTCGTCTCGTCCAGGCGCTCCTTTCCCCTCCGGCAATTCGAAGTTTGGTCGCGTCTCTCGTTCGGATTTTGAAGGAATGCGTCGATCCCCAATTTCTAGGGTTCTTCGATTTTCGTCCGATTTCCTTCCGATCTTTGTATGGGTAACCTTCCTTACCCCTTTTTCGTCCCTCTCATGTTATTCCCTGCTAAATTTGGAGGTATTGTGTTCGAATTTAAGGATTGTGTTCGAATTTGTGGATTTTGGTTCGAATTTCATGATGTTTGAGGGGTTTATGTTCGATTTTGGGGGTTTTTGGCATGAGGATGATGATTCTTGTTGTTATTCGATTTATTCATGTTTAAATGAATTATGATGCTTAATTGGGTTCGAATCGAGTTGTTATGGTTCGAATTTTGCCCTAATTTGGTGAGGGTTTGATTTCGAATTTTGGGGGTTTTGGCTATGGGTTGATGATTCATGTTAGGGATCGTTTATTACATGTTTTAGATGATTTATGATGCTTGGTTGGGTTCGAATTGTGATGCTAGGGTTCGAATTATCGAAGGTGTTCTTGGGCAATTTTTGATATGTCGCATTCGTTTTCCCTCCCTGCATGTACCCTGCCCCGGGTCTTTTAAATGATTTATTGTCGTGTGTTGACAATATTTTGAGGGTTATGGATGTGCTTGAGCATGGGTTACATGTTCGTACATAATTGTGAATTATTTATCGTTTTAGCACATCGTTCCTCGGGGCATGGAACTCGAGCGAGGTTTGGCTCGGACTTCGAGGATTTAAGGTACGTTTAGCGTACGAGCATAGTTTAAATGATGTTTTACAAGTATGATGCATGATTTAAGTACATGAAATGTTTTACTATGATGGTACCGAGACTTGGTTACGTTATGTTGATTCACATGGTGAAATGCTTGGTGCCGCTATGAAGCGAGCAAATGATGGGGTGTGGTTGCTACGGAGCAAACACCGATAGTATGATGCTACTTTGAAGTAAGAAATGAAAATGTGGTATTTGATTAGATATCTAGGATATCTGTATTTTATTCCCTATTGGTAATGAATAGGAACAGAGACGTAGTTAATCAGAGAAGTGATTAACTAGTATCGGAAGTTAAGGAAATCTCAATATGATATCTAGACTTATGATAATTGCTAGATAAAGAAAGATGTTATGAGATGTTGTTAAATTGAAACTGGCTAGGGTTAACCAATATGATGATTAACAGCATATTCAGGATTTGATGATTTATCTGTTTTGAGAACAGGGTTATTACAGGGGTACGCTATGATGAGGATGATACCATCCAGGAAGTATCACATATGTTCCACAATATTTACATTTTCGTAAATTATGTATTATGTCATTATGTATTATGTCATTATGATTATGAAATTGTGGAATTGGTATGCTCACCCCGTTGGGGGCTGTCTCTGTTGGGGCAGGTGAACGGGTACATCGATGGCTTTGGAGATGAGCTCGAGCTGTTGATTGGATGTACTCCCAGGATCGTGGTACCAGGGCTTGATGGAGCACGGTATCGTATAGAGTACTTATATACCCATGAGGGTTATATACATATTCATGATGCTCGCATGTGAGCAAGATTATACTTGTATATGGGTTGTATATAAAGGCATGAGCCTTTCTCTCTTTCATTCTATGTTGCATGCAATTAGGGGTAGAATTGCTAAATGATATGTGAGTCATTGGTGTATTGTGGGTGTTGAAACCCACTTTTGTTGTCATATGTGTGGTGTCTTCCCTGGCTGGGAATTTACTTGATATTGCTGTATTCTGATGAGTGTTATGTTTTCCCTGGCCGGGAATTATGTTATGCGTTGTGCTTTTATTTCGGGATAGCTCTATTTATGGGGAGACTCTGTCCAAATTTTTATAAAAGTCCACAATGTAAAAAAAAGTGGTGTAATGGGCGAACTCTATGAGTCTATTGTTGTTAGGATGATGAGCTTATAACACTGTATGTTAAAGAAAATTTTGTAATTGCCGTTGAATGGTAAAGTATCATCTGAGTTTCCCGAATAATTTTATTGAAAGCATGTGCCACACATAATGATTAATACACTAATAAAGGGTTAAGTATATGGGGTCCTTACATTGATGGAGCACGGTATCGTGTAGAGTACTTATATACACCCGAAGGTTATATACATATTTATGATGCTCGCATGTGAGCACGGTTATGCTTGTATATGGGTTGTATATAAAGGCATGAGCCTTTCTCTCTTTCATTCTATGTTGCATGCAATTAAGGGTAGAATTGCTAATGATATGAGAGTCATGGGTGTATTATGTGGGTGTTGAAACCCATTTATGTTGTCTTATGTGTGGTGTCTTCCCTGGCTGGGAGTTTACTTAGCGTTGCTGTATTCTGTTGAGTATGTGTTTTCCCTGGCCGGGAACTATATATTGTGATGTGCTTTTATTTCGGGATGGCTCTATTTATGGGGAGACTCTGCCCAAATTTTTATAAAAGTCCGCCATGTAAAAAGTGGTGTAATGGGGATGGAAATGGGCAGAATCTATGAGTCTATTTGTTGGTAGAGATGATCTTAATGTTGAATATTAAAGAAATTTTGTAATTGCCATTCAATGGTAAAGTATCATCTGTGTTTCCCGATTGATTTTATTGAAAGCATGTGCCACACATAATGATTAATACACTAATCAAGGGTTAAGGGCTTGGGGTCCTTACATTAGTGGTATCAGAGCAGTGGTTGCTCTTTGGGGCTGTTAAGGGCCTAGGGAGTTATTGATAGCACATATTTATGCATGATGGCATTAATGTTGTATGACACAACTAGTTGTTATGTGCTTTTATGATATGAAAAGTGGTGTTGCTAATCATTGTGGTTGCAGGAATCGTGTAGAATGTGATGGGATGGCATTAATGGTGATGTCTGGCACTTCATGTATTATGTGTTAAGGGATCTGATTTTGTAGGAAAATCGGGAAATGTGAGACGTACGGGCTTCGGACGGTAAAACGTGTTGCACATTTGATTATGTATATCATGGATAGTGAACCCTTACATGTGATGATATATGTGACATGATAGTGATATATTGTGATAATGGAACCAAATGTTGTGTTTGATTATTGTGGTAGAATTGATGAATGTTCCGGTAGCCTTTATCTCCGAGCGAGGGAGGTACTTGCCGCTGTCATGTCTAAGCGAGGTAACATGCCGCTGTCATTGTCGAAGCGAGGGGTCCTAAAATTCCGCTGTTGTATTGGGACCGGAACAGTCACAATTCTATTGATTAATGTGGAATATTGTGGTTATACGTGATTTCGATCATTATATTGTGAACTGTGGTATTAACCTGGATGCAGGTACATGGAGCTAGTGGAAGTTCCGGTAGTTGTTATATTCGAGCGAGGGAGGTACTTGCCGCTGTCATATGAAGCGATGGTAATATGATATTTGCCGCTGTCATGTCTAAGCGAGGTAACATGCCGCTGTCATTGTCGAAGCGAGGGATATCATATGATGCCGCTATATGTCGAAGCGAGGGGTCCTAAAATTCCGCTGCTATAACAAGACCGGAACAACCACATTATCGATATTAATAGCTATGTCTCATTCCGCTATGTTGGTTGGCGATGGTTCATGCCGCCAAGTGTATTGATAGCGATGTCTCATTCCGCTATGTTGGTTGGCGATGGTTCATGCCGCCAAGTGTATTGATAGCGATGTCTCATTCCGCTATATTGATTGGCGATGGTTCTTGCTGCCGGATATATTGATAGCGATGTCTCATTCCGCTATATTGATTGGCGATGGTTCTTGCCGCCGGATATATTGATAGCGATGGTTCATTCCGTTATATTGATTGGCGATGATTCTTGCCGCCGGATATATTGATAGCGATGGCTCATTCCGCTATATTGATTGGCGATGATTCTTGCCGCCGGATATATTCATAGCGATGGTTCGTTCCGCTATTCCATTGGCGATGACTTATGCCGCCGGGGGTTCATAGCGATGGTACATTCCGCTACATCTATGGCGATGGTTCATGCCGCCAGATGTCTATAGCGATGTGTTATGCCGCTGACTCTATGACGAGGGATTATGCCACTGATTCTATAGCGACGGGTTATGCCGCTATGTACATGACGCTGGATTACGCCACCTACGAGCGATGGGTGCTGATTGCGTACCACTGTTGGATGACGGAGACAGGTATGCCGCTATATTGTTAGCAATGAGGTATGTCATATTACTGTTTAGTTAGCACTATTGTGGATATCATGTGTTAATTTACTTATGTTGTCATGTGTTTGACGATGAGACTATAGACGTCGTGTATCGACATATACCGTCACGAGTCGGCAATATTATTTCAAAGTCGTATGTTGACAGGTACCGTCACGGGATGACAATGACATAGTGGATGTTCTATGTAGACGTATAGCGTCGTTTTGATGGTTAATACAATTATGTTATGTATTTGGTTGTATGGTTTGAATGCCGATGGTGAGCACATGGTAGAGTCTGGGTCACTAGTTGACGAGACCTTTTTGCCGAGCAGGTTTGCTCGGTGGAGTAGATGTATTGTACCGGTAAATGTACCACATCATGTTATAGAGGTAAATATTTGTCGAGCAATGATACCCTTGGGTATGCTCGTTGGTTTGGCTAGGGCCAAGTGATTGGTGGTAAGAGTAGTCATTGAGGAAACTACTCGCTTGTGTTGTGATGTAGGGTAGACATGGTTACATCAACCCTGAGGGTGTGGGATAAGTCTTAACGGATTATGATTGCATCATGAGTGAGCAAGGACACCGGGTTGTCCATTGTGTTTGGTATTTTAGAGATATGTTGGGCGATGACCCATTACTTTAACGGTTTATACGGTATGGCATACCGAGATGGAACATATGGTTTGTTGGTGGGCTTGATATGAGCCTATGGAGACAGCGCTTTGCTAGCCAGATATTGGGGGAATGATATAGTGTGCTTGTTGGAGCCATGATACTACACGTTGGAACCGAGTTTGGCAAATCGTAAGGTGATACGATGTGGATTGTGGTGGACTCTAGTAGTCACCACGTCATTTGAGGTTGAGGTTGTGCATGCCCCACTGAAACGTGTATACGTTTATGTTTAATCTTGGTGAGACTTGTCTGGAACAGCTCATGATGTTGGAGTACCAACAAGAGAGTCATCAAGTCGTCGTTGACTCGATCTGGGGAATTCGTGTACTTGGGATGCAATGGGTGTTATTGTATCCAGTTTTTCCAAACGATGGTTCGAGACTAGTGGATCTCGAGTTCGATAGCACTTCCCTTGTGGGGAAGGAGGTAGTATTATACCTATTTGGGAATCTTTGAAAGATTCGGTAAGTTGGTACGTGTGGTGTTGATTTTGGGAATCACGCCGTGTTGTTGAGCGTCGATTATCATTCTCCACTGGATGGGAATGACTCAGAATTGACAGTTGTGTTTGGGGCTTAGGGGCATGTTGTAGATACCCGAGCCAAGTGCATTGAGCATGCATGTGATGTCCGTGCTTAGGCAGGTATACCGGTGAGTATACGGATGCCAATTTTTTATTTCCTTTTTGACAAGCACAGAGTTATGCTATTTTGGATGGCTAAATCTCTGATGAGAGATATGGAACACCTTGAGATTGGGAATCTCCATGGCACGATAATTATGAGAAACAATCGTGGAGTTAGTTGACTCCCTTTGAGGAGGGATTATCCTATGTGGGTTAAGGTATTTCCTTATTGGTGTTTTCCTCCGAGTTGTGCGATGGCCTTCCCAAGTTTGGATTGTTAAATCCTATGATTATCAAGGGATGGCAGGAATTCGGATTGGTTGGGTGTCGTTGTCGACACAAGCGTTGAGGATGCATTGAGTTTATTACATGTCCTTTCAGAATTTGAAACTCTGTGGAGTCTCGATTGTTTGTTTATGATTAGGATATGATTCTTGGAATATCCGGAGGTGGACATCTTGTGAGATGTGTTCGGGTGTGGATCGGTGGCCGTGAGTTGCCCGATCCGAGTTGCAGAGGGTGCAACTGCTCCTTGGATGGAGGTGGTCTGTATAGCGGGGACCAGGTCTGATATAAATATACCGTGGAATGCTAGTGTTTTCCTCGTAATGATGTGTGTTAGACATCGTGAGTCTTAGTAAAGATGTCATTGGGTGATATCTACAATAAAATCGGGAGCGATTCGAATCTTTGCAGTTTCAGTTGACTAACTGCTTTTGGACTGTTAGCGTTGAGTTGTACTGACGCTCTTCGACGTTATGATGGATTTGGAAGTCTATTCCACTCCAGAGTTTGACACGAGGTCAACGTTCTCACGGTTGAGGTGTCATTCATGATACGTTCTTACTAGTTGTATTAGAACTAAGGATGACCGTCCGATCTGCAGTCGTAAGTATCGGTTGTTTTGCAGCCATGAGGGACTGACTTTTGGGATGACCCGCATCGAGGTACGTTTGCCTCTTGGGTGATATGTTGGTTTTGGTAAAGTCGCTCTGTTTCAGAGTTTGATGTGAGATAAGTATCCTCGCGTTTATTAAGACGATTCAGATATGGTCAAGAATCGAGGTTATGGCTTCATGTTGTTGGGTAGCCTGGGTGTTACGTATTACACCGGTGCTAATTTCGAGGACGAAATTCTTTTAGTGGGGGATATTGTGATGACCAGAGATTATAGATGTTAATCCCGGAGTGTTAATAACCCCTAAAGTTGTTTTACGTGGCGATTTGGAGTTTAATCGAAGTGTTGGGCCTTCCGGGCTCGTCTATTTGAGTAGTTGGGATCGTTGGATCCCGAGGTTGAGATCGTATTCTCATTTCGGTGAAAACCTATGAGTTGGGTTTTTAGTGTGACTCGGAATCTCGGGTGCTTGGTGTGGGCACCGGTAGGGGGTTTTGGAGTTAGAGAGAGAATTTTTGGAAACAGATGATTTTTAATGAATCATTATGTATTTGTGGGGCTATTAGTATTTCGGGGTATTTTTGCTATAAATACCAGTTGAACCAGAGATTTTAATTATTGGAACCTTTTTTCCCCCACTTTTCCCGTCACTCTCTCTCTCCCCGCGTCCGCGATTTCCCGATCTCCCTTGACCCCCGCCGCTTCCAGGCGTGCGCCCGCCGCCGTCTGACCGCCGTTCGGCGCGTCCGACCCGCCGTCGGCTTCGTCTCTTCCAGGCGCACCTCCCCATACCAACAATTTGAAGTTTCGTCGAGAATCGCGTTCGGATTTGCCAGAAAAGCGCTAGGGTTCGAAACTGGAATCTGTCCGATTTGGGGCTCGATTTTTGGTACGTTTTTTGGGCTTTTCTTCAGGCGATTTTGGGGCGTTTTGTGCTTTGATTTGGGTCAAAAATTTCTTACTTTGTAGTTCAAAAAAATTGTTGCTTAATGGTTCGAATTTCATGCTGTTTGTGTGGGTTATGTTCGAATTTTGGGGGTTTTTGGCAAGGGGTGATGATTCTTACTATTGTCAGATTCATTACATGTTTTAGATGTATTATGATGTTTAGTTTGGGTTCGATTTGTGTTGTGAAGGTTCGAAAATTGTGGGGAGTTATTGAGCAATTTTCAATAATGGTTAATTGTCATGTGTTGACAATATTTTTGAGGGTTATGGGTGTGCTTGAGCATGGGTTGCATGTTCGTAAATAATTGTGAATTAATTTATCGTGTTAGCACATCGTTCCTCGAGGCATGGAACTCGAGCAAGGTTTGGCTCGGACTTCGGAGATTAAGGTACGTGCGACGTACGAGCATTACTTTAGATGAGAGCATTTGTGAAATGCATAATGTATCTTGATTGCATTGATGGTTGTGCGTATGGTTATATATATATGTGTTGATAGAATTATGGAATGACCCAATCTTGACATCGCCGCCACAAGCGTGCGTGATACTAGAGTAGTATGACCTTATAAGATATATGGGGTACTGGGTTTATATGACTATTGTAGGGCATTTGAGATGCCTGAGAATGATCGTGGAATCATGTATTCATTATAAGACATGTGAGATGTCTAAGTATAATGGATAATTGGTAAATTAAATGCTAGGCATTTTGAGCTATCTGTGATTGATAGCGAGGTTAAGAAATCAGTATTCGATATTGAGATATCCATATTTGCATGTATAATATATTTGGAATCACCATCTATTGATATTCGAGAACTAGGCATGCAATGAGTTAAATCAATGTGTTGATTTACTGATTTTTGAGATTTGATGAGTTTGATGATTGTGAGAACAGGGACAGTACACGGAATCCCGGATGAGGACGTTGCCATCCAGGGAGTATCATTTAAAATTCATTAGTATTTACTTTTGTTGTAAATTATGAATTTCATTATTGTGATTATGGGATTTTGTGTATTGGTATGCTCACCCCGTTGGGGGCTGTCTCTGTTGGGGCAGGTGAACAGGTACATCGGTGGCTTTGGAGTTGAGCTCGAGCTGTTGATTGGATGTACTTCCAGGATCGTGGTACCAGGGATTGATGGAGCACGGTATCGTATAGAGTACTTATATACACCCGAAGGTTATATACATATTTATGATGCTCGCATGTGAGCACGGTTATGCTTGTATATGGGTTGTATATAAAGGCATGAGCCTTTCTCTCTTTCATTCTATGTTGCATGCAATTAAGGGTAGAATTGCTAATGATATGAGAGTCATGGGTGTATTATGTGGGTGTTGAAACCCATTTATGTTGTCTTATGTGTGGTGTCTTCCCTGGCTGGGAGTTTACTTAGCGTTGCTATATTCTGTTGAGTATGTGTTTTCCCTGGCCGGGAACTATATATTGTGATGTGCTTTTATTTCAGGATGGCTCTATTTATGGGGAGACTCTGCCCAAATTTTTATAAAAGTCCGCCATGTAAAAAGTGGTGTAATGGGGATGGAAATGGGCAGAATCTATGAGTCTATTTGTTGGTAGAGATGATCTTAATGTTGAATATTAAAGAAATTTTGTAATTGACATTCAATGGTAAAGTATCATCTGTGTTTCCCGATTGATTTTATTGAAAGCATGTGCCACACATAATGATTAATACACTAATCAAGGGTTAAGGGCTTGGGGTCCTTACAAGGTACACATACCCATATCTACTGGGGTCATCAGTAAATGTAACGAAGTATTGAAAACCACCTCTAGCTTGTGTACTTATTGGTCCACATACATCACTATGTATTAGTCCCAATAACACATTTTCCCTTTCAACATGTCCCTTGAAAGGGGCTTTTGTCATCTTGCCCATTAAACAAGATTCGCATGTTTCATATGATTCAAAATCAAATGAATCTAATACTCCATCCTTATGAAGTTTAGATATGCGGTTCTCGTTTATGTGGCCCAAGCGACAATGCCAGAGATAAGTCGGATTACAATCATTATTTTTAATCTTTTTAGTATTTATGTTATAGATAGGCACATCAAGATTTAATAAATAAAGACCATTCACCATTTGTGCATTAGCATAAAACATATCATTTAAATAAATGGAACAACAGTTGTCCTTTATAATAAATGAAAATCCATACTTGTCCAAACAAGAAATAGAAATAATGTTTTTGGTAATTGAATGCACAAAATAACAATCTTTTAAAATCAATGATAAACCAGAAGGCAAAGATAAATGATAACCCCCTATAGCTAATGCAGCAACTCTTGCTCCATTTCCAACTCGGAGATCAACTTCGTCTTTTGCCAATAATCTACTCTTTTTGAGGTCCTGCACATTTACACAAATGTGAGATCCACATCCAGTATTTAATACCCATGATGAAGAAGTGGATAAATTGACTTCTATAACAAAAATACATGAATTGGAAGTCACACTTCCTTTCTTTAGATCCTCCAGATATACTTTGCAGTTTCTTTTCCAATGGCCGGTCTCACCGCAATGGAAACAGTTCCCTTCCTTCGCTATCCCCCCTTTTGGCTTTAGTGCAGAAGACTTTGGCTTAGATTTAACAAAGACCTTCTTTGCTTTCTTGTTGCCTTTAGGTTTGGCCCTTCCTTTGCCCTTATTCACAATAAGAACATTTGTGGCCTTAGTCTTCTTTGTATTTGCTTCATATGTTCTCAACATACCAAGCAATTGTGGTAGAGTCTTTTCCATGTCAGTCATATTGTAATTTACTACAAATTGACTGAAGCTCTCAGGCAACGATTGCAAGATCACATCGGTGGCCAACTCTTGGTCCAATTGAAAACCCAGCTTGTCTAGATTCTCAATGTACCCAATCATCTTGAGCACATGAGTTCCAACTAGGCTTCCCTCTACCATCCTGCACTGAAATAACGCCTTAGAGACGTCATACCTCTCTTGTCTTGCTTGCTGTTGGTACAATTGCTTTAAGTGTTCGATCATATCGAACGCCTCCATTTCCTCATGTTGCTTCTGAAGCTCAGAGTTCATGGTGGCAAGCATTAGGCACCCAACATCAAGTGCGTCACTTTGATGCTTCTTGTAAGCATCTTTATCAGCTCTTGTAGCTGTTAGGGGAGGTTCCTCAGCGGGCAAGGGTTCCTCTAGGACATATTGTTTCTTTTCTTGTTTGAGGACTATCCTCAAGTTCCTATGCCAGTCTAGGAAATTTGTCCCATTTATTTTGTCCTTCTCAAGGACCGATCGCAGTGATAAAGTGCTAGTAACGTTGTTAGTTGCCATGGATATCTACAATATAAATATGCAAAATAAGTTTATGATTTAATCATTTAACATGGTCTTATATTAAATGATGCTCCCACTATTTTGTTTAAAAAATATCAACCCTCGAAACCTTTAGTGGGCCAAGATCCATATTTCGCCTAATCTTGAGTTAGCTTTGGCTAATCGCCCAAGACTCGGTTATTTAGGTAGACAACACTTTGTCAATTATATCACATATAATTCTTGGATAGTTGGACGAACAACGCTTTGTTCAATTCATCAAATGAATTATTATCCAACCCATGCCTCTAAGTTCCCAATCCTATTGAGATAACCTAGTTAAGTCGTACCCAATTTAAAGTATAACGGATATCACTTTTATCCTTTCGCGCCTTACTAAGATTGCCACGGTGCTTTGCTTTGGCAAACCCACACATGTACAATCGAAGTTATTGACGAGTACTTTTAATTTTGGAAGGCATCTAAAACTTAATATTTTAGAGGGATTTATAGATCTCATGATTAGTTTGATAATTTAAAATATGTCCACTACATATAGTTGTATACATATCTACATATATGTGTAATACAATTATCAATCTAAAACATAAGATAAATCATGCATCAACATACATAATTAAACGTGACATGGTTATAGCCCCTACTAACGATTCTCTCAAGCCAATGAGAAAATCCTAAGAGTCAACCTAAGGTAACTTCACAAGCACCTTCCTTTGGCTCCAATTTGTGAATGGCCTCCTCATCCCAGCACGATGCTCCATCTTCATTGATCACCATCAATAAAATAAACTACACTATTTACAAGATATAGAATTCCTCGATTCACATTCGAGGGGAACATAGGGGAGGGATTACATTTAGAATGAAATATAGAAGGCACGACACGCAGGTCGTATTATATATTACAAACATCCACAAATCCTATCTAATAGGTCAAAGGGCTATAACCACGAACCATGCTCAAACAACACATAAAGCATGCATT
Organism: Haberlea rhodopensis; assembly: GCA_907163345.1. Taxonomy (NCBI): domain Eukaryota; kingdom Viridiplantae; phylum Streptophyta; class Magnoliopsida; order Lamiales; family Gesneriaceae; genus Haberlea; species Haberlea rhodopensis. The sequence goes on from CAJQUN010000013.1 coordinate 10,866,885, forward strand.
AACATTTAATTAATTAAATTCTAAACATTTTAAATTTAATTCTAATTAAAACTGTAAAATAATTTTTGAAAAATTATCGTACGCTCGGGACATCACATGCCACGAACTTAAGCGACTAAGACACGAACCACCATGGTTCGAACCACAAAAGCACACGGCTGGACCAATAATGGGCCTAGGGTTCAAAACCCTAGCCCATGGCCGAGCCAAGCTCGAGCGGCGGCGGCGAGCCCATGCACGGCTGCTAGGGTTCGAAACCCTATCCGTCATGAGTTAGCCGTCACGAGCCAATGGGTTCAAAACCCTAATTTTTTGCGGCGGCTCGGCCCATGCTCGAGCCAGGGTCCGAACCCTAGCCCTTAAGCGGCGGCTGCTCGGCCATGCACGAGCCAATGGGTTCGAAACCCTAGCTCATGCGGCGGCCGTGAGCCATGGTGACTAGGGTTCGAAACCCTAGCCCTTTGGTGGCGTCGGCCGTGAGCCATGGTGACTAGGATTCAAAACCCTAGCCATTTGGTGGCGTCGGCCGTGAGCCATGCATGAGCTAACACCTCGATTTTACGCTTTCGTGTATCGTATACAATTATTCGCCAATTATATCAAATACAATTATACGATGATTTTCACAAACTCAATTTTAACATATCATATATGTTCATACAGTTTTAAAGCATGCAATATTAGTTCTAATATGATTAACACAATTTAATCACATAAATCCGATATGAGCCTTGAACCTGGCTCTGATACCACTGTAAGTAATCCTTAGAGCATACAATGCAGCGGAATAAAAAAATTGGATTACTAGAACAATGGATCTATACATAGGGATTCATATCGGATAAAGGAATACGAAGGTCTCACCCTTGTAGCGTGTTTGAACAGATTCCACGGTGCACTACGTCCAACGATCCCGAGTCACGAGCAACACCTCCAAGGTCTTGCCTCAACGGTATCCACACGATTAAACGAACAAAGGGATAGTTTAAGAACAAGTTGCTAGACTAGTTCTTAAACCGGAACCAAAAACCACTCGATTCACAATCAAGAATGATCGCCGGAATCACAGAACTCACTTCGGTTATGAAGAAAAACCCTGAGAGCGAGGTGAACGGCGGCCGTGAGCTTTTTTTGGTGCTAGGTTGTTATGTTATGAAGTGTTAATCTTATTAAACACCTTGTTAACAAATTATATATGATTAATTAAAGGCTTTCATAAAGCCTCATGGGCTTAAGCCCATGATTTTAATTTAATCCTTATAATTATTAATTAAGACTCTTCTTAATTATTTAATTCATCCAATGAATTTAATTCCCCTTCTCGATTTAATCTTTTGTGCGACCCGATAGGATCTTGTAATGTTGGTAGTGAAATAAAATCTCATTTTATGTCGCAAGCATTGAGCGGTATCTAGCAACACATCAATGCTACCCAAATTACAAGAATGTCAATGACTCGACATAACCTTTAGAACTTGTGATAATATTAACCATGTAACTTAATCCATTTGTCCTTTGTGTTTAGATTGAACACGAGTCATGGAATAGTCATACTCGTATATTCAATCTCTATTTCTTGATCCCCAAGTAGAACTAGAATAAACGAATAAGCTCGATATCTCATATCGACTCATTCGAGCATGGCCATGCATTTTAGTTCTCACTTGATCAAGGGCCAAACACATCTCCTGTTATATAGGAGGGACAAATCATATCTCGATCAGTCAACATCCCTCTACATAATTCGTAGTGTATCCAATAGTCGCCTTTATAGATTACCCTGTTACGGGTAACGTTTGACGATATCAAGATACATAACTCCTTATGTTGGGATCTCTGATGATCACAAGTCGTAAGGATTACATACATTATTATCACTATGAGAATTGCATATGACGATCATATAACTATCCATGTTGCATTCTCATGTTGGGTCTGTCCAGTACATCGTTCTCTAACATGTACCCATATGTTGATTTGATATCTCATATCAATGAACAATTCATCGATCAACACATACTAGTCTCTACGTATTATCATTATCCCTATTCATGATAATACTTGACTAGGGACATCTTTAAGAATAATACAATATTATTCTAAGGACATTAACATATATATTAATTCACATTGCACAGTTAAAAGAATAATATATAATAATGAATTGCCATTCATAAAATCATAAACATTGTACGTCAAAACAATCATCTAATGATTTGTCTTAGGGCATATCCCAACATAAGCAAACCCGGATAATTAAAAGTGCAAACTTTGAATTAAGGTGTCCCGGACTACGATGAGTCAAACAACTAGTAGATCATGTTTTTAGTGCATGAGCATGTGCATGATCACATGGCACTTGGAGAACACATGCCACTAATTAATTTAACTCATGTTTAATACATGATTTTGGACCTTTAATCTTGTAAGTTAGTGATGTATTGACACATGGATTCCACAATACATCAAATACATAAAAAACCCATGCAAAAGTACATGGAAAGCCACGCCTATCTCCTCCATTTCAGCATTTGGTTTGTCCTCATTTTTTCAACTTCATTTCTCTCTCTTCATTCCTCAACCAAAAACCACTCCACCTTCTCTCCTCCTTCTCTCTTATTTGCAAAATTATCAGCCATCTTTAGATTAAAATCCTCTTGAAATCTTGAGTGCATGTCACATGCAAACAAAATATTAAGAAGCTACAAGGCAAGGATGATAGTTAGATGCAAGGATTTTCAAATTTGGAGCATGTTGATAAGTGTCATTTTTACACTTAGATTTGCATATATTTCTTGCGATTTTTATAGTGATTCATGGAAGATTTTATACTTTTGGTTGTATTTTGTTGTATTTCCAGGAATCCAGTAGAAGTGCAAGAAATACTGGAAAAACCCCGTTTTATGGACTAGAATGTGGAACTATGACAGTACGAGGCAATCCGTGGGAAAAGATGTCAAAATGACTTAAAAAATGATAAAAGCTTCAGGCGATCGATCGCCTATCTCGAAGAGATTGATCGCCTGAAGCCAGAGAGCTCATGGAATTTTCAAGCGTTAGGCGATCGATCGCAACAAATCAGGCGATCGATCGCCTCGGGGGCAGAACATATAGGCGATTGATCGCCTATATTGAGAGACCGATTGCCGAGGAGAAAAAGCTGAAGGCGATCGATCGCCTATTTCGAAGAGATCGATCGCGTACAGAGTCCCAGACTTAAAAACTTCCTTAATTAAGTTTTGGGCTATTTTTGGTACCAAATTTCTTTGGGCTCGTGAGGAGACATATAAATTGGAGTTTTTAGGTCATTAGAAGGGTTCTTTCACCTCTGGATAGGCAGCCACCCATTGGAAGAGAAGATTCATTCAAGACGATTCAAAGGAACGCAGCTAGAGACGGGAACAACGGATCGACGCACGATTCAACATCGAGTGTTTATTAGTATTTCTGAACTTTTGTTTAGTTTTATTTTTGAATTCCAATGTTTATAATGTTTTTAGATATTATAAAACGTTGTTTTTCCGTTAATATGATAGGCTAAGTTTGTTATCGAGACAAGGGGATCTTGTGTATGAACCCACAGTTTTAATTCTAGTTTTTGATTGAGTTTTTGTTATTTTTGAGTTTATGTTATGCTTTTAATGCTTTTAAAGGATTAGCTACTCTTTGAATGTTGTTAGTTTACAATTGAGATCGAGAGATGATATTGTAAAACGGAACCAATAACATAAACCGTGGATTTCAGACCGAGATCGAGAGATGACGTCAAATACACGAGTGATAGCTATAGATATCTAGTAATCGAAGGCTAGGGGTTTTCATAGAACGTATGCAACATTGAATTGTTAAATAAGTGAACGAGAGTTACTTACTGCAATTCAGTGTTAGGTTTAATATAGCTCGAGAGTGTATATTGGATATAATCGGAAAACTTGTCACCTTAGATGCATTAATTTTAATTAGAACTAGTAGGTAAATTGTGGGGGATTACTCAAGTGAACCGAAGTCTCGATATTTATCTCTACTGTTTCTTATCTTAATTCTTTGTGGTGCGGTTGAAATATTGGAGTTGATTAAATTAGTTTATCTTTCAACCAATTTCGTAGGTTAAATATAGAATGCTAGTTAAATTTGGTAATTACTACTAGTCCTCGTGGGTTCGACAATCCTTACTTCTAGATCATTATACTAAAACTTGACACCGTGCACTTGCGGTAGAATCGCTAGAAATAACTGTTTAAAATAAAAGTGAATCAAGTTTTTGGTGCCGTTGCCGGGGACTAGTTTAAGTAATATCATAAGAGATTAGTTGACTATAATTTAGCCATTTTTTCTTTTATAATTATTTTTATTACGGTTTATACGATTTCATTACTGTTCTTCCTTCGTTGTGTTGAATTTTGCAGGGAGTTGTCTTTGTAGTGCATGCTACGAAGTGATAGACCTATATTAGAGCCACTCGACTTAGAGATTGGACGAACTTGCAGAAGACTTCGAAAAGAAACAAGAGAGATGGCTGAGAATAATCGAGGGAATAGTGAACAACACAATGATGAAGTGCCAATTATAAGGTCCATGATGGACTATGCACGACCATCTTTTCAAGGCACCATGTCTAGCATCACAAGACCAAGGATTCAGGCTAATAACTTCGAGATCAAGCCTGCCATAATTCAGATGATTCAACACTCTGTGCAATTCGGAGGATCGCCTGGTGATGATCCTAATGCTCATATCTCCAACTTTTTGGAGATATGCGACACGTTCAAGCACAATGGTGTCACTGACGACGCCATCAGGTTACGTCTCTTTCCCTTTTCTTTAAATGATAAAGCTAAGAGCTGGTTGAATTCATTGCCTGCAGGGTCAATCACTACTTGGGAGGGGATGGCTCAAGCCTTCCTATCAAGATACTTTCCCCCTTCCAAGACAGCTAAGATGCGCAATGATATCACCACATTCATGCAACATGATCCGGAGACACTGTATGAAGCTTGGGAACGCTTCAAGGATCTACTTCGAAGATGCCCACATCATGGCCTTCCGATTTGGCTTCAGGTACAAACATTTTACAATGGTTTATTTTCTGCTAATAGATCCATGATTGATGCAGCAGCAGGAGGTACGATTATGAGAAAGTCACCTGAGGAAGCTTACACACTCTTGGAAGAGATGGCATCCAACAGTTACCAGTGGCAGTCCGAAAGGAATGTGCCCAAAAGACCGATTGGGATGCATCAAGTTGATGAGGTGACATCAATACAAGCTCAGTTGGAGGCATTGCATAAGAAAATGGATAGCTTGAGCATGACAGCGATGCAAGCTCAAGTAGTCATATGTGATTTATGTGGAGGCAACCATCAGAGCACGAATGCCAAGCAGGTAATCCTTTTGGGCAATCTACTGAAAATGCTAACTTTGTAGGAAACAGGCCACAACAGGGTAACTCTTACTCCAACAATCATAACCAACCGTGGAGGAATCATCCAAACTTCTCTTGGTCTAACCAAAAGAATGTTTTGAATCCACAACCTCCACCGGGTTATCCATCAAAGCCGAGTATGGAAGAGTTGCTGACCAAGTTTATTACATCAACGGAGAATAGAATGCATAACCAGGATGCATCAATAAAGAACTTGGAGACTCAAGTGGGACAGTTGGCGAATATTTTGTCAGGAAGAATGCAAGGAACCTTGCCTAGCGATACCGAGAAAAATCCAAAGGAGCAAGTAAAGGCTGTATCATTGAGAAGTGGTAAGCAGACCGGATCACCTATTGAGGAGAAAGAGGAAGTTGAGGACGTACAAATAGAGGAAAGTGAACAGACTGAAGTAGACGTTGAAGATAAAGGTAAGTCTTCTATCAAGACACCCATCACACCACCAATGCAGGTACAAATCCCACCTCCTTTTCCCGCTGCATTAAAAAGAGCTAAGGTAGATGCAAGTTTTGCAAAATTTCTTGAAATTTTTAAGAAATTACATATCAATATACCATTTGCTGATGCTTTACTTCAAATGCCTAGTTATGCTAAGTTTTTGAAGGAAATTTTATCGAATAAGCGGAAATTAGGAGAGCATGAGACGGTAAGTTTAACAGAGGAATGTTCAGCGATTGTGCAAAACAAATTGCCTCCTAAGTTAAAAGACCCAGGGAGTTTCTCTATACCCTGCACCATTGGCTCAATTTCATTTACTAAATCTTTGTGTGATTTGGGTGCGAGTATTAATTTAATGCCACTGTCAATTTTCAGGAAGTTGGGATTAGGCGAGCCTAAACCCACTACAGTGTCACTTCAACTGGCGGATAGATCTATCACCTACCCACGAGGACTCATCGAGGATGTACTTGTCAAAGTGGATAAATTCATTTTCTCGGTGGATTTTCTCGTGTTAGATATGGAAGAAGATGCTGAAATGCCCTTGATCTTGGGAAGACCATTCTTAGCCACTGGCAAAGCACTCATAGATGTGCATCAAGGGAAGTTGATCATCCGTGTAGGGGAGGATCAAGTACTTTTAATGTTTTTAAAGCTATGAAACACCATCATGACGAGCATATGTGTTTTACTATTGACCATGTTGATGTGTTATCTGACATGGTATTTCGAACAGAATGCAAGGATGTAGTGGAAGCTTATCTCACTAATGATGCGGACATGCTTGAGAATGAAGAAGAACAAGAGATTGTTGCTCAGATGCGAGCTAACCCTCCTTACATTAGACGTCAAAGCAATAATTTAGGAGAGTTGGGAGAAAGGGACATCAAGCCACAGAAATCTTCCATTGAAGAACCACCCAATCTTGAACTCAAGACACTACCAGCTCACCTCAAGTATGTTTATTTGGGCAATAATAATTCTCTACCAGTAATTGTGTCTTCATCTCTGACAGGTATTGACGAGGAGAAGCTCCTTAGGATTTTGAGGGAGCACAAGCAAGCCTTTGCATGGAAAGTGGCTGACATAAAAGGAATAAGCCCATCGATGTGCATGCATAAAATTCTGATGGAAGACACTTACAAGCCGTTGGTGCAACCACAACACCGTTTGAATCCAAAGATGCAAGAAGTAGTCAAGGCGGAAGTGATTAAGCTACTCGATGCAGGTATTACTATCCTATCTCAGATAGTGCATGGGTGAGCCCGGTGCAATGTGTACCAAAGAAGGGAGGTATGACTGTTATTACTAATGAAAAGAATGAATTAATACCTACTAGAACAGTCACTGGTTGGAGAGTCTGTATTGATTATAGAAAACTTAATGAAGCTACACGTAAGGATCACTTCCCCCTCCCCTTCATTGATCAAATGATAGAGAGACTAGATGGGTATGATTATTATTGCTTCCTAGATGGGTATTCGGGATATAATCAGATAGCAATTGCACCTGAGGACCAAGAGAATACCACCTTCACTTGTCCTTATGGTACATTTGCATTTAGGAGAATGCCTTTTGGGTTATGTAATGCACCGGCTACGTTTCAAAGATGCATGATGTCGATATTTCATGACATGGTAGGAATGTTTTTAGAAGTATTCATGGATGATTTTTCTGTGTTTGGAAAATCCTTTGATGCATGTCTGCATAATCTTGATCTCGTATTGACAAGGTGTGAGGAGAACAGCTCAGTACTAAACTAGGAGAAGTGTCACTTCATGGTAAAAGAAGGTATAGTCTTGGGCCATAAAATATCCCAAAAGGGTATTGAAGTCGAGCAAAGGTACAAGTGATACAGGAACTACCTCCACCAGTATCAGTGAAGGGAATTCGCAGTTTCTTAGGCCATGCTGGGTTCTATAGACGATTTATAAAGGATTTTTCTCAAATTTCAAAACCTTTATCTCAATTGTTGACTAAAGAAGCACCCTTTGATTTTAATGCTAATTGCTTGCAGGCATTTGAGACACTAAAGGAGAGATTGGTCACAACACCTATTTTGATAGCACCTGACTGGGATATACCATTTGAGTTGATGTGTGATGCAAGTGACACAGCTGTCGGAGCAGTATTGGGACAAAGAAGGAATAAGGTATTTCATACGATTTATTATGCTAGTAGAACGTTAAATGAGGCACAACAGAACTATGCCACCACTGAGAAAGAACTTCTAGCAGTAGTATTTGCTTTCGATAAATTTCACTCTTATCTTTGTCTATAAAAAGTCATTGTGTACACTGATCACTCAGCACTCAAATATCTTCTTGCTAAAAAAGACGCTAAACCACGTTTAATCCGATGGATTCTCTTATTGCAAGAATTTGACTTAGAAATTAAGGATAAGAGGGGTGTAGAGAACGTAGTGGCGGATCATTTATCTAAGATTGATTTTGAGATTGAGAAACATGATAGTGAAGTGGAAGAGATCAATGAAAATTCCCCGATGAACAGCTCTTTCAAGTTCTTGCCCTACCCTGGTATGCCGATTTTGTTCAAAGTTTGTGCAGACAACATGATCAGGAGGTGTGTTCCAGAGGAGGAGATGTCATCTATATTGAGCCATTGTCATGATCGCAAGGTAGGGGGACACATGGGTCCAACCAAAACTGATGCAAAGGTACTGGAATCTGGATTTTACTGGCCTACATTATTTAAAGATGCATACAGGTATGTTTCAGCCTGTGATAGGTGTCAACGAACTGGTAACATTTCTAGGAGACAGGAGATGCCTTTGAACAACATTCTTGAATGTGAATTGTTCGATGTTTGGGGCATCGATTTTATGGGACCATTTCCAGTTTCATGTTCACACTACTATATACTAGTTGTGGTCGATTATGTGTCAAAGTGGGTTGAGGCTGCAGCTTCTCGCACTAATGATGCTAGAGTGGTGGTGCAGTTTTTGAAAAAACATATTTTTACTCGATTTGGCACCCCTCGGGCAATCATTAGTGACGGTGGGTCACATTTTTGCGACAAACTTTTTGACAAACTCTTAAGCAAATATGGAGTCACCCACAAAGTTGCAACACCTTACCATCCACAAACTTGTGGGCAAGTGGAAGTGTCGAATAGGGAAGTAAAACGCATTTTAGAAAAAACTGTCAATACTTCTCGAAAAGACTGGTCCTTACGATTAGATGATGCGTTATGGGCATATAGAACTGCATATAAAACACCTATTGGCACCACACCATACAAGTTGGTTTTTGGAAAAGCATGTCATCTTCCGGTTGAACTGGAACATAAAGCATATTGGGCAATAAAGAATCTAAACTTTGACTTAACTGCTGCAGGTGATCACCGTCTCCTCCAAGTGAACGAAATGGAAGAGTTTCGGAACCAATCATACGAGAATTCCAAGATCTATAAAGAAAAGACAAAAAAATGGCATGACGCAAGGATCAGTCAACGTGATTTCAAGGAAGAAGATATGGTGTTATTATTTAACTCCAAATTACGGCTGTTTCCAGGCAAGCTTAAATCTCGTTGGTCTGGACCATTCCGTATTTCCAAGGTGTTTCCCTCGGGTGCAATTGAGCTCTATGATCCAACCAAGGGAACGTTCACAGTGAATGCACAGCGATTGAAGCACTACCACGGGCATGATTTCAGTATACCGGAGTGCACCACTGTCCATTTTGTTGCATGAAGCGACAGACGCAAGAAGTCCAGCTTGAGACTATAAATCAAGAACTAATTTTTTCTTCCTTCTCCTTCGTTTTTGAATTTAGTAAATAGTTTCTTGACTTTGGTTTGGATTTTAGTTTTTTTTTTAATTTTGTAGAATATGACTTTCAAAAAAAAAAAAGCCTACTGGAGGTAGGCGATCGATCGCTGTATCTGAGGCGATCGATCGCCTCTAACAGAAATCTGACAAAACTTACTGGATGTAGGCGATCGATCGCCTAGCCTAAACGCAATTTTTTTAAAAAAATGTTACTGGACACAGGCGATCGATCGCATCATATGAGGCGATCGATCGCCTGTCGCGATTTTTGGTTTTTAAAAACCTCAGATTCACTCACTCAACACAAACTCACCTCACCTCCTCCTCTCAAATCCCTAATCCCTAAATCCCCAAATCCTCAAATCCCCAATTTCCTTCCCAATCTCTTCTCAATTCTTAATATAATAACAAATTCCTTTCATCTCCACTCCTATTGGCTAAGTTGTGCACATTTCTTCTACAGATTACAAGCTCGGGTGGACATTCAAGCACCAAGGGGAGATTACTCCAAGCCAAGGACCACACCATCAAGTTTCAAAATTTAGAGGTAACTTGGCTTGAGATTTGAGGGTTATGCTTAATTACTAGATATTTGGGGAAAGTTGGAAAGGATTTAAATTCTTTGGTGGTAGGAACGTTAATTTGGAGATTGGTGTTAGAAGCTTGCTAGTATTGATGTTGTTGAGGCTTGGTGGTGCTTAGTAACTTCTTGGAAGTGGTGTGAGGCAAGTTGGACTTTGTAGGAACTTAATGAGGCATTGCTTGTCGTTTCATATGGCACCTACAAAGAAGCCAAGACGAGGGGCTTCCTCTTCAGCCCCCACCCCGACTTATGACACGACTCGTTTTGCCAATCATGCCGCATCGGAATTCTATGAAAATGGCATGCTAGGCCTTTGGTAAGGGAGAGGGGAATGGAAATGGACACACCCGATTCGTCCATCCTCCGAGAGGCGGAGTGCCGCGGATGGTTGCGCTTTGTGTCACCCCCGTGCCATGCAGTCATCCCCTTAGTCAAGGAATTCTATGCCAACTGTAAAGTTGAAGCGAACGGACAGTATCTGACTATTCGGCGGAAGAAGTTTCTTTTTCTTAGCGAACGCATCAATCGCATATATGAGATGCCGGATATAAGAGACGATGAATACTCGGCTTATTTGCATCACCACCTTGACTATAATGAAGTGATTGAGACCATCTGTGGGGAAGGGGCAGAATGGATACTAAATTCGGAGGGGCAGATCCGACATTGCAAGAAAACTCATTTGAAACCAGAGGCAGACATCTGGTTTACATTTATCTCCCATCGATTCCTTCCATCTACTCACACTGCCGTGGTTACTAAGGAGAGAGCGGTGTTAGTTTTTGCTATCATGACACGCCGCTCAGTGGATATTGGGAGCATCATATACTCCTCGATGAAGTTAGCGGTGGAAGGCTCTACCACGATTGGTCTACCCTTTCCGTCTTTAGTCACTGAGCTGTGCCGCCAGGAACAAGTACCTTGGGAGGCTTATGAGGAAACAAGTGTGCCATTTATGCCACTTCGCCTTCCTAGACCACCATCGGAGCCCGAGTCTGCACCAGGGCCTTCCAATGATCCGGAACAGCCCCAGTCTTCACATCGACGAGCTCCTCATGGCCATTCTCCAATAGCTCATCCTACCACCAATGCTCAAAGATTTCAATCGTTAGAGGATGAGCTTAGGGCCCTCAAATTGCAATAGCGATTGGTGCGTGATGGGCAACGAGAGCTCCGGCGCAATCAAGAGGAGATGTTGCACAATCAAGATGACATGCGCCTGGAGCTTCGTGAGTTTCTGCGTTTTTCATACAACTGGCACACAGTCGCAGCCCAGGCCCATCCCGACTTGGCGTTTCCACTACCACCCACGCTCCATCCATACCCGCCACCCTCTGATGACGATGATGATGATGATGGCGCTGCCGATGCGGATGAGGGTGACGACCACTGACGGTTGTCACCACAGGTATTACGTTGTCCTATTATTTCTTCATGTTCACTACATTGAGGACAATGTATTACTTAAGTTTGGGGGGGGTAATTGGTTAACTATCATATGATATTGTGGAGATGGGAATTTTGTTTTTGCTTTTGTTTGAGGTGTGAATGGTGTTTGTGCTAAGTTGAATATGTTTAATTGTGCGTCTGAACATGTCTACTGCTGTGGAATCTGTGATTTTAGCTTAATATTGATGAGTCCGATGAAGAGCATGGAAAGTTGTTTTTAGTGTAATTGGATTAAAGTAGTGACTCCATGCTATGATGATATTAGTTTACTCTACTTATGACTTGAATCTTGATGATTGTAAACATGTTGTGAATATTTTGAGTCGAGTTGACATGTTGAAAATGAGGAATAATTTGAGCACATTGAGTCAAGAACTTGTTGATTACTTTTGAAGTAGTGATGATATGTGTGAACTTGATGACATGTCTTGAGCATCTTAGAGTAATCATAGAACCTATTTGATGATGGCACTTTGAGGCGAAATTTTTATAATTATGAATTAGACTTGGATATGATTTAGGCGATCTTTGGAACGTTTGAGCCTTTCAAGCCTACCTTATTTACATCTTTCCCTAGTGTCCAACTTTGAGCTTGATTGAATAAGAATGGAAATTAGCCACCATTCGACATTCTTGGCAAACTCATTATACTTACCCTTATTTGAGCCTAAATGAAAAGGTTATCATTACCCTAAGAGAGTATAATGAATTCCATTCGATGCACGTAAATTGTTATATCCTGATGAGCTTATTGGAAATTATTGATGAATGAGAAAAGAAAAACGATAGACAAAGAGCCTTGAAAAGAAAAAAATAAACATATAAGACCCAAAGTGGCCAAGGCTATAAAAGAAAAAGAAGAGAAGCTCGATGTGTGAGACACATTTGAATTGTAAAAGATTATACTCTCTTCTTTGCGCTTATCCTATCTTTTCTTTGTACCCGACACCAAAATGCCTAACATTATAAGCTTTAAAAGTCCTTTTGATCCAAGTCTAGGAATTGATTACATTAGAGGAGAAGTGCTTGAAAACTAGGTATATGAGATTCTCGATGAAAAATCTAGGGTCTTCCGACCTTAACATCATCTTATTACACAATTTATGGACTAAACATGCATTAATAACGTCTTAGGGGGTGGTAGCTTTGAGCTAAGAAGATTTCAGGCCAACAATGAAATTTCAAAACTTAACTCATTACATTCGCAATAATGAATGTTAAAGCGATAGAATTATACTACTCCTAGAGTAGAGACTATCCAAAAGTCCTATATCCTATCTTCTTTCATGCTCCTTTTAGCTCAGTGCCTCAACCCGACCCTTAGCCCTTCGGTCCAAAAGTGTACCTACAGGAACAACCCATCATGAGCATGTACATCGTTACTTAACATCGTAAAGTAATGGTACATAAATAAATGCATGAAAAATAATTGGTAACATATACTTCCTGGTTAATTGTATTAACCCTCTTTGGTTGTCCCTGTTTCATAGCCATGCATATAATCATTAATTCTTGACATGAATGATTAAAATCATCGTCTTATAAATATCATCATCTTACAACATCATCATCATATAAGCATTATCATCTTATAAGTATCATCATCTTATAACATCATCATCATATAAGCATCATCACAAAATGTAATAGTAAATGTACGAAGTCTTGGTTAAGTAACTTGCTGGTTATTCGTTAACTTCTTTTGTTGACCCTGATTTACCTTCATGTATATGGGCATCTTACCCCGTGGCATCTTACCACACAATAACATCGTATGGCCTCTTACCATATGGGCATCTTACCCCGTGGCATCTTACCACATAATAACATTGTATGGCCTCTTACCATATGGGCATCTTATCCCCGTGGCATCTTACCACATAATAACATTGTATGGCATCTTACCATATGGGCATCTTACCCCGTTTATAAACATCGTATAACATTATTATAAACTTACTTATCATATCATCTTCATAAACATCATCATCTTAAACTTATTTATCACAATCATCATCATAAACATCATCATCATAACTTACTCATCACAATCATCATCATAAACATCATCATCATAAACTTACTTATCACAATCATCATCATAGACATCATCATCATAAACTTACTTATCACAATCATCATCATAGACATCATCATCATAAACTTACTTATCACAATCATCATCATAGACATCATCATCATAAACTTACTTATCATAATCATCATCATAAACATCATATCCTCTTCACTCATCATAAACATCATCATCATAAACATCTTAAATACTTATACGATTACTGTGTAGTCATAGTGTAAGAAATGTTACCGTCCGATGCCCGTACGCGTCTTACGTACCTTAATTCCCAAAAGTGGAGAAATCGGAGAGCTTTATCTCCTTGAGGTTGTGGGTACCTGGGATGGTTCTACATAACCATACAAATCGATATTAGAATCTAAATATAGTCCAATATCCAAAAATCCCACAAATACATCAAAAATATACATTTTTATACCTCACGATCGATCGTCGCCCAGGCCCGATCGATCGCGAGATCATACTGGACGGGGCTCAAAATTTTACATCTTGGCGATCGATCGCCACTTTTGGCGCGATCGATCGCCAGCCTCGCCGATCGATCGCCCAAAGGTGGCGATCGATCGCCAAATGCTACTGGCGCCCACTGCTGGCTCGCGATCGATCGCCAAAAATGGGCGATCGATCGCCAGTCCCTGTACATCGAAAAATCGCCATTAATGAGCAATTTTCAAGCTCCACTTCATTCCTTACAAACCCAAACTTTCCTACAACATCAATATCATCATAACTCACAAAGACCCACATAAAACACTTCAAAGATCATACCCCAACCATAAATAACATATACCCCAAAACAACCTACATAAAACATCAAAAGCTAACCCATTTGAACACCAAACATCATAAAAACTTTAGGAAGGACTCCATACCTCTTAAGGATTCCAAATCCTTCAATAAATCTCACAAACAAAGGTTTTGTGAAGATTCCTCCTTCCTCTTTTGCTAGATTTCGAAAATGGTGTGGGGTTAGGGTTGAGGGATGAAATTTGGGGGTTAAATGTGTGATTGGTAAAGTGGTGAAAAGTAAGTGGGTATAGTGGGGAAAGAGGGTTATAAAGGTTAATATAAAAATTGCACCCCAAAGTTAACATGATGTATAAAATACCCAAACATGGTATTTTATAAGCATTTAATAAAATGCAATAAACTTCCTCTAAAATCACATCTTCCTCATATACAATAATCAATACAATTAAATCATGTTAACATCTTATTACCGAACACATAAATCAATTACCACATAATTCATCATATTAACATAATTAATGCGTTAATTGCAATTAATCATTTCGGGGCGTCACAATACTCCCCTACTTATAAGATTTCATCCTCGAAATCACATGCACTTACCCATAAAGAAACTAAACATAAATCATACCAGAAAATAGTTCCGAGTAATGCTGCACCATATGCCGTTCCGTCTCCCACGTAGCCTCCTCGACACCCCGACGATCCCACTGAACTTTGACCATCGGTATAACCTTACTTCGTAATCTGCGATCCTCACGATCCAGGATTCTGACCGGTCGTTCAACGTAGGATACATCTGAATCCAACTGCACTTCAGTAGGCTGTAATACATGAGACGGATCTGGCTCATACTTCCGTAGCATAGAAACGTGGAAAACATCATGAATCCCAGATAAAGACGGCGGTAGAGCCAAACCGTAAGCCAATGTACCAATACGCTGCAACACCTTATACGGTCCGACATATCTCGGAGATAACTTTCCCCGCATACCAAAACGGACCACACCCCTGAAGGGTGAGATTTTCAAGAAAACCTTGTCCCCTATTTGGAATTCTAGCGGCCGTCGCCGCTTATTGGCATAGGCTGCTTGCCTATCTTGGGCCGCTTTCATCTTTAAATGTATCATCTTAATCTTTTCTTCCATGTTCTTAATCATATCCGGTCCTCCGACCGCTTTACTTGTCAAGTCCTCCCAATACAGCGGTGACCTACAGCGTCGACCATAAAGAGCTTCAAAAGGGGCCATTTGAATGCTCGCCTGATAGCTGTTATTATAGGAGAACTCCACCAATGGCACCGCATCCTGCCACGGAGTATCAAGCTCTAACACACAAGCCCTCAACATATCTTCGAGCGTCTGTATGGTACGCTCTGTTTGGCCATCTGTCTGAGGGTGATAAGATGTACTCAGTCTCACTTCGGTGCCCAAAGCCGTCTGGAGACCCTCCCAGAATTGCGAAGTAAACCTTGGGTCTCTATCAGACACAATCGAGACTGGAATACCATGTAACTTCACCACATCCCGCACATATAATTGGGCCATCTTTAGACACGTGAATGTCATACTGTAGGGATGAAATGAGCTACCTTCGCCAGCCTAACCACGATCACCCAGATCGTATCAAATCCAGAGGCCGCTCTTGGCAAGTGGGTTACGAAGTCCATAGATATATGCTCCCACTTCCATTGGGGTACTTCTGAGCTCTTCAGCTCGCCACCAGGCCTCTGTCTTTCTGCCTTTACCTGCTGGCAGATCAAACATCTTTTGACAAGACTATAACATCACGCTTCATACGTCTCCACCAGAATTGACCACTTAGGTCCTTATACAGTTTTCTTCCTCCTGGGTGAATACTGAACCGGCTACCGTGAGCTCGCTCCAATACTCCTCCACGCAACTCCGGCGCATCTGGGACTACCCAACGGTTGCCCAGTCTCAATGAACCATCTTCAGCCACTCTGAACTTTGATGGCTGTCCTTGAAGTACTATCGATGACCATCTCTGAACTTCCTCGTCCAACCTCTGGGCCTTACTGATAATCTCGAATATGTCTGGCTCAGCCAACAAGGTTGACACTCGCACCGGCGACGCGTCCACATCAAAATCATAGCCCAGATGGCAATAAGAAGTCATCATCGCTGATAAACACATAGCGTTCTCAGCAGTACTTTTCACTTCGGACTTAAGGCATCTGTTATCAAATTTGCTTTACCTGGATGGTACTCAATTCCACAATCATAATCCTTGAGTGAATCCATCCATCTTCTTTGCCTCATATTCAGTTCAGCCTGAGTGAACAAAAACTCCAGGCTCTTATGGTCCGTGTAGATGGTAAACGGCGTACCATGCAATTAATGCCTCCAAATCTTCAAGGCAAATATAATGGCTGCCAGCTCCAAATCGTGGACTGGGTACCTAGCCTCATGTGGTTTCAACTGCCTCGATGCATAAGCCACCACATGCTTATCTTGCGTCAACACACAGTCCAAACCTTGCAGTGATGCATTCGTGTACAAGGCAAACCTCTTATTCTCAGAAGGAATCACCAATATAGGTGCCGTAGTCAAACGACGCTTCAATTCTTGGAAGCTTTCCTCACAAGCTTCGGACCAATAGAACGGCACTCCTTCCTGAGTCAGCTGTATCAAGGGTCTGGCAATCCTTGAGAAACCCTCGACGAAACGTCGGTAATATCCTGCCAAACCCAGAAAGCTCCGCAACTCAGGTACAAAAGTGGGTGCAGCCCACTCCATCACAACTTCAATCTTCCTGGGATCCATAGATATCCCACTGCTAGATATAATATGATCCAAGAATACAGCATTGTTCAACCAGGACTCGCACTTGCTAAGTTTTGCATATAGCTGATGATCCCTAAGGATCTGGAGTACTGTTCTCAAATGCTTCACGTGTTCCTCTTCAGTTCGAGAGTAAATAAGCATATCGTCAATGAAAACTATGACGAACTGATCCAAATATGGTTGGAGCACCCTGTTCATCAGGCTCATAAAATAGCTGGGGCATTCGTCACCCCAAAGGGCATGACTAAGAATCCGTAGTGCCCATATCTAGTCCTGAAAGCTGTCTTCTATACATCATCCTCTCGAACTCGAATCTGATGATACCCCGATCTCAGATCGATCTTACTGTAGAGCCTCGTACTCTGCAGCTGATCAAACAAATCATCAATCCTCGGAAGCGGACACTTATTCTTCACTATGGCTTTGTTCAGTTGTTTGTAATCGATGCACAGCCGCATCGAACCATCTTTCTTCTTAACAAACAAAACTGGCGCACCCCGGGGCGATATGCTAGGGCGTATATAGCCCTTATCCAGCTCCACTGGTGCCATCCTATATGGGGCACGAGAAATGGCAGACGTCCCCGGTAGTAACTCAATCCCAAACTCGACCTCTCTCGTCGGTGGGAATCCGGGAATCTCTTCCGGAAATACATCAGGAAACACCGCCACTATGGCACATCCTCAACCTTTAACTCTTCCCTCTTTTCAGTAATATCAACAGCATAGATGAGATATCCTTTATGGTCTCGTTCCAATAACTGTGTCATCTTGACAGCAGATATTAACGGAATCCTTGAACGGGAACCATCCCCATAGAATGTCCATTGGACTCCCATATCAGACCTGAATCGGACAGTCCTTGTCTGCAGTCCACAACTGCCTGATACTTGTTCAGCACATCGATGCCCACAATGCATTCTAAGTCTGACATTCCCAGAACAATCAAGTCTGTCCTCAGCTCGTTACCCTCAAAATAAATGAGGCCGCCATAAACCATCTCCGTCTGATCAGTTATCAAACTTCTTCCAGCGGGTGTCGAGACTATAAGAGGCGTGGGCGACGGAGAAGTGCATATGAAATCGCATCACTTACTTCAGCATTTGCTGCTATGCTGCAACACAAGGGTTAACAACAATACCCAAAAGCAGTTCATATAATACATCGTTAGAGAAACAAAACATGTTAGTACAACTTCATACACTTCATATGCAACATATGCATAAAACATGTTTAAAAGTAAGCACCTAGCCAACTTATTGCTAAGGCTACCCTTCACTCATTCCCGGGTTCTCTAACCACTGCTCTGATACCACTAATGTAGGGTCTTCCTACCTTAACATCATCTTATTACACAATTTATGGACTAAACATGCATTAATAACGTCTTAGGGTTCCGGTGGTAGCTTTGAGCTAAGAAGATTTCAGGCCAACAATGAAATTTCAAAACTTAACTCATTGCATTCGCAATAATGAATGTTAAAGCGATAGAATTATACTACTCCTAGAGTAGAGACTATCCAAAAGTCCTATATCCTATCTTCTTTCATGCTCCTTTTAGCTCACTGCCTCAACCCGACCCTTAGCCCTTCGGTCCAAAAGTGTACCTACAGGAACAACCCATCATGAGCATGTACATCGTTACTTAACATCGTAAAGTAATGGTACATAAATAAATGCATGAAAAATAATTGGTAACATATACTTCCTGGTTAATTGTATTAACCCTCTTTGGTTGTCCCTGTTTCATAGCCATGCATATAATCATTAATTCTTGACATGAATGATTAAAATCATCGTCTTATAAATATCATCATCTTACAACATCATCATCATATAAGCATTATCATCTTATAAGTATCATCATCTTATAACATCATCATCATATAAGCATCATCACAAAATGTAATAGTAAATGTACGAAGTCTTGGTTAAGTAACTTGCTGGTTATTCGTTAACTTCTTTTGTTGACCCTGATTTACCTTCATGTATATGGGCATATTACCCCGTGGCATCTTACCACACAATAACATCGTATGGCCTCTTACCATATGGGCATCTTACCCCGTGGCATCTTACCACATAATAACATTGTATGGCATCTTACCATATGGGCATCTTACCCCGTTTATAAACATCGTATAACATTATTATAAACTTACTTATCATATCATCTTCATAAACATCATCATCTTAAACTTATTTATCACAATCATCATCATAAACATCATCATCATAACTTACTCATCACAATCATCATCATAAACATCATCATCATAAACTTACTTATCACAATCATCATCATAAACATCATCATCATAAACTTACTTATCACAATCATCATCATAGACATCATCATCATAAACTTACTTATCACAATCATCATCATAGACATCATCATCATAAACTTACTTATCACAATCATCATCATAGACATCATCATCATAAACTTACTTATCATAATCATCATCATAAACATCATATCCTCTTCACTCATCATAAACATCATCATCATAAACATCTTAAATACTTATACGATTACTGCGTAGTCATAGTGTAAGAATATGTTACCGTTCGATGCCCGTACGCGTCTTACGTACCTTAATTCCCAAAAGTGGAGAAATCGGAGAGCTTTATCTCCTTGAGGTTGTGGGTACCTGGTATGGTTCTACATAACCATACAAATCGATATTAGAATCTAAATATAGTCCAATATCCAAAAATCCCAAAAAAACATCAAAAATATACATTTTTATACCTCGCGATCGATCGCCGCCCAGGCCCAATCGATCGCGAGATCATACTGGACGGGGCTCAAAATTTTACATCTTGGCAATCGATCGCCACTTTTGGCGCGATCGATCGCCAGCCTCGCCGATCGATCGCCCAAAGGTGGCGATCGATCGCCAAATGCTACTGGCTCGCGATCGATCGCCAAAAACGGGCGATCGATCGCCAGTCCCTGTACATCAAAAAATCGCCATTAATGAGCATTTTTCAAGCTCCACTTCATTCCTTACAAACCCAAACTTTCCTACAACATCAATATCATCATAACTCACAAAGACCCACATAAAACACTTCAAAAATCATACCCCAACCATAAATAACATATACCCCAAAACAACCCACATAAAACATCAAAAGCTAACCCATTTGAACACCAAACATCATAAAAACTTTAGGAAGGACTCCATACCTCTTAAGGATTCCAAATCCTTCAATAAATCTCACAAACAAAGGTTTTGTGAAGATTCCTCCTTCCTCTTTTGCTAGATTTCGAAAATGGTGTGGGGTTAGGGTTGAGGGATGAAATTTGGGGGTTAAATGTGTGATTGGTAAAGTGGTGAAAAGTAAGTGGGTATAGTGGGGAAAGAGGGTTATAAAGGTTAATATAAAATTGCACCCCAAAGTTAACATGATGTATAAAATACCCAAACATGGTATTTTATAAGCATTTAATAAAATGCAATATCTAAAATCACATCTTCCTCATATACAATAATCAATACAATTAAATCATGTTAACATCTTATTACCCAACACATAAATCAATTACCACATAATTCATCATATTAACATAATTAATGCCTTAATTGTAATTAATCATTTCGGGGCGTCACAATTGTTATTGATTAACACTGTTTTGATCTATGATAATTGTATGATACTTGGGATTGACAACATCACACACACACGTTCCGAATTTGAAACTGTTATTTGACTTAAAGAGAAAACACTTTGTGTCCAACAATTTGAAGGATTCTTTGATGTAGTATGAGTAAAAGTTCTGAGATAAACATACGAGCACGAAATGATCCATGTCACTTATCTGTTGTGAATTCACGGTTTTTGATTCTTGCTCGAGGACGATCAAGAGCTAAGTTTGGGGGAGTTGATAAGTGTCATTTTTACACTTAGATTTGCATATATTTCTTCCGATTTTTATAGGGATTCTTGGAAGATTTTATACTTTTGGTTGTGTTTTGTTGTATTTCCAGGAATCCAGTAGAAGTGCAAGAAATACTGGAAAAACCCCGTTTTATGGACTAGAAGGTGGAACTATGACAGTACGAGGCGATCCGTGGGAAAAGATGTCAAAATGACTTAAAAAATGATAAAAGCTTCAGGCGATCGATCGCCTATCTCGAAGAGATCGATCGCCTGAAGCCAGAGAACGCAACAAATCAGGCTATCGATCGCCTCGGGGCAGAACATATAGGCGATCGATCGCCTATATTGAGAGACCGATCACCGAGGAGAAAAAGCTGAAGGCGATCGATCGCCTATTTCGAAGAGATCGATCGCGTACAGAGTCCCAGACTTAAAAACTTCCTTACCAGATTTCTTTGGGCTCGTGAGGAGACATACAAATTGGAGTTTTTAGGTCATTAGAAGGGTTCTTCCACCTCTGGATAGGCAGCCACCCATTGGAAGAGAAGATTCATTCAAAACGATTCAAAGGAACGCAGCTAGAGACGGGAACAACGGATCGACGCACGATTCAACAATCGAGTGTTTATTAGTATTTCTGAACTTTTGTTTAGTTTTATTTTCGAATTCCAATGTTTATAATGTTGTTAGATATTATGAAACGTTATTTTTCCGTTAATATGATAGGCTAAGTTTGTTATCGAGACAAGGGGATCTTGTGTATGAACCCACAGTTTTAATTCTAGTTTTTGATTGAGTTTTTGTTATTTTTGAGTTTATGTTATGCTTTTAATGCTTTTAAAGGATTAGCTACTCTTTGAATGTTGTTAGCTTACAATTGAGATCGAGAGATGATATTGTAAAACGGAACCAATAACATAAACCGTGGATTTCAGACCGAGATCAAGAGATGACGTCAAATACACGAGTGATAGCTATAGATATATAGTAATCGAAGGCTAGGGGTTTTCATAGAACATATGCAACATTGAATTGTTAAATAAGTGAACGAGAGTTACTTACTGCAATTCAGTGTTAGGTTTAATATAGCTCGAGAGAGTATATTGGATATAATC
Organism: Haberlea rhodopensis; assembly: GCA_907163345.1. NCBI lineage: Eukaryota > Viridiplantae > Streptophyta > Magnoliopsida > Lamiales > Gesneriaceae > Haberlea > Haberlea rhodopensis. The sequence goes on from CAJQUN010000013.1 coordinate 10,889,245, forward strand.
GGAAAACTTGTCACCTTAGATGCATTAATTTTAATTAGAACTAGTAGGTAAATTGTGGGGGATTACTCAAGTGAACCGAAGTCTCGATATTTATCTCTACTGTTTATTATCTTAATTCTTTGTGGTGCGGTTGAATATTGGAGTTGATTAAATTAGTTCATCTTTCAACCAATTTCGTAGGTTAAATATAGAACGCTAGTTAAATTTGGTAATTACTACTAGTCCTCGTGGGTTCGACAATCCTTACTTCTAGATCATTATACTAAAATTTGACACCGTGCACTTGCGGTAGAATCGCTAGAAATAACTGTTTAAAATAAAAGCGATCACATGTTTGGAGGAGTTCAAGCTAGGAAGGAGCCATGGTTGAAATTTTGGGTCTACAAGGGTATGTACATGTTCTTATCTTTATTTAGTTGAATTTTGTGGAAATTTGGTCGAAATCTAGGAAGAGACACAAATTTGTTGATGTCTTTTTGTGAAAACAGAATCTGCAAAATCTTTGAGGTTCTGGCAGTAGATATTTTCAACATTTAGGTTCAGTTAGAATCTGAATTAGATGTTGGTCTTCAAAACAAAGTTGTAGATCTTTTCATTTTATGCAATTTAAAAAAAGGAAGCATGTGATTTGGATCTCCAAAGTAAAAGTTATATATATTTTACTTTCAGTGCTCATTTTTGACTCTGCATGTCCATGCATGTCACATGCATACTGTAATTCGACTTTCTAGGCAAATTTTATTCCGAATTTGATGTCGGTCTTCAAATGAAAATTGTAGGTCTTTTAAATCTCTTCGATTTAAAAAAAAAAAGATGACTTAGTTCGGACTCATTTTCTATTAGTTATGAATTTTATGCTTTAAGTGATAAATCTGTGTCCTGCATGTGGGCGAAGAAACCCATGCAGTGTGTTCTTCGGGTTCCTGAGCATTTTTGGCTATGAATTACGAAAAATTCCTTGAAAGATTTTCTAACACTTGCTTTGATAATACATGCAACTATTTAAAGATTTTCTAACACTTAACATGCATGAATCTAATTAACACAAATACATTTGAACCTAATTACTTAACATGCATGACTTTAATTAAGAAACACATTTGAATATAATTATTTAACATGCATGACTCTAATTAAGGCAAATACACTTGAACCTAATTACTTAACATGCATGACTCTAATTAAGACAAATACACTTGAAGTGACTTTTGGCTCTTTACTTCCGTCCTTCGATAAGTTCAGATTCTGGATCAGCATGATTCCAAACTTCAAGTTACATATATCTTCTATTTAAAATTGCCCTCTAACCCATCTCCTTATACGTTGGGTCCTTGGGATTCTAAGAAAATGGTTCCTATGCGCTTTATATTAGGAAAGGATCGGTTCGAGGGACAACATTGTTTTCGACATGAAGAGATCCTAAAATGTTAGTTTTCTGACTCTTTTATCTCAGAATTCATTTTGGTACAAGAGTAAAATAACTTAGCAACCTTATCACAAAGGCAGTTTCCTGCCGATCTGGGGGTGGGGGCAGATAAATTGGTCCCTCAAGCATGTGCCAGAGCACATGTCTGCTTATGTTGTCACACTCTTGATCTTGTTCTATTATCTTTTATCTTCCATAGTTTATTTTGTCTTTACCCTTTTCACCAGTTGCCAAAATCTGTTCTTATTGGAAGACAGAGTGTTTCGCTGCCAGATCGTGGAGGACATCGTGAAAACTGCTGTTTCAGTTCCGTTGACATTTCGCGGAACGGTCACGGTTATTGCGCATATTTTTTTCAAAATTAAAAAAAATAATAATTAAATAATTTTGACAAATTATTTAATCAAAAAATTAGAGAAATTTGAAAAAAAATTAAAAATGTTCCGCAATGGTTGTTCAGGGCAGCGAAATCACCATTCGGTTCCTCGAAATCATCGTTATAGGTACACGTCTGTTTTAGCCTGCCGTTTCACGGCCAATATTGTGAGTCATAATCACCAAACCACCCGGCAAGTTTTTGGTCCTGTTTCCCACCTCAAGAACTGCAAAATAACATAAAGGGATCTATCACAGAGCACTCAAATCTGACATGAATGCTTCTGTACAAATGCCCCTGGCAGGTAGAAGTGAAAGAAACACTAGAGAAACAGTACACAGAAAGAAATGATTATCCAGAGACAAAGAAAATGAGAAAGCAGATAATGTGCATCATGTGCAGCAGCAGCCAAGGAGCTGTAGGATGCCTATCAATTATGTCATTGAAGGGTTTTGGATGAAAACAAAGCAAAAAAGGGCCAAAAATAAACCAAGAATAACACTTAACTCCTCTACCAGTTTTCACCTTATTAAATCGGTTCTGCTCTAAAATAGAGTTATAGGTTGGAGATGACCTAATAAATTGTTGCTCAAAACAATGAATAAATGGTTGCTCAAAACAATGAATTGTAACTTGTTCATCATAAAGTAGAAATACGCTCCATTTTCAAACTGTTCCATCCCATGTAATTACAGAAGTATTGACAATGGATGGGGTTACAGAACAATCGTCTGATGTAATGTATCTTTTTTTTTTTTTAACCTTCTTTGCATTGATATTAATATCTTCTTTCTTTGAACGCCATTAAACTCATCTGAATTTGTTGGCTCAAATAAGTTTAGTTGGACCTTTTATAGGACATGAATTGTTGATGACAAATATGATTTATTATGTATCATCATTTAAGTTATATTATATACAATATCATCCATGATCGTTTAACATTGCAATACAATAGAATTGGGATGGCTGCCACTTTCACATATACAAAGACATAGGCGACTGGTGCGGCTCAAAATTTTTCGGATAAGTTATAAAAACAAAAAATAAAGTGAATATTAAATTAAAAACTTAATTCTTATCTTTTCTAATGCAAAGTTACTTGTTAAACTTTTGTATTCAAGTTTAGTCAATAAGTCATTTTCGATTGCTAAACCTGCTAATTTATTTAATTAGTTTTTCGTAATAATTTTATAATCTTTAGTTTTCAAAAACTTTTTTCTGCATATGCAATTGTAACTGGTGTACTAAGTAATATTCTATATATTTTTATTAAATTTATTATTTCAATTGAATCATTTTCGATTGCTAAAACAATTGATAAAAGAAATAGTTCTTTTATTAAATTTAGTATTTCAGTTTGGTTTATAATTCCTCCGTTCTTCTTGAGCTTTTCATATCTAGATGTATACTTTCTACCCGTCATTTTAACAATTACGCAAATAACTAAAGATGAACAAAATGTTATTAATATAGAAAAACAAATTTATAGAACAACAGAACCTGAATTTTGTATTCGTGAATTTCTTCTCTGGAAAATTTTTGGCTACGGAATTTTCCTCAAAATTTGTGATAAGAATCGTGTGCAAATGTTATACTACGGATATGTGAGTTTCTTCTTGAGAAGAAGATGATATAATGATAATGATCATCTTGAGAAGAAGATGATATAATGATAATGATTAAAGAAGAAGCAAAGCTTAGAGAAATAGTTGTTTTTTTAAAGAAAAATTGTGTTCTATTAATATGAATGATTAATTAGCATAAATTTCGGGATTGATTGTTTGTTGAGATTCTCAACTAATTTAAAAAGAATTAATATATGGCAAATTATGACTGAAACAAAAACTTGTCTATTCTAGAATTAACCATCATGTGAGTTGGTGGATTAGCAATAAATGAAGGTTTTATAACTATCATGTGAGTTGGTGGATTAACAATAAATTCTATCTCCAGCAGTACGTTACTTTGGAAAAAAAAAGTATGCTCTATTAATATCTATAATTAATACACCTAGAAATTTTGGGGCGTCGATGAAATTAGAGGCCTAAAACAAATGTTTTAGACGCTTAGGTTGAGCTTCCCCGGATAAGTGAATCATCGGGGTGCGAGCGTGGCTACAACTCGAAACCATTAAGAAAAAAAATCTAAACTTCAACTTTTTTTAGTTTCCCAGAGCTTGATCCAAGAACGAAATAAATCAAAAGATTTTTTAGTATAATGATCCGAGAAAGCTCTAAACATGTTTAGTTTATAGATTTCGATATTTGTAGTGCTATTGCTCAACGATAGTCGTTGTAACTTCGAAGATTAATTGTCAATAACCATAAATACTATAGTAGGTAATATCATTTTAAAAACAACTGAGTTTAAATTTGTCACAACTAAATTTTTTCTCTATTAGCACTCTATATAAATATTTTTCTTGCTCCTAAAAATAAGTACCCATATTTTCATATTGCAACTGGGTACAAGTCTAGGGATGGCAATGGGGTGGGTTCAGACCTGGACCCCCATTGAACCTGCCCCGTCGGGGCTGGTTTGGACCCGCTTCAACCGTGTTTGGAAGCGGGGCGTGAGGGTCCTGGGATCGGGCGGACCAGCCCCGGTATACATTCTTAATTTTTTTAAAAAAATTAATATTGAATATACATTTCACTTCTTTGATTGAACAATAAAGTGTCATTATTTAATTTTATATCAAAACTCATGTGTTCATGTTAAATAAGTTGAACATTTTGAAAGGAATGAGAGCAAATTAATAAATATTTGGTAGCTTAAAGATAGTTTACAATGTTTATTATAAATATTTACTAGATGAAAACATGAATTCAATCATAAAACTCAATTTTTGTGTTTCAAAATTGATCTCTAGCTAAATGGTTTAAAAATAACAAATTAAAAAAAATTGGATTCGGAGCGGGGCAGGTAAACCCGCCGGGTTCGCTAGTCTAAGCGGGGCAGGGCGTATCCAGATTTTATTTGTAGCAGGACAGGACGGGTCCTGGATTGCCCAAACACATTCCAAACCCGCCCCGTTGCCATCGAGTAAGAACATTTAAAAATTTATATACCGCGGCGGCGACTATGTCAAGTGGCGGCGGAGGAGGAATGACACTCAGCGTTCTGTGCTTCGCGGTATCTAAGTCTATCAGGAGGAATGACACTCAGCGTTAGCTGTTACCATCAACAAAGTCTATCGAATCCGACCTCTCCGGTGCTTGCTTTATTGCCAGCAATCAAGGTTCAATTTAATTCAACAATCAAACTGCAGCGAGGCTCAAACTTGCTTCCAGAGCTTCCGAATCGACTCAGTCATCCTCTTCCTTGACTAATGCTGCAGCTAACATATCAACAAAGACACTGTTCCGGATAATGAATTTTCGCTCGCTAAGGTATCCATTTATGTTTTACAGTGTTTCCTATATTTCAACTGTTTCGAACTTTTGCATGTGGATTTGTTTGGCCGAGCTTATGGAGCTAATTTTTTTATTACAGTTTATGGATATCAGTATGTTGGTAATCAGTATTTATTCTGATTATTTAGACTTCCCTCAGCTAATCGCTTACAGCATTAATGAAGGAAATCATTGGTTTTCCATGACAAAGGTCATTGTGTCACCTACATTTGATATTTAGCTGTATGATCACACGGTAAAAATATCACAAAAGTGAGAAAATTTCCAATCATTTGGTTATTTTGTTGATTAGGTGTTGGCGTTACACTTCTCTCATAGCTATGTTCAGTTCTCTTTTGCACGAAACATTGTGTAATCTCTAACCTAATCTCACTGTTGAAAGAAAAAGGCCATTGCATCCACATAATCAAGTTGTTCTCTGATTTTTTTTTCAGTATGATGGCTAAAATCAGATGAACCGCCTTTCACAAAGTATTAAAAGATAACAGGAACTAGTGGTTGCAGAAGAGGAAAATAGTTAACCATTTTTCCTTCTCTACCCTTGATACCCGCTAGAAGATACCACCTGACCAGCCGACCTAGCCCCAAGGCATGTTACTCGACATTCTTCGGCGAGAGCTCGCCTACCCATCCGAGCTCTTTTGCGAGGCCCGACCTGTTTGGACGACCTGTTTCGCCTTACCTGTTTCCCTCCCGCAACTCGGCGTGAGACTTCTTTTGAGAGCCCGAGCTGATAGGCCGAGCTCTCCTCATTTCCCTTGTTGCTACCGGCTCTCAGCAAGGAAACCAGTTCCCCAAGATATCTGGTCCTAGATATGCGGAGCAATATCAGGGATTTGATTGTATTATCAGGATCTTAACATATCTGGGTAAGATTGGGATAAACATGGAAAGAGTCCTTGTTGCCATACTACTCTTAGGTTTCCGCCTATAAATACCAGGTTTGGAGTATTGATTAAGACTAATGTTATAATTGCTTTCACTTACAGCATATATTCTCTTCATATTCTCTCGCCTGACTTGAGCGTCGGAGGGGACCCGCCGGAATAACTTCCGGCCCCTTCTCACATTTGCTTCGTATTTTCAGGTCATTGCAGAGGATATTTGCTAATACCTAGGCTGTTATATTGAGTGTTGAAGAAAGAGAGGTGAACCCCCTCTCTATTGATATCAACCCTTTTAAAATTTACTCCTCCAAATGAAAAATATTGTGGGGAAGTTGAAGGACTGAAATCATTTCTTTCCATTTTGTTCTTATGATCGACGAAAAGAATCCACTGACATTTGTTTGAAACATGGTTTATGGGTCGTAGGATGATTGCTTACTTATGGTCCTTTAGAAGAGATTTGTCAAAGAGTTCATAGATTTTACTCATTTTATTTGGTCTTTTTAAAAGAAAGCCGATTTTCTAAGGCTGGTCGTATGTTTTTTGGCCTTGGGTTTTATTTGTGCATGCCTGCCTTGAGGCTGATGTCGAGACAATTCCCAGACCAGGTGTAAGGCCTAAAAATCTATTTGTTCTACCAAAATACATATCAGTAGTTATTACACATACACCTTAATACTTTTATATGTACAAAAAGATCATCCAAAAAATTTTAAATCAAAAAATATTCTATAGATCCTTAGGCACACCGACTAATTCTAATTCGTTGTCTCTTCTCCCAAAAGCCTACTCTCTCCAACTCTTTCCCCTACAAAGAAAAACCAACCCAACGAAATGTGCGTAATACCATATCAAAAATTCTAAACATTAACAATGCAAATATGCTTACAATAAATAAGTATGAAATACTCCTTGTAGCCTATACATTTATGGCATTCCTTCGGGTGTTCCTGTTGATACAAATCATAATTATTACAAAATTATATTATTAGAACTCACATAATAATTTTAAAAAATAACGGTCGTTTCTTACTTGTGAATTCATTATACAATGATTCATTTCGATTACACATTCTTTATGTTATTGATAATAGCGGCACTTTGCCCCGCTTACTAAATATAAGAGCGGCACTTGACCACGCTTACTAAATATAACAGCGGCACTTGGCCCCACTTACTAAATATAACAGCAGCACTTGGCCCTGCTTACTAAATATAACAGCGGCACTTTGATCCGGCTTATTAAATATAACAGTGGCATTTGTCCCCGCTTACTATATCGAATTCATATATAAAATATACGTGCTTAATTCAACAATCAACATAAATACTAATTATGCTCGTATGTCTTTACTTACCTTACTTGTCCCAAATTGAAATCAAGCTAGCTTCCTCGAGGATTTGATGCTCCAGAAGGCTCTACATAAATTAACAATGAAGTATTATTTATCATAAATATCACTCTTCAAGTTCTCAAGAATTAACAAAAATAAAATTTCAAAATTTTTCAAGCCGTGATTGATCGCGCCATAACCGCCTACCGAGCGCGATCCCTGCTTCTCGCCATTTCAACTTTCTGCCCCTCGCGAGCTCTGGTCAACGAAAAATGACATTTTTCCTGCAACAATTTCAATCCCGATTCATACAATCCATATTCCACTCCAACATTTCAATATCAATACCATAAACTCTTCATGAGATAATACATGATATGGTCCCTCTTGTTTGCACTCATTCCCGATTTAGTCACTATTGTTTACACTGACCCAATTTAATCCATTTAGTTTTCTAATTTGTCCAAATTTGCCATAAACATTAAATACACCGTTAAAACTAAAGAAAATGGACTGAATCGGGTCACTTAAAACTTCAGAGACTGAATTGGGATTTGAGACATTAGGGACTGATTCAGGTAATTTGATATTGAAATTTTTTTTTTTGATAAATTAAATTTTTCGCAAAATTTCTATTTTTTTGGCTACATTTATCTGGAATATCTGCGAATATTTATTTTATATGTTTAGTTAACAAATTTCACTAACTACTTTAATTCCATTCTTAAGTTGTTACTAACTGAATGCATTTTTAGCTTTTAACGTCTGATTTCTATTTAATTTACTGATAATAAATTCTAATTTTTGGGCAATTATATCAGTTATACAAAAAAAAATTAGTACATCGGAATTATTTATCCAAGCAATTTAATTTATCAATTATCAAAAATAAATAATTGTTTTATAAATTGATGACACATCTACAGACATAATTTTATAAAATCAAAAATATATATTGTTTAATAAGTAAACTAGCCATCAAAATATATTTTTAATATCAATATGCTATTGATTTTTCTTTTGTTTTGTTTGAGTGAAAAAATAGTTTTATGTATAATTTAATATATTATATCGTTATTTAAATCAAAAAAATTACAAAAATTACAAAATGTATAAATAAAGTATTAATTACTATAATAATTAAAAATTTAAATAAGCAAGCCACTCAATCTTTTTAATTTGCCCGAATCAGTCCTTAATGTTTGTGTCAATTCCCAATTTCAATACCTGAAGTTTTAAGTGGCTGATTCAGTCCTTCTCCGTTAGTTTTAACGGTGCATTTAATTTTTAGGACTGATTTTGGACAAATTAGAAAACTAAAGGGACTAAATCGAGTCAGTGCAAACAATAGGACTAAATCGGGAATGAGTGCAAATAAGAGGGGCCATATCATGTCTTATCTCACTCTTCATCAACAAACATTACTTTATATATTCAACATATATTCAACAAAACATCATCAAACTCAAAATCCCCAAACATGAACTCAACATCACATAAAACTACTATAAAACCCAATAAAAACTAGCATCAAAGCATAAGGAACTTACATCTTGCAAAATAAGGATTTGAGGCCAAAAGTGTGATGTTGCCTTGGCTTTTGGTGGAAGAAAAATTGGAAGAGGTTGGAGGTGTAAAAATTGGGTTTTTGTGTATGTATTTTGTGAAATGGGTGGAGGAAAGATGATGTATTTTTTACATATTGACATTTAGTCCAAAACTATTTTTCTCATCATAAATTAGCCACTACTTCAACTCAACGTGCAATTTCAATAATCACCCCACTAACCCAATTCAAATAAACTTTAAATCAATATAAGCATGCAATTTATTCCCGAGCATCACACCAGGACATTCAAAAAACAGTCAATATCTACAGTCAAATATCTTACGTGTGCCCATTCATACTGATGATAATTCCATTCATTACTTGGACTTGCAGATGAATGTGAGGTTGTCGACTCTAAAATCTTGATAAGTGCATGTGTTTAGGAAGTACTCTCTTTTGTCTTCTCCGGTAGTAAAGTGATGCACAAGGAAGCTAGACTTTTCCTCATTTTACTTGCTGAAGTTGAGAAGGAAATACTTATCATGCTTTTGTATCTTTGCCTGATTTTGATGTTTATATCTTTATATTGTTTTCTGGTATGCAGAGTTTGAGCCAGTGCCCTACTTGACCTACTCAGATGCTCAGGTGCTGAGAGAAAAATCTGCAACTGAAATCTTAAGCAGGCAGGCTTCATCTTTATCTCATATTCCTGGCAGAGTTCACTCATTATCCACAAGCAACTGCCGAGTTCTTCATAATCTGTTCTGGTTATTGCTTGCTCCTACTTGAAAAAAAATCCATAGTGTAAGATCCTATTAGATCCCCTCAAGTTGCATTACAGCACAAGAGCTTCCCCCTTTACCGCTTCCTGTGTTTAGTAACTCGATTCGTGTTTGAAGGGCTGTTATTTTAAATGCCATGTTTAGCTATGCCAAACTTGTATTTGTGTCATCTTTTATCAGTAATAGACAGTCATCTACAATTGTACCAATCTGCTTTTAATCCTATGTCATTTATTTGCTTTAATTTAAGTTGATAAGCTGTGCTAAGATTTACTACGTCCATGAAACCAATTTTGACAGGCTGTTTCTTCTGTTCTTACTGGTCTTGTGGTTTGTTTGTTTAGGTTACTGAGGATGGTATATACTGTTTGACATTGGTATTTTTAACAAAAATTGCTAATTTCCAGGCAAAGTTTACTTCATTCTTTGTACCAGGAATCGCTGCTGAAATGCTTAGTATACAATAGACATTTGTTTCAATTTCTGTTAACACCACTTTGTCTGTGGATGCAGCCAAGGGACAGAATAATTTATATGAGATCAAGTCCATTTCCAACACAGTACCGTAAATATTTGTGAGTTTTACAGGCCCTTTATGTAAACTCGACTGCAATACTTCTAAATGAATTCTGTATTTGATGGCACATTTCACATATGTACAGCAAAATGTATAAATAATCACAAATGGGGGAAAAAGAGGTAACATAGGCTTCAAGGAAGTATTTCAAAAGACTATGCCAAACCCATAATTTAATTAAGTGGAGAGTAATAAATCTCAAAAAGAATCTCTTACAAAATTTTGAATTCCTTTTTCATTACAAAAAAACAACCCCTATTTGTCTCTATGAATCCGGTAGACATTATTTAATATGTATTCTTCTTTGTTCGGTTTAGCATGAAGCCATAAGCAAGTACATCAGAATTGACCAAAACACATATAAGTTCTTCCAGATAATTGGACATTACAAAACAGTCTGAATACTGCATGATTTCTTCCAAGTTTAGGGAAATTTTGATACTACCTTAGTGCTATGAGGGTAGATCCACTATTTATTTTCAATTGATGTGCACGTCAATGATAATATACCCACCAGAACAGCATCAAACTAACCTAAATTTAGACGGCTGGATTCTGCAAATTCAGGATAAAGTACACTCTGGGATCCTTGACCCCTTGAAGCCCTTAGTTTTTGCCCCCTGCAGTCAAATGTATCAGAAAATCTGAAAATAGCTTGCCATCAAATTAAAACAAGGAAAAGATAATTCTAATTTTCTGTAATAACCTGGTGTTGTTACAGTGATTTCTCTACACTACGTGTTTTTTGGCATAAATCACAATCTAATATGTCAAGTAGCAAACTATCCCAATTATAAAATATTTGAAATCTTGTATACATGGCCCCGTCCAATAATTAGTTGGTTTACTTTAGGTAGCAAAATGTAGAAGGATCTCTTATATTTTTCAATTTTTTAGAATCTTATAAACATATGTATACACATACAATTATATTTAAAAACAAAATTAAAAGTATTTGAATAAAATACAAAATGTTATATTTTTACATTGTTTTATATCATATCAAAAGTTTCGAACATTTAAATTAATAATATAATATTAGGACCATGAAATTTTATTAATATAGAGAGATATTAATTAACCGTGTAATCTCAAGAACTTAAACGAAACAACTTTTGGAAAAGACATTCACGAGCTTGAGAATATTATGATTTATTGATCTCGATTACAAAAATAACCTATTAGTTTATCCAGGTGAAAATGAAGAATGTAAACTTAGAATAAATTGTAGGTGTTTTCTGTATAATAGAAAATAATGTTGATTATGAATCTGAGAATAATTAATGTTGATTATGAATATGAGAATAATTCAGTACAATTAGAACCAATCATAACAATCATAAAGGAAACATAACGATAATAATTTTTCAAATTATAAACACACATTTTAACTATTAAGTTCTTACCGATGGACCTTAGTTAGCAATTTAAAAAACAAATTAAGGCTCATTTTTTTATAATAGAATACTTCAATTCCAAATTATAAACACTCATATTTTAACTATTGAATTTTCACATATTGGTTTTCCACATAAGCCTTAGCAAATATTTAATGCATTTACCCTATATTAGACACATGTCAAACAATTGGCTCATAATAATAAATGAATAATCTTCACTAATATTTCTATTTCAACTCAATGTTTAATAGTGAATACCTTCTTCAAAATTCTAACGCACACGCACACATCCACATAGACATGCATGCATGCACGGGGTTGTAGATTTTACATCGACATGCTTTGGTGGACTATGACCCTTTTCCCAGTCCCTTTACACTAGTTCTGTGATCTAGGAAACTAATTTAAGTAGCCTACATTTTTCGTATATACACAATAATGTTTCTGCTAATATTAGCAAAGTGATTGCATAAATTGACTCTCTCATGGGATAAAGATTGCTACCTTAAAAAGCATATGTGCTGTTCAATGGCTTCTTTTCCTTCAGCATCGATAGCAAACCATTTATCATCGAAGCGAAGTGGTTCTCCATTTCCAACATCTACGATTCGAAGAGGAAAATTGTGATTTTAATTTTACCTAAACATCAAACCTGGAGAAGTAGTGCAAATATGTCAAACTGACTTACTTTGATGCACCACATCAGACTTTCCAATGCAATTCAATTTCCAGTATGCATGACCACCACGACCCTTGAAGATGGGCTCTACTCTTACAGCATCGGATTTCCTATCATCTGCCAAAATATATAGAATGGTGCCAGAATATCAGGAAATTGATGCTAATGATTAAACCGTGAAGTTACTCAAACACAAGAACTAGCAAAATCCACAGGTGCTCTGAACTTCAATTCACAAAAGAGTGGACACTTCTAAGATAAACTTTTCATAACTTGAAGATTGTAAAATGGGAGACACTATCGTTCATGTAGAGAAGATACTAGTAGATAATATAAAAACTTTCAGCATCCCACTTTGAAGTTTATATGATATTGGTGTGTATGTCCTTCGATAAATATGACTTACCGTTCAGCTTGCCCTTTGATTCGAGCACCTTGGCATGGGCATGTGCTACCTCAGCTTTAATGCGGCAGACAATGGCTTCATGTTCAGAAATTGAAAGACTGGAACTGTTGACGACAATAATTGCTCTCGCAATATCATCTTTCATTTTCTGCTTCAAACTCTTCTCCTGTTTGAAGTAAACAAGTTTCAAGTAAAACGTAGTTCCTACAAAACCATCTATGTTAATGATTTTCATTACCTTGTATTTTGCTGCAGTAACTAGTTGTTTAGCTTCCTTGACCTTTTCAGCATGTTTTGCGTTTTGGTCGTCTATCCAATTCCTTACCATTCTATATACATGGTGAAAAGGTAGTGAATCTATGTGAACTTGAGAACAGAAACATAAGTAAAACATAAAAAAGGATAAGGTACTAACTCAGTTCCAAGAACTTCATCACACAGAAAGTTTAAGAGCCTCAGCTTTTTTGAAGTAGCTAGTGTCTCATAATCAGCTGCACTGTCTAAAGAATCCAATCCATATGCTGTATGAACACTTTTAGATTCAGACAAGCATTTCTTAAGTCCATGGAACCATGAGTTTTTCCCGAATGATGTGCCACTGCAAAAGGTGGAAAAACAAGTTATCATTTTATCCAGTGAAAGAGAGTTAATTCACTTCCTAATTTATGGATAGAGAGCCATACTCTTCCCCTCGATCAGTCTGTATAACAGATATCAGCTGAATATAGAACTGGACAGTTGCAGAAAATTTTCCATGACGTCCAGTTCGCCCATGTAATAAGTCTCGAAGAATATTTTCTGATTGCCCTTTTTTCACCTCAAGGATCTGTTGATCAAAAGACAGATGAGGGAAATTAGGGAAACTAAAATGGCCAAGGTATCGGCCGCAGGTTACAGCACATACAAATTAATTTTGAAGTGAGGACCATCATGAATGAATACCGGTTGATTAATTGATTATGCGGAGGTAATTAACAGTAGAAAATTGTAAAAGTTAGGTTATAACCGAACAGGATGATAATGGGAGTAAGAAATATACTTGACTCAGAACATATTAAAACCTCACAACAAAATTTATCTCACGCATAGTTTCCAACTATGTCAGATGAGATTTCCTTTAGCAGATTCATTATGATTGCTATCACTTGCCTTTCCGAAAATAGCACAGAATTCTAAGAACTGCAAAGCATCTCCGACATCTTCTGCATATACATCAATTCCAGCAACACTTCTCAAGTCGCTTCCCACGGGCAATGGAATTTCAACATGAAAATCTTCATTAAGGGGATTCAGAACATTTTTATGATTTGCAGTATTACACTTCCCTTTTCTTCTCTTATCACTTTTAACATCTATGGTAGCAACGATTGTCCCATTCACAAGTTCTTTAAGATCATCTCTAGCATTGCATGTTTCCCCTTTCTTAGATTTATTATTAATGGCATCCAACTTTCTAGGACTTGTCCTTCTGGCTAAATTTAATTCATTCTTGTTGCCACAGTCCTCTGGTAATACATCTCGATCTGTTTTCAGTTTCTTAGCACCATCATGAACATCATTCTCCTTTAAGTTTACTTTACCATTGGTTCCATTGTTCATCTTGTCAGATCTATCCCTCTTCATTTTCTTGGCACCATCATGAACATCATTCTCTTTCAAGTTTACTTTACCATTGGTTCCATTGTTCATCTTGTCAAATCTATCCCTCTTCATTTTCTTGGCACCATCATGAACATCATTCTCCTTCAAGTTTACTTTACCATTGGTTCCATTGTTCATCTTGTCAGGTCTATCCCTCTTCATTTTCTTGGCACCATCATGAACATCATTCTCCTTCAAGTTTACTTTACCATTGGTTCCATTGTTCTTCTCATCAGATCTAGCCCTCTTCATTTTCTTGGCACCATCATGAACATCATTCTCCTTCAAGTTTACTTTACCATTGGTTCCATTGTTCTTCTCATCAGATCTAGCCCTCTTCATTTTCATCACTTTGTTCTCGCGGGCAAGCAAACTATTTTTGCTTGTTAAAACATCAATAACCTCCTTTTGATGATGTGTTTCTTCAGGCAGCTCCTGCTTTGTTTTTCTCTTATTGGGGCTAATTATCATCTTCAGAGAGGCATCATTCTCTGTGTTGCCATTTTTCACCGCCTTAACTTTCTCGGACTTCATGTCAACTGGATTTGGTAGATTCGCATCCACTTTTCCATCAAAACAATTTTCCTTTCCCCGTTTTCTGGGAGACGCGACAGCTTCCTGTTAATTTCAGAAGCAGAGTATAAGAGATAAAATTAGTACTCGATCAATAAACACAATGCAATAACTTTTAAAATTTGTTGGTGACAGTTATTGATGACAAAGTACAACTTATTAAGGAGGCAACCTTATTCGGTGAAGCAACCATGTTGGTGAAATGCCCCACCCCTTTAAGAAGCATCTCAGAAACAGAAGAAAATCCAGTTGACTTTGCTGCATTGATGAGCATACCAGTGGGTTGATGACCTCTTTTCTTCCTAAATGATACACAATTTGATCAGATCATACTGCAAGAACAACCATCTAGAAATATGTCAAAAGACTCACATGCAAATACTACAGTTGCAAATCCCTCTGCATTTGGGACAACTCCACTCCCCTGAAGCAGATACTTCTTCCGCCTTCTCTCCATACCTAACTTGGAGAAAAAGTAAATATATTGTCAAAAATTATCCACCAACACCCAAGAAAAAATTATTTGAAAAACTTAACAAAAAGACATTGCAATAACCTGTTCAAGAGGCATTTATGGCAAAACATAATGGGGCATGGCTTGTTGTTTCTCTGATTTGTGCATGCTGCCACAAAATCTCTAGTTTTTTGACGACACTATAGAACATCAAGTTTAAAACACAATGAAATTCTTGTCAAAAAGGAGAGAAGGAAGTGATCCCTTTCAAACTACTTAGCGTACTAAGCAATAAAAACAGATTGATACATTTTTACTTTTAAATGGTGGGCTAAGTCTGAATCTTATAAAATTAATCAATTACAAGCGCAATTTACACCACTGATAAGAACAATGGATATTGTTTGATAGAGGGTACAGTTTATCCCACTATGTTTTTTCTAATAATAGCAAGGTATTCAAGATTCCTAATTAATTATTTGGAACGAAACGGAACACCTGATGACAAGTTTTCCCACTGACGGGATCATAAATCCGGCCACCCACAAGCCGTACTCCGGGAGACTTATTCCTCTTCGAAGTTAAAGAAACAGCAACATCTTCCACAGACCCAGATGGTTCCTGGGATTTGCTTTCCTTCTTCTGAGGGCTCTTACTTTTGTCCTTCCCAGATCCATTCTGTTTGGAAGCAGCACCTGAATCAACCTCCATTGTTGCGAACACTTGGAACACGATTTCTCAGTAGAACTAATAATATATTTCTTGAATTTTATTCTTGGAGGTTGGAGCAGAATAGCAGATGGTCCATAAATAATTTGGAGGGACTTCGATTTGTTTGGGAAACAGTGGCGCCAATCGAAAAATTAACATGTGTCTTACTTATTCTTGTCCCGCCAATAGAGATTTGAAATGGAGGAATTGGGATTGTAATATAGCACTCACAATCTCACACCTTACTACTTTTTTGACTTTCTAACTCTTCGTTCACCCCTATCATTTTTTCTTAATAATGATTCAGCCTCTATTTTGGTTCTCACCTACCATATCATTTACTATTATCTATTTTCATATCATTGTTCATTTATATTAAAATATTAATATATATAGCAATTAGTTAAATAGATAAGAAAACATAAAATTATATTAAAATTAAAATTAAAAGTTAAAAATGGAAAATAATTAATAATTTAAAATTATATTTAAATTTCAAGTAATTAAAATGTAAAATTATATTAATAATTAAAAATAAATAAATTTAAAATTTTAAAAAAAATTAAAACAGCTGCCCAATCAGCATTACGATTGCCTCTCCAGCCTCCATTGTGCATTGGGGGCTGGGCTGGTGGGCTGGAAAAACCCCCATCGTAGATGCTTAGTTTGAATGGAAAATTTGTGAATTTTTATTTAATGGATTAGTAAATAAATTTCATGCATTAAAATTAAGTACAAATACACTCTCTACACAATACAAAAATTCAAAGTAGGATCTGTCACAAAAATGTAAGCACCTAAAAATATGAATCTGAATATTGCTAAGCAGAACTTCCACATTCGAATATTTTACTATTGTGTGCGGACTATCCACTATCAATGTACATGTTACGCCTAGAACCAGAGTCTAACTACTTCAAATGTGCTCCTGCTGCATCTTGAGAAGCTCACTTTACTCCAATTGGACCGCTTCTCTTCCTTTTTCCTTGCCTTTTCCCGCTTCACTTCCTCAAACCTAAACCCTATACCATAGCAACATTTTGCATCTCTATTGCATTGTCAAAAAACCGGGTTTTACAAAAACATTGATATATAATTTTTACGGGAATATATCAATATAAGAAAAATAATTTGGTGTGTGGTTTTTTTGCTTAATTCAGTATTTTGATTGTAATGAATATACAAATATCCAAGACTTGTTGTGGTCAGTTGTTGTTAGGATCGGTCTGGAGTGTTTATAGGGGGGTGAATGAACACTCCTACAAAATAAATCTTTTTGATTTCTTTCGGGTTAGTGAAAGAAATCTATTTCTTAATCAACTTTTCTGCAGAACAGACCACTGAATATTTTAGTGCGGAACGGTCTGTTCTTAGACTAGTAAGAACGGCTTGATGGCTTGAAAAGTATAACGAGTGCAGAATGATAAAAGACGAAATATGTTTCTGGAAGTTCGAAGGTGGTGTAATCCTTCTACGTCTCCCCTTCTTCCAATTAAGGAAGGATTCCACTAGAAGACTTTGATTTATACAATTCTGTTGTACAAACCCGATTCAGCTGGATTTACCTCACTACCAGACTGAAACTCCTAGTCTCTCGATCTGTTCAGACACACACTGTCTGACAGTTACAATTGATTCTCACTTCTCTATCTTAGTAAAGAATACAAAAAATAGACTAATTTTATCTATGCACACAATGATCCTGAGATGATAAAATATTACAACATGCTTGTGCTTATGAAAACTTTTGGCTCAAGAATATCTGGACTTCTAAGCTTGTGCTGTTTTTCTTTCTTTTCGTTTCTCTTGATTGATCAGTCAGTCTTCTTGAGCTCTTTAGTTGCATCCTTATATAGTTTATTGTACCAACGGCATTATTTCCTTTTTCTGTGCAATTCTTGACTCTGCTTAAACTCTGAATAGGCTACAGTCTTATTCTTTAGGCACTTGCCATTCTGGTTCATGCTTTCGGCGACTGTCAGATAAGCTCTTCTTTGTCTTCTTATCTTTTACGGTAATCTTCAGTCCTTGGTATTTTTCATCATTAATTGCAACATTAAATGCTTCAATAAATAGCCGTTAATGATTCGGACTGAAGAGCGAAGCTTATTCAACCTTATCTGCTATGATCTGATTAGTGTTGAGATCGATCTGAAGCTTCGATCTGGTCAGGCTGATGTTCATCAATCCGTTCTGATTTGTTTTGTCATCTTTAAAATTCGGAACTAACATTTGTCCTTCATGTTTTCCATTCAATGCTTGGTCACCCCTCCCTTTTTCTATCTCCCCCTATTTTTCGGCTTATTCATCAAAATATTATAAAAATAAATAAAAATTTACAATTTACCATAAAATGAAATTAATTTATGAATTTATGGTAAACGTTACTTCAAGTAACGAATTCTAAATTTTATTTTTAATAGAAATTGTTACTTCAAATAACTAATTCAAATTAAATTTTCTTTTTAAAAAAAACTCTCAAAACTTTGAAATCGTTACTTTGAGTAACGAATTCAACTTTAAAGTTGAATTCGTTACTCAAAATAATGACTTCAAAGTTTTTAGATTATATAATAATATAATATATTATATATATTATATTAAATATTATTAGTATAATATATTATATTAAATTAAAATACGGTTAGTATTATACATATATTATATGTATAATTTACATATACATATTTACGTACGTACACATATATAATATAATAATTATAAATATAATAATAATAATAATAAATACTGTATTTGAAAGAACTACTTTTTTGATAAACCTTCTCGGCCATGGGTATGTTATAGTGACTGGGTAGATCATCTCCCGGTTCTCTCCCCACCACCCAAAAATTTCAAAAGAGCCCCCTCTTCCTAGATGTAATGAGAGTCATTGTGGGCCACTGCTTCAATTCCTCTAAACTATTGGTGGAGGAGCTCCTTTGTTTGCTGGGCTGAGTCCGGCCGATCTAACTTGGAGAGGAGAGCTGATACTTGTTTAAGCAAACTTCAATAACTATTTTAAACTTCTTGTGTTTTTTTTTGTTCGGTCCGGCTAATCTCTTTATTTGTTGTCATTCAGAGGACAGAGTAATGAGCTCGTTAGTACATAAGGCTCTTCAAAAGAGGAAGCAAAAGCAAGTACACTCCCCAGCAGCTGAGGGAGTGACTATTGTGGATGTGGTAGCTGAGAGTCCTACCGCCGAGGAGGCTCTCCTCTCCATGAAAAAACGGGCTGAACCAGGGGGATCTGCAAGGTCCTCAGCCATAGATGCTCAATCTGTGAGGCAAGTTCGAGATCGAACTGATCCTTCTGCCCCTCCGACAGCAGGTGAGAAAGTGATTGAGCCAGCTCGGGTTGAGAGGCGTCGTGAGAGGGTGATGGAGGCCTACCGAGGAGGAGTTAGGCTTGTTGGGGAAGGGCCGAGCACAGTTGTCTTAGTTGTGGCTCATGATCTGGCTAATACTGAGGATGCTCTCTACATGAGCCAACTGAGCTGGAGTGATATCATCACCCGTACAGATAGCCGTCTTACTGAGGACGTACAGATAGCCGTCTTACTGAGGCCATGCTCTTGATGGGGGAGTTTACATCCTGAGCTTCGTTCATCCGAAGACAGCCTCTGAAGACACCAAGGTGTTTGAGGTTATGCAGGACTCACTGGCTGAAGCCAAATCCCTGCATGAGAATGAAGTATCTGAGCTTAAAGCTCAGATCGACAAGAAGACCATTTCCGAAGCTGAGGCCCGTTCCTTAATTGAGGCGCAAAAATGCCAGTATGAAACTAATCTGCGGGAGCTTTGTAATGAACTAGCACTGGCCAAAGGGCTAGCTGACTCTGCTGAGCAGGAGCTTGCCAAGGCTCAGAAGGAGGTGATCGCTTTTATTTTAAACAGAAAATTCCAATGTAGCGATTTATTTCCGCAAGTGCACGGTGTCGAGGTTTAGTATAAAATAAGTACCACATTCGATTAGATTAACTATATTTAACCTACGATTATGGAATGATTATCAAACTAAATTGACTTAAACACCAAAATCAACCTAAACAACAACAATGGATAATTGAAGAAATATTATAAACGAATTATCAAGATGTCGGTTCACCAATGTAATCCCCCAAAAGTTGTTTATTAATTAAGATTCAAAATTCTAAGTTCTAGGGTGACGAGTTTTCCTATTTCATTCGTTATATGGTCCGGTTATAACAAGTCTAGCATTAATCTAGAATAAACCGCTCCCGTGTCTTTATTGAATGATTAATATCGCAAAACGCTTTGTGAAAACTACTAGCCTTCGATTTTGGTAAATCTATTGCTATCACACGTGTGCTAGATTTTACTTAGTCCGTCTCAATCTAAAACACACGGCCTAATTTACTACGTCGTATCGTAATCTCCTATGGTCAATTCAATCACGATTACCAAAATCATGCAAAGGGTAGCTAATCTTACAAGCATTAAAAACATAAATTATGCACAAAGATCATGGAAATCGAATCAAAACTGTTAATTAACTCAAGGGTTCAAACATGGGATCCCCAATGTCTTGATAAACAAAATTAGCCAACAACCATAATCAAATTATAATGCAAAGTATGTCTTTAAACAAATTCAACATCAAAATCTGAAATTTAAAATAACTAAGTTCAGAAATACTAAGATAACGATGATGTCGCTCCGTGCGTCGCTCCGTTCTTCCGTTCCTTGCGTTGCTCTTGTTCTTCAATCAATTGTGGTATGATTATCCTCTTTGGGATGAAGGAGTGGCTGCGCTTCGGGTTCAAAAAAATAGTGCAAAAGTCCTTTTATTTTCGTCCTTAGGTCTGATAAATATGGCAAATCCGAGTAGGGAGGAGTCCACATTCAACCAAACATGGAAAGTCTTTTTTTTTTCTTAAAACTCTTCGCGGTGATCGATCTTCGTTCCATGCCGATTGATCGCGAGTTCTTACTGGACGTGATGGCCAAAATTATCATATCCGCGATCGATCTTCGTTCCCTGCCGATTGATCGCGAGACTTCAGTTTATATTGGCGATCGATCGCGAATTCTTACCGATCGATCGCCAATTTAATCTGCTCAGCTTCTCAATATATAGCTCCGCGATCGATCGCGATGTTGATGCCGATAGATCGCCGAGCTGATTAACTTTCAATCTTCGAGAATTCAGTCCACATTATAACATCTTCGCTAAGTTTGGTCATTTTTCAACATTTTTAGCTTGTTTCCTCCACTTTTATTCCCTTGGACCTAGATTCCTTAAATACACAAATATATACCAAAAAGCGTAAAATCATCCAGGAATCAATACGAAAATCAATACAAAAGCACAGCAAAATAAGTGTAAAATTCACACTTGTCAGGAGGCTGCCGAGGACAAGAAAAAATCCGAAGAGCAGGTCGGGGAGAAGCTCCTCACTTTTGTTGAAGCTGGTTTCCAAAGATGTGTCAGTCAGATCAAAGAGCAAGGTTGTCTCCTACCTGACGTCTCTTTGGACTTTCTAGATATAGAGAAATTGGTTGACGCTCTCCCTCCTGACCTCTAGATATGAGTTCCCCTTTTAAGCTTGCACTTCTTATTTTTTGTAACCTCCTCTTCTGATTTTAATAGAATTCTTATGTGCCTTCATATGTGTTCGGTTTATCTGGGCTTTATTAATCAATTACCTCAACAAGGTAAAGTAACCCGGCTAAGTAAAAACAGATAGGACCAAGCAAGTGTCTGCTCGGCTATGTTTTGATTAATTACCACGTAATGGTAAAGTAAAAACAGATATGACCAAGGACGTAACAGCTCGGCTAAGCAAATTAATTACCCCATAGGGGCAAAGTAATAACAGCTAGGACCAAGCGCGTAACAGCTCGGCTAAGATAATAATTACCCCGTAAGGTTGGGTGAAAAACCCTTGAGATGGGGTGAAAACCCTTGGACCCGGCGTAACCAGGGTTGAGGTGAGCTCGTCAAGCTCCTGAGCTGGGGTGAAAACCCTTGGACCTGGCGTAACCAGGGTTGAAGTGAGCTAGTCGTAAACAAGCTCCTGAGATGGGGTGAAAACCCATGACCTGGCGTAACCAGGGTTGTGGTGAGCTCGTCGTAAACAAGCTCGTAAGATGGGGTGAAAACCCTTGGACCTGGCGTAACCAGGATTGAGGTGAGCTCGTCGAAAACAAGCTCCTGAGATGGGGTGAAAACCCTTGGACCTGGCATAACCAGGGTTGATGTGAGCTCGTTATAAACAAGCTCCTGAGATGGGGTGAAAACCTTTGGACCTGGGGTAATCAGGGTCGAGGTGAGCTCGTCGTAAAGTAGCTCCTGAAGTGAACTTGTCATAAACGTAGTTCCCGAGGTCGGGTGAAAACCCATGGACCTGACGTAATCAATGCTCAGGTGAGCTCTTGGTAAACATAGTTCCTGAAGTCGGGTGAAAACCCTAATGATGATAACTTTTTGTCTGAAATCCCTTTTGTTTGAAATCTCTTTTTGTTTGACTGATGAACTCCAATTGTTTGTGAGGCCAGCCTTAGGCTGCAGCTCATGAGTTGGCAGATCATGAAGAACTAAGAGACGATGAACTGGAGCTGAAGAGCCATAGAATCATGACCCAAAGTTGAACGCTTGGTTGAATAGCTATGAAGGACCTCTAACTGAAGAGCTGTAGGGGGGCTCTAGTTGAAGACTTGGCCGAAGCATGTACTGAAGCTGAAAGCCGAAGATGACTTATGGCTGACGAGCTATCGGAACATTACCTGAACTTTTGCTGAAGAGCTATGCAGGACCTCTAACTGAAGAGCTAAAGTGGAACATATGGTTGAACTGGTGGATTACCTGGAACTGAAGAGTTGAGAGGAGCTCGGGATGAATTGCTCGGGATGAATTGCTCGGGATGAAGAGATGATGATGACCTCCTTCTGAAGATTTGAGGATGGGCTCGAACTGAGTTGAGGATAACATTTCTGAAGGCTGAGGATGACCTCGAGATGAAGAGCCCGGAATGACCTCCGGTTGAAAAGCTAAAGATGACCTCCGTCTGAAGAGCTGAGATGAGTTCCACTGAAAAGGTGATGATGAGCTCTCCGGGGTAAACCATCCGAAGAGCTGAGGATAAGCTCTACCGAATAGTTGATAATAAATTCCACATGAATAGCAAAGAATGAGCTCCGTGAGGTAGGTCTCTTTCTGAAGAGCTAAGGCTGAGCTCTAATGAGTGGTTGATCTTCATTTGAAGAGCTGATAGATTAGCTCTCCTGAATGGTTGATGATGGCCTCCATATGAAGAGCTGGCGAATGAACTCTGAGGTAGATGTTCACCTGATGAGCTGACGGACGAGCTCTCTGTCTAGTTACTTCCATATGATGAGCTGAGGATGAGCTCTATGATGTAGATCTCCATCTGAAGAGCCAAGGATGAGCCCAATGAGGTAGATCTCCATCTAAAAAGCTTATGGATGAACTCTCTGAGGTAGATCTCAAGCTGAAGAGCTGAGGACGAGCTATCCTGCATAGTCGATGATGACCTCCATCTCATGAGTCGAGGATGATCTCCATCTGAAGAGCTTATGATGAGCTCTACTGAAGACCTGAGATGATCTTCATCTGATGACTTGAGGATGAGCTCTACTGAAGAGCTGAGATGACATCCATCTGATGAGCTGAGGATGTGCTCTACTGAGTAGGTGATGATGTGCTCTGGCTCAAGAACTGAGGATGACCTCCATCTGAAGAGTTGGTGAAGATCTCCATGTGAATAACTGTGTATCACCCCAAGATAAATAGCTCTTGATGATCTTTGATTTGAAGATGTAAGGATCAGCTCTGCCGAGGAGATGAGGCGACCTCCTGAAAAGTTGAAGACCTCCTAAAGAGTTGAAGATGATCTCTTGAATCGTAGATGACCCCCAGAAGACTTTATGATGATACCCTGATTAAGATCTCAAGATGATCTCTGATTGAACACCTAAGGATGATCTCATGAAGACCAAGATGAAGAGCTCATGAAGACATCTGATTGAGGATATGATGATGATCTCCTGAAGAGCTGTAGATGGTCTCTGAGATGAAGAGATCACGGTGACCTCTTAAGTGGAGCTAATAATGAACTCTGGTTGAGGAGATGATGTGGCCTCCTGGATAGTTGAAGATGATCTCCTGAATCATAGATGTTGTCCAGAAAACTTTATGATGATACACTGATTAAGAGTTCATGATGATCTCTGATTGAACACCTAAGGATGATATCACGAAGACCAAGATGAAGAGCTCATGAAGACATCTGATTGATGATACGATGATGACCTCATGAAGAGCTCTAGATGACCTCCTGAAGAGCTCTAGATGACCTCTGAGATGAAGAGATCATGGTGACCCTAAGAGCTAATGCTAATGATGAACTCTGGTTGAGGAGATATTGTTGACCTCCTTAGGAGCTCTATATGACCTCTGAGATGAAGAGATCATGATGACCTCTTAATTGAAGAGCTAGGATGATCTTTGGATGAGAGTGATCTCCTGATGAGCTCTGGTTGAGGCATTTGAATCATCTTTATAGTCCCCTCAACATCTTGGTAAATGAATTGGTGAACTTTTCCAAAGCTTAGATCCATGTTCGTCACCGGAGGTGAGATCTTCCACGTTCATCATAGGAGATTAGATCTCACATATTCATCGTAGGAGGTTAGATCTCACATGTTAGTCTCTGGAGGCTGGATCTCTCATATTCACCATAAGATGTTAGATCTCTCATGTTCGTCACCAGAGGTGGCTACTCGTCTCTCCACTACGAGCATCATTAGAGGTTAACAGAGTTTGATTTTCTTCATTTTTTGTTGTCCATCTCTACGTCCTCACTCATGTTCCCACAGACGGCGCCAATTGATATCACCAAAAATTACGATGACATGTTGCTATCAATAGAGAGGGGGTTCACCTATCTTCATTTTTCAGTACTCAAAATAACGACTATGGTGGCAGTAAGTAGCCTCTGAGATGACCTGAAAACACGAAACAACCGTGAGAAGGGACCGGAAGGTTTCTGGCGTATCCCCTCCGACGGTCAAGTCAGGCCAGAGAATAATGGAAAATGTATGTTGTAAAGTAAGCGAGAGCATTATGAATCCCTGAATTGGTGCCCCAAACCTGATATTTATAGGAGAATAACTAAGAGTTGCCATGTAGTAAGGACTCCTTCCATGTTTATCCAAATCTTATCTGGATATACTAAAATCTTGTGAATACAATCAAATCCCAGATACTACTCCACGGATCAGGGACTTGCTCAGTTTAGGGGACACAATTCCCTTCTTGCCCCCACATATTAAGCAGGGAACGAGAAGAGCTCGGCCATGGAGCTCGGGTCCCAAAAAGAGGTCACCGTAACGATTGAAGGAGGGCGAACAAGTGAGGCACAACAAGTCGGCCCAACAGGTCGGTCCTACATAAAGAGGTCGGACGGAGAAACGATGTCTTCTGAAAGGCCACAAAGAAGTGATAGAAACAGGTTGGCCTATCAGGTGGTTATTATTTAGGGGTATCACATATAATTTCAACTTCCATGTTTCATATACGTGACCAATTTTTTTACCCAAATAATAAATATCTTCTAGATTTCAAAATTAATAACACATATCATTTCACCTTCCATGTTTCAGATATGTGTGACCAATTTTTTTACCGCTATGATTTGAGAAGGGAAGACGACTGAAATTCACCCGAAGGGGGAGGGAAAAGAAAAAGACGAGGGAAACCAAAATGGGAAAGGTCAGTTTATAATATTTAATTATTTTTTTATTTTTTTAATTTTAAAGAGTAATTTGTCTTTTACCAAGTGAAGTTAATTTGTGAAACCAAATTTTTGTTTGTGTTTTGGATTCTTTGAAAAAAGAAATAAAAAATAGTACTTTATTTTTAGCATCATATAAAGTTATTCAAAATAGTCGAAATAACCCACAACTTAACTACATATATTGAATTATTCTTTTTTTTTTAATAGGAACAAGAATTAAAAAATCGATAAGTACAACAATAGCCGGTCGTCAACCACAAGAGACGACAACAGCGGAAAATACAAAACACATACATGGATATGGACAAAAACACATATGAAATGCGTATCATACGGACAAATTGTAAGGTAATTCACAGAAGAACCACAAGATCTTGATCTGAAGCGTGCACGGGCCTCCAGATTTGTACAGGGTGTGGTTAGGGGTGTAATCGAACTGAATCGAGTCGAATATGAAGGAAATTTCAAGGCTCGAATTCGGCTTGAAATAAGTCGTTCGAGTTCGAGCTTGATTCGAAGTTCGAATAATTTAAAAAAATTTCCTCGAGTTTGGATCGAATTAAAGCTCGAGCTAGAGTGCGGCTCGAAAAATTCGAACATGCTCTCGAACTATTCAAACTATTACTCGAAAATAAATACTCGAAAGGCTCGAAATATATTTATTTAATATAAAATTATATATATTAATAAATATTAAAGATCGCGAGCAACTTGAGAGCTATCGAACAAAATAATTTGGGCTCGAGTTTGGTTCGAAAAAAAGTTCGAACATGTTCGAGTTCGGCTTGAGTTCGAAAATTTCGAATACGAATCGAATATTTTTCAAGCCGGCTCAAAAATCTCACGAACAGGCACAGTTCGTTCGCACCCTTAGGTGTGGTCGAAATAAGGAACTGTCTTTCAAGAAATCTGAAGGAACACAAAAGGATAACGGAGATACATAAATTAATAAAAAGCCTGCAAAGGAGCAAGTCCTTGTATCCACAAAGTAACCACCGCCAAGAGATCCGAGTAGTGGCACAACAACAATAAAACCAAAAAAGACCCACTAGCCATATTGCGAGTAAAGTTACCACATGGGTGTCGAATAGACAAAACATTGATGCATATCTCCCACCATAGACAAAACTAGATAGATAACACAATAACAACACATTTATAGTAGATAATCGAATATAAAATATGTACATCAAGAGGTGATGCACCCAATCTCCGAGCATTCCGACCCAGGGGAGTCATAGCCGACAGCGGGCTTGCAGAGCAACCATCGCTGATGGTGCAACCCGTGCCAAGCAGATCAAGCTAGTACCCAAGGGTCGCCACAACCGGCTGCGTCAAGGCCGAAAAGAGAGGAAAGTCAGAAAAACAAAGCCACCGAGCCATGGAGACCTAAACAACCAAATGCAACCCAGAAGCCCACTCACAGAGAGAACAAACTTACCGCTAGAGGATGAGAAGATGAGGAGACGAGCATAGTTGAGGCGACGAGCGAAGATTAAAAGTCCTATTTTTTATTTTATATATTGAATTATTCTAAGGTTCGTTTTTATCGCACTTTCTTCTTCAAAATACAGCTGATTCGATTTATTTATTATTTATATTTCTATAATAATTTATTTTATTCAAATATTCACTTTTTCTCTCATTTATCCGTTAATACCACGTTTGCTTTAATGCGTAGTTCTTTCTCACAGAACACGATGTTATTTGGGGGCTTTTGACCATGTGCATGTAACTCTCCTACAGATCTTATATAGCCACCAAAGCATATAAAAATATAATCTTTTCCACCACAAAAATCCCATTTTTTCTTGTACTCATCAAATCAAATGCTTCATCTTCTTCATGGACCACCCAAGAAGCATCAATATTGATGATAATGAAGTGAAAGAAAAACTGAGAATTGTGGTGAAACCAATGGAGAGACCCAGAATGGTCTTGAAATTCGTTTGGATGGAAAAAAATATCGGAGTAGCTACAGACTAAGTGATTCCATGCGGCCATGGAACCATTCTTTTGAGCCCATATTATTTTTGGCCAAGAAAAGATGCCTGGGAGGAGCTTAAGGTCATGTTGGAGAGTAAGCCCTGGATTTCGAAGAAGTAAACTGTTAGGAACAAAATATTATGGTAGCAGAATTGAACAAAAATAAGGACAACAATCGAAAAAGCTAGAAATCTTACTGAATTCAAGCTAGAATGAAAAGGAAAATACAAATTAAATGCAATGCTCTCACACTGCACAATCTTACTCAAGAGAAAAATCTCTCTTGCCCAAGCAAATTGCTTGCCAAACAATTCAACTATTATTGACCCAACCACTCGTTCTTCCTCTTTGCTTGCACCGATGTCAACACCAAGAAAATCCAATTGACCCAACATTGTGTCACCCTCGCAACCTTTTTCCTCACTTCACGTACTGTGTTAGTTTGCTAAGCAGCGTCTGTGTTGCACACCATGCCGCCCATACCACGGCCGGCCGCCAGCGACACACAAGCCATCCTCCGGTGAACCATTCCCTCGTTCCATCGCCGACTTCCAGCTCCCCAGTTTTCTGTAATTTCATTCCTTGTGCAATGTTTCGTTGTTGACGACAAGTGCAATTTTCCCTTATTGGGTTGGCCAATGTCATTTATTTGGGACTCACTGGATATGATTGCCCAAATTCCTACCACCAGCCCTAGCCCATCCCTGAATATACCCAAATGCCCAACCCAGTAGCCTATGTCCCCTCCGATCAAAGTCATCAAAGCCATCCCATTTCCAAATCTGCAACAGCGATACAAAACATTCACTGACCTCGACTTCCATCATCGTCGCCATAGCAGCCAACAACCGCCGAACCCTCGCCGCTCCAGCCACCAACCTCTTATCCTTCATCGATTTAGGTAGCAGTTTATAGGGGTTCGTTGCTTGCCATCCACTGTATATGTTTATTAACTCTTTTGCTAGCCCTATCCAATTGACGTAAGGAGTTTAATTTCATGGATCCACTCGTCTGTTCTTCGAGTGTAAACCACAACCCAAAATTTCCATCCACTCTGGTCTATTTTAGCGAATCTAGAGAAAATCCCTTGGCTCTTAAGGTAAGGACCACACGTCCTAATCCCATCATTAATGTCACTACGTTTATAAAATTTTCAGCATAAATCATCTTAACATCCGATTCCCAACACAACTAGCATATATATATACTTCAAAATGCACTAACATGTTCTCAATTCATTATGTAATTTTCCTTAATTAAATTGCACGCAACTCATAAATGAAAAGAGAAATCTCACGACCTTTATACAAACCATATACACATATCAATTATTGCTCACATTTGAGCATTGAATAAATAATTGTGTATCTATTTGTATAAGCATATTATTCTATACCAAAACTGGTACGTCGCTCCCAGAAACATCCTTGTGTGCCCGTCAAAACTCATATTTCAATTCAACGTCGTACATGTTCCACATGTTTCAATAGAAACAGCCTCCCAACGGGTGAGGATACCAACAACGCATACTTCCAATATCATCATATATATACAATTGATAATTTACAGAATATAATTTAAATAAATACTCCATGAGTATTCCACAACCAAAAGAGATCTATCACGCTGTTTCTGTTCTCACAATGCCGAAAATCATCAATCCAAGTCATATAAATCATCACCATAATGATTACTATACACATACTCAAACTTGACAGTTCGATAATCAACAATAACAATTCCAGGATAACCATGATTTACTGAAAGCAAATAAATCTTAATTATTAATTCATTAATTATAACTCATCATATAACCTCGCACGCTCAACAACAGCAGCATCACAATCCATTGAACGCTCAACAGCGACATACAATACATTGCACGTTCAACAACGACATCATAATAATTCATAGCACCAGTCTTTGGTGCTTTCAATACTTAACGACACATTCTCAACAATTAGTCCATTAATATGACATTCCATACGTGTACGTCCCTACGTACCAATTCCAACATACAAGAATATATCAGTCATTGCACGTAACAATAAATCATTTATCTATATGGTCGACGACATGATTTAGACATCCTCGACAACCGGAGGCTCATACAATATCTATTTTGAACATCAATTCATTAACATCATAGTAATAACCCCTACAATAACATCATAATCATATAGATTCAACATGCTTCCTATCATACTCATTCACAATATATCGTACTCCGCATACTATTCAAATCATCACATTTATCATTTATTAACTTGAGTTATTAACTCAAACATGCAATGCATATCTTACTAAGGTTCAATACTTGTAATATTATCCCATTGTCAATAAAACTTCTCCAAAAGTCATAATCATCATCAAAATAGACTGCACATGTTCATATCTCAAATTCCCAACAAAATATAAATTTTCACAATTTTCAGGACACAGATCGATCTCTATTATTATAGCAATCGATATCTTGCAGCAGAAACAAGGCAATCGATCGCTCCAATCCTAGCGATCGATCGCTGAGCATTTTTTAACGGGCGATCGATCGCTAATGGGGGAATTGCTTCCTTTTTTTATCCCATCGATAGCCTCTTTCGTCTAAGGATGCCTAACCGCCGCACCGATCATTCGGTGGCGAACCGCTGAACCCATATATGAGAGGTCATCTGTGGTGGTGGCTTGCTGATCAATCTTCATCTCCAAAGATATACCAAATCCATTTGGGCTTCATATTCAGGAGCCTTGTTTGAAGCTGCTGAAAAACCAGAGATCGACCTAGGAAACTGTTCGTCACCAATTTTGAGTTTTCTTCGAGCGATCGGTCGATCGCTGCAAACCCAGCAATCGATTGCTAGCCCTTATATTTGCCAAAACTTCATTTCAATAGCGATTTTTGAACCCAAACCCAAAACCAACACCACCAACACCCACAATACTTCATAAACTCCACTAAAAACACATAAAAACATTACATACATCAATTTATCAACTTCTTCAAATTCCCCCAAAAGTCAAACCCAAATCAAACCATAACCAAACTTCACAAAACTACTATCAAAACTTAGATAATCAAGTGGTGAAGGAGTTCACCTAAAAATCTTAAAGAGATTTCACTCCAAAATCGAGCCTTGCTCATTTTTTCTCCATGGGAGAAAGAGGGGAAAGAGGGAAGAGGTGGAGGGGGGAGAGACAGTGGGGAGGAGAGAGGGAGGTGGAGTGGAGAATGGTTGAACACCGAGTCCACTTGGTGTATATATTACCAAGGCTCCAAAAACTCGAGTTTCAAATACTCGCACCAAAACTCTTTAATAACCAAACATGTTCAATAATTATCTTCAACTCCCTCAATTACATCTCAAACCTCAAACCGAATTTCCCAAACTCGAAAATCTCACTACCAACACAATAATGTTCAACACGACAATGAGAATAAATCTCGAACCTTGGATCCAACAACCCCAATACCGGATTAAAATCATCGGGATCTCAACATCGTAGTTATCTTAAAAATACCACAATTAAAATCAATTAAAGATTCATCACTCCGAGATACAATTAATTTCCGGATATCACATTTATCCCCTACTAATCAAATTTCGTCCTCGAAATTTTCACACTTGTACTTAGGGGGTGAGCATTCGGTCGGTTCGGTTACCGACCGAACCGAATTTCTGAAAACCGAACCGAACCGATTTTTAAAATTGTAACCGAACCGACCGATTTATTTTTCAAAACCGAACCGATCGAACCGATAAAAAATCGGTTATTTCGGTCGGTAACCGAATTAACCGATATTTTTTTACAAAAAATAAAATAACTTTTAAAAATTAGATAATGTGATTTTAAAAATTAAAATAATTAGATTATTTGATTTTAAAAATTAAAAAAGTAAAATTTAAATAAAGAATGATATTAATTGATTTTTTTTTTTAAATAAAAAACAATTTATTTTTTAAAGAAATATTAAAAAAATAAAATTTTGGTTTATTCGGTTAACCGATATTTTTAAAATGAAAACCGAAACCGAAACGAATTAACCGAATTAACCGATTTTTTTAAAAATCAAAACCGAATTTCTGAAATAACCGAACCGATTTTCCAAAGTATTTCGGTTTGTTCGGTTTAACCGAACTTTTGCTCACCCCTACTCGTACTCAATGTACCACAAAGACCACACAACTCAACTCGAATACACATCATCGATTCATGAATACGTCATGAACGAAACACCAACTGCGAGGACATCGACCTCGCACCAAACTCTGGAATGGAGATAGCCTCCCAAAACCAACATTATTTCTAAAAGATGTTGACATACCTCGATGTTAACTAACCAAAAGCAGTCGATTAACCTTCGTTGCTATCGACTCGAATCATTCCTGATTCCAACGTAGATATTACCTTAAGGACATCTCTACCACTTGATATACGAAGCAAAACACACAATGCTTCCAAGGAAACCATTAGTATATAACAGTATACTCACACTAAACTCGGTTTCAGCCTCTCCAATTCCATCACAAATAATGGAATGTTACTCATCAAAGGAGTAGTTGTACTATTGCAACTCGAATCGGGCAACCCACGGCCACCAGTCAACACAAGAACACATCTCTACAGATGTCAACATTAGTGTGTTCCAAGAAATCACATCTCGGCCCAACATTATATCGCAAACTTCACAAAATCACACGACTTCAAAGAGAACATGCAAGAAGCTTCATTGCATTTTCGCAACATGTGTCGACAATGACACCGAACGAGTTCGAATCCTGGTTATTCCTTGTATACCCTTAGAATCAACAAGTTTAGTAAAATGATAACTATCGAATTAAAACTCAACGAACTACCTCACGATTTTATTCCTCAGAATGAATCGTCCCATCAAGATTACCAATCTCAAGGATACTGCAATCTCTTACAAGAGATTCACTAACCTAGGCACACATGCTAGAGGTGGTTTTCAATACTTCGTTACATTTACTGATGACTTCAGTAGATATGGGTATGTGTACCTAATGAAACATAAGCACGAAACCTTTGAAAAGTTCAAAGATTTCAAGAATGAAGTACAAAACCAACTTGGTAAAAGTATCAAAATCCTTCGATCAGATCGAGGAGGTGAATACCTTAGCAAAGAGTTTTATGACTATCTAAAGGAGTGTGGGATAGTCCCACAACTCACTCCTCCGTATACACCACAATGGAATGGTGTATCCGAGAGGAGAAATCGAACCTTGTTGGACATGGTTAGATCAATGATAAGTCATGCAGATCTTCCGATATCCTTTTGGGGACATGCTTTAGAAACATCAATATTCATACTGAACCGTGTTCCATCTAAATCAGTGGAAAAGACACCATATGAGATATGGACTGGGAAACGTCCTAGTATGTCTTTTATGAAGATTTGGGGTTGTGAGGCTTTCGTGAGACGTCACGCCTCTAACAAACTTGGACCCAATCTGATAAGTGTTTATTTGTGGGGGTATCCTAAGGAAACGAAAGGATACTATTTCTATTATCCCACCGAGAACAAAGTGGTTGTTGCTCGGACTGGTGTCTTTCTTGAAAGAGAATTTATTTCTAGAAAAACCAGTGGGATACATATAGAACTTAGTGAAGTTCAACCACAAGAAAACACTGAACATGAGATTGAGATGGAAACAGAGCAGCCACCACAAGCTGTTGTGGATGAAGTGCCTGCTCAAGAGATACAAGCCCAGCGTAGGTCTGTAAGAGAACACCGGGAGCCACATAGATATGGATTTCTTGTGACTCAACAAGGTGACTTACCACTTATTGATGAGGATGAGCCGTCATCTTATCAAGAAGCTATAATGGGCACTGATTCTGAGAAATGGCAAGAAGCCATGAAATCTGAAATGGAATCCATGTATGCAAACCAAGTATGGACTTTGGTTGACCCACCTGAAGGGGTGAGACCCATAGGGTGCAAATGGATTTTCAAGAAGAAGACCGACATGGATGGTAATGTACAAACCTTTAAAGGTCGACTGGTTGCAAAAGGTTTCAAACAAATTCATGGTATTGACTATGATGAAACTTTTTCACCAGTTGCCATGGTTAAATCCATTAGGATCTTACTTGCAATAGCTGCATTTCATTATTATGAAATCTGGCAGATGGATGTCAAAACAGCTTTCCTTAATGGAAATCTGCTTGAGGATGTGTACATGACACAGCCCGAGGGTTTTGTCGATCCAAAGGATGCTGGAAAGATATGCAAGCTACAACGATCCATTTATGGATTGAAGCACGCTTCTCGGAGTTGGAATCTTCGTTTTGATGATGCAGTCAAAGAGTTTGGTTTCATCAAAAACGTAGATGAATCTTGTGTCTACAAGAAGGTCAGTGGGAGCATAATTATCTTCCTAATATTGTATGTAGATGACATACTTCTAATTGGGAATGATATCCCTGCCTTAAAATCTGTAAAGATTTGGCTAGGGAATTGCTTTTCTAAGTGCTAAAACGGTTTAGCATGCAAGAATCTAAGAAAGGATTCGTGCCTATGACACATGGAATACATCTCTCGAAGGATCAGTGTCCTTCAACACCAGATGAGAGACAACGCATGAGTAAGATTCCATATGCGTCAGCTATTGGATCTATCATGTATGCCATGATATGTACTCGTCCCGATGTCTCGTATGCTTTGAGCGTGACGAGCAGATATCAAGTTGATCCAGGTGAATGTCACTGGATTGCAGTCAAGAATATCCTGAAGTACTTGAGAAGAACTAGGATACATTCTTGATTTATGGAGGTGAGGAAGAGCTCAATGTAATAGGTTACACTGATGCAAGTTTCCAAACCGACAAAGATGATTTTCGATCACAATCAGGATATGTGTATTGCCTAAATGGAGGTGCTGTGAGCTGGAAGATTTCAAAGCAAGAGACAGTAGCCGATTCTACAACGAAAGCTGAGTACATTGCTGCCTCAGATGCAGCAAAGGAAGCTGTTTGGATCAGGAAGTTCATTTCTGAACTTGGAGTGGTGCCTAGCATTAAGGATCCAATAGAACTCTATTGTGACAACAATGGAGCGATCGCATTGGCTAAGGAACCTAGATCTCACCAAAGATCCAAGCACATACTTCGGCGCTTTCATTTCATTCGAGAAATCGTTGAAAGGGGAGATGTTAAAATATGCAAAGTACCAACAGATGATAATGTATCTGACCCATTGACAAAGCCACTGTCACAGCAGAAGCATGATCGTCATACTAGATCTGTAGGCATTAGGTATATGTCTGATTGGTCTTAGTGCAAGTGGGAGATTTGTTGGGATATGCCCTAAGACATGCCATTAGATGATTGTTTATGACATACAATGTATTATGATTTTATTAATGGCAAATCATTATTATATCTTATTCGAATATCTGTGCAATATGAATTGATATATAAGTTAATGTCCTTAGAATAATATTGTATTGTTCTTAAAGATTGTCCCTAGTCAAGTATTATCATGAATAAGGATAATGAAAATGCATTGAGACTAGTATGTTTTGATTGATGAATTGTTCATGGATATGAGATATCAAATCAACACATGGGTAAATGTTAGAGAACAATGTACTGGACAGACCCACCATGAGAATGCTACATGGATAGTTATATGAGTGTCATAAGCAATTCTCATAGTGATAATAATGTATGTAATCCTTACGACTTGAGATCATCAGAGATCCCAACATAAGGAGTTATGTATCTTGATATTGTCAAACGTTACCTGTAATAGGGTAAACTATAAAGGCAGCTATTGGATACACTACGAATTATGTAGAGGGATGTTGATTGATCAAGATAGGATTTGTCGCTCCTATATAACAGGAGAAGTGTTTGGGCCCTTGATCAAGTAAGACTAAAATGCATGGCCACGCTCGAATGAGTCGATATGTGATATCGAGCTTATTCGTTTATTCTAGTTCTACTTGGGGATCAAGAAATAAAGATTGAATATACGAGTATGACTATTCCATGACTCGTGTTCAATCTAAACACATAGGACAAAGGGATTAAGTTACATGGTTAATATTATCACAGTCCACAGGTTATGTCGAGTCAATGACATTCATGTAACTTGGGTAGCCTTGATGTGTTGCTAGATACCGCTCATTGCTTGTGACATAAAATTAGATTTTATGTCACTGCCAACGTTGCAAGATCCTAACGGGTCACACAAAAGATTAAATCGATAAAGGGAAATATAATTCAGTGGATGGATTAAGTTGATTAGGAAGAGTCCTAATCATATAATAATAATATATGAATTATTGTATGGACCGAACATATATATATATATTGGATATATATATATATATATATATATATATATATATATATATATATATATATATATATATATATATATATAAGGTTGCTATATGTATATATGGGTAATTGATTAATGGGCTTTGATGTGGTTTTGAGAAAACCTAAGCTTAATGATAATCGGCGCCTATATATACAAGAGTATTAGGTTTACGTAGAGGTTAGACGTTAATTGTGAATGAACTAAAACCCTAAACCTAGCGGCCGCACATCACTGTGTAGCTCGTCCCCTTCTCTGTTGAATAACAACTCTAGCAATTTGTTATTCAACATCCTTTGTTGATTTGATCGTGGATACCGTAGAGGCAGAGGTGCACCATCTTTGCTCCTGACTCGAGGAACACGTTGGACGTCTTGCTGCAAGGAGGATTCGACTCAAACACGCTACAAGGGTATGATTCTCGTTACACCCCGATATGATTAACTCTGTATAGGTCGCTGGTTTGGAATCCAATTTCCGCTGCGTATTTGCATGTTGGATTCCTTACAATGCTTACCACAGTTGATTCACAATTCAACTCGCAATCAACACCACAATATCCTCACGACAGGCCCAACCAAAATCAACATACAACAGTATCTCCTCAAGAGATACAATCGATATAGCAGTGTTACCACACTAGTTATATCCTCGACTCCGGTTACTGTTCATCATTGCATCTTCAATGCAAGACTATTCCAATAGGGATAGCACTAATCTTGTTGATGCTCACGTCGGTGCTCCCAACGACACTGAACTGTCACAACACAATTCCTCAACGCATTTATACATATAAACGCTCTCTTGAGGTATCTATACCTCAAGCTCAATTAGCGTTATATTGACTACACCGAGTTCACTATAACTTCCTATCGTATCATCATACAATTCACCTTCCTCGCTGTCGATAAGCAATATAGTAGCCACAATAAGCTCATTGTATTATCACAATGATAATTCATCATACTTTGCTAGCAAATCGTAGCCTCCTTAGGTGTATAGAAAACCACCAAGGTGTACCACTCTCACAATTCACGAATCACATCATGATTTACTTATCGTCGTACAAACAATTAGGGAAGTAGATCATCATCTATCAGTTCTCTAATATCAACACACAACGGACATCCCAATACATCTCGATCCTAACTCATTAGGATTTATCTTCATATTCTCATGTGTATGTGCGATCATATCCATCATAAACCACATCGATATACATATGTAGGTTCCTCAACAACTACATACACTACGAGCCACTCGTCCGTAGCTAACTCAACGAGTATACCCAAAGGTACCCTTATTCGTAACATATTCGTCTCAATACACTATGCAGTACAGTTATCTGTACGATACGACCATTTGTCCATCGAGCGAACCTGCTCGGCGTAGTAGTCTTGTGTCAACCTGTGACACACCAACTCCACCTTTACGCCTCAGTGGCACTCAAATCATATAACTCAATACATACTTCTATATATGTATTATTCATCGCGACGGCGGCACAAGCCATTCTTCGCCCCTCATACCGGATTATCATAAAATGCTTCGTCAACTTGTGACGGTATAAGTCAACCTGTGATATTCATAATATCATTATCAACCCGTGATGGTACATGTCAACACGTGACACACAATATCCTGGTCAACCCGTGACGGTACATGTCAACACGTGACATTCACAATATCCTCGTCAACTCGTGATGGTACATGTCAACACGTGACATTCATAATATCCTCGTCAACCCTTGACGGTACTTGTCAACATGTGAAATTCACATACATCGCTAACACAATAGCAGTACAATAGTATACATCACAAATACAATAGCGGCAAATCAATACTCATCACCCAGTGGCGGCACACAATCAATACTCATCGCCCAATGGCGATACATTGCCAACAATGACACACATATCTCATCGCTAATACAATAGCGGTATATCGCCAACAATGGCACACATATCTCATCGCTAATACAATAGCGGTACATTGCCAACAATGGCACACATATCTCATCGTTAATACAATAGTGTTACATCGCCCACAATGTCACACATATCTCATCGCTAACACAATAGCGGTACACTGCCCACAATGGCACACATATCTCATCGCTAATACAACAGCGGTACATTGCCAACAATGTCAGACATATCTCATCGCTAATACAACAGCGGTACATAATGCTCATAGCTCAACTATATTGCCGTGGACTCAAGAGGTGACTCACATGTATGC
This sequence comes from Haberlea rhodopensis, assembly GCA_907163345.1. Classification (NCBI taxonomy): domain Eukaryota; kingdom Viridiplantae; phylum Streptophyta; class Magnoliopsida; order Lamiales; family Gesneriaceae; genus Haberlea; species Haberlea rhodopensis. The sequence continues at coordinate 10,927,812 of CAJQUN010000013.1, forward strand.
ATCACTTTGCTCCTTTCGGACTCAAGAGGTGACTCACATTACATGCAACACTTTGCTCCCATATCACGCTTATTTCTCAAATATCTCAATGTCAATAGGAATATCATGATGACAATTCAATATCAATGCATGTGTATAATTTCACATATACCTACATTATCATATTCACAACACAACTATACCCGGTTATAACATCGTCCATTATCCCATATCGACAATATCATACCGTCCACCATTCTTGTCATCACACATCATATTTCATTTCTCGTTTCCTGATTTCCTAAAATCAGACTTCTTAGCCCTATATATAAATATATATACAACATACACACAATCTCAAAATTCATTTATTCTTTCATTCAAGTTACTATCAATACTAAATTCTATCAGTATAGTACGTCACTCGTCGTTCATTTAACGACACATTATTGCTACTACAGAAGTCAAGCAACGATATACTGTTAAATAAGTTACCGGCTTATTGCACTCCTCGAACACTGTTGGAACCGAAGAAGGGGGTGAATGAGGTTCCTTGGCAACTTTAGCGATTTTAAAGTGATTTTGCAAAAGTCGAGTTTACTCTGCGGAAGACTTCAAGTCAATCGAAACAAAAACAATAAGAAGTAATAATATAAATAAAGCAATAAAGAACACAAGTATTTGTTATAGAAGTTCGGCGATGAATCGCCTATGTCTCCTCCTCCCGGTTAGAAAACGTCCAAGAGATTCCACTAGAACACTTCGATCTTGGCCTTGAGGGCTCCAAGTTAGCCACAAACAATCTCTTCCCGAGTCACACACTCTTCACGAGTCTTCTTGGCCTTAAGGGCTCCAAGGATAGCCACAAACAAACTCTTCCCGAGTCACACACTCTTCATGAGTCTTCTTGGTGTTAAGGGCTCCAAGGATAGCCACACTCATACACCAACTTCACTTGTTGATGACTTATACAATTTTCAACTTGCGTCGGTGTTGGAGGACCTTTACAATGATTCACAACTTGTGTGCTACAACAAATGACACCTTCACGGTACCAAATGAGGAACAAAGCTCTCACACAAGGATAAGAAACAAACTCTCAATACAAGACATTAAAATAGAAATATATGAAGTTTGTAATGCTAGATTGAATGTAATTGAACAAAGCTTTCTTGTATTGTATCCTCTTGTTTATTGTCTTCAACTTGAGCCCAATTATCCATATTTATAGTGTATGAGGCTCCCAAAGGTCATACTAGTCGTTTATAGCCGTTAGCGACAATTTTGGACAAAAAATGCGCTCCATCGCCTCGGGCGATCTCCATCGCCAAGCCTTAACGGTCAAATCTGGCCCAGATCGCCTTAGGCGATCTCGCCATCGCCTGGGTCCCGCCTTGAAAAATTGCCTTAGGAAACATTCTGGATCGCCTCAGGCTTTTCATGCATTGCCTGGGGTGATCCAGATCGCTAGGCACACGCTCGATGGTGTGCAGCATGGCTCGGATCGCGTGAGGTGATGGTCCTGATCGCCTGAAACTATCAGTCAGATTTCAACACTCTCAAGCTTTGTACTTTTCGACCATTTTAAGCTCGTTTCTGGGAAACGTTGTGAACATAAAAGTTGTAGAATATCCTCTTAGCTACACGTGGACATCAAAATCAGCAAAATCAGCAAATTTCATTAAGGTATGAAGAAGTTATGCCCAAAATGCTACAGCCGCTCCAACCTTGCTATAATCTGCACTTGCTGTGACTTCCATGCCATTTTGCTCCATGATGCAATCCGAATTGGACTGAGATATTTGAATAAGAAATCTAGCATTTTGAGTTGGCTTTCCAACCTCTTTAGATTCACGCCATTTGGATCATCGAGCCAAGAAATATTATCAAAACACTGCATTGTGCTCCAATTGGCTTCTATACGAATTTGTCCACCAACGGACCATTGGTTTGTGGGTCTTCATCCCATCATAAAATATTGTTCCAACTTCATTCCACACAGGTTGCACACTTATTTTGTTTGTTCATAGATGTCATTCCTTCTCGTCCAAGCTCAATATCTTCCTTCATAAAATTCACAGCTTGTCCTATGAACTCGCAAATGTCATTGTATAACTTGGGTCCTTTTTCATTGGTCTTCCCAACCAAATTTTTCATCTAACCATGTACACTAAGTAGACACATTAGTACAACAAATGTAAGTTTTTTAATCATCAAAACCGATAAATAATTTGGAGATTAATTAAACATTAAACTCAACAATGCGTTTAAGGCTCAACAATCTCCCCATTTTTGATGATCACAAAACTTGGTAAACTTGTAAATGAAATATGCATGCAATAAGAATAAATAAGACTCCCTTTTAACAAATGCATATGTTAGGATCGGTCCGGAGTGTTTAGAGGGGGGGGGGGGAGGTGAATGAACACTCCTTCTAAAAATTAATCCTTTGTGATTTCTTCCGGATTAGTGAAAGAAATCTGTTTCTTAATCAATTCTTGTACAGAACAGACCACTGAAAGTATAAGTGCGGAACGGTCTGTTCTTTTATGTGTAAGAACGGCTCGATGGCTAGTATGAAAGAACAAGTGCAGAAATAGATACACGGGATATGTTTCTGGAAGTTCGAAGGTGGTGTAATCCTTCTACGTCTCCCCTTCTTCCAATTAAGGAAGGTTTATACTAGAAGACTTTGATTTATACAATCCTGTTGTACAAACTCGATTCAGACTGGATTTACCTCACTACCAATCTGAAACTCCTAGTCACTCAATCTGCTCAGACACACTCTGTCTGACAGTTACAATATGTTTCTCACTTTCTGATTTTCAATACAGAATACACAAAATGCGCACAGTGATCCTAAATGATCAAATGTTACAAGGTAAACGTGCTTAAGAATGATTTCAGCTCGAGAGCTTCTGAGCTTGTAAGCTTTTGTTGTTTTTGCTTTCTTGTGTGTTTTTCAATTGATCAGCGAGAGTCAGTAGCAAGAGTCAGTAGGTTCCTTTTGTTGCATCCTTTTATAGTTGAAAGTACCAACGACATTATTTCCTTTAATGTGCAACTTTGACTCTTCTTAAACTCTGAGAAAGCTACAGTCTTCTTCTTCAGGATATTTGCCGTTCTGGTTCATACTTTCGGCGACTGTCAGGTAAGCTCTTCTTTGTCTTCTTACCTATTATGGCAATCTTCAGTCTTTGATCCTTTGTAGCATTAATTACGACATTAAATGCTACAATAAATAGCCGTTAATGATTCGGACTGAGGAGCCATTCTGTATGTATCCTAAGCTGCTCTGATCTGATAAAGATAGAGATCGATCTGAAGCTTCGGTTGAGTCAGTCTGATATTCATCGATCCTGTCTGATAAGTAATGTGTCTTATCAGCTTGTTCTGTTTTGAGCTATTGATCTGGTCAGTCTGATTACCCTCGATCCGGTCTGATATGCTTTGTCATCTTATCAGCTTGATCTGTTTTGGGCGATCGTTCTGGTCAGTCTGATTTCACTCGATCCGGTCTGATATGTTTTGTCATCTTTAAAATCTCATCGATAAGATCCGGAACTAACAACATAGCACATACAAATTTAACCAAGCAAAGCATATTCAAGAACTCTCCCCCTCAAAACATGCATGTTCTCCCCCTTTTTATGATAATCAAAAAACACAATGTTCAAATAAACAAATCAAGAGGATATATCACAAATATATATTGACACATTGCCAAGGTCTAAAAATAAGCACATGTTCCTCATCAAGCATGTAATAGCCATAACAAGTATAAATTCAATGCATTCATTACAATTGCTTAATAAATTGCCAACGAAATCAAATCCATTTGAACTCTTCAAAGTAAGATATCATATGCGCATGAGAGGCAAAATGAAAAACATTTAAGCTTAAGATCAAATCATTGAGAGGAAGGCAAATGCGTTTAAGGCAATGAAACAACATGCGAATGAATTCTAAATGTGCAAAGCATGCATATGTTCCATCAAAAATCCATTTATTCATGCTCAATAAACATTAAATTGCTCAATGCATCATCATAAACAATTGACGAGTTAATAAGGCGCATGTGATGAGAGCAAAATCATTTAGGCCATAGAAACAAAAAAGATATAAGAAATTCTTAAGCCATAATCCTATGATCCAAGATTGAGCATCTAAACAATTGAAACATGCTTAATTATCTTGAATTAAATTGCACATTGCATATTCAAGTGAACTCAAACCACATAATATATTTAGCATCATGCAAAAAATTTAAGTTGGTTAATGTACCAACATAAAGTAGGCAACTTTTAAGCATGCAACATATGAAGCATCATGATGAAGTGTATGAAGCATTATTTTAAGCTCATGACAAAGTCTCAAACAATTTATAACATGGCATCACAAGAGTAAGCCTACAAATTAACATGCTCATTGTGTCAAATTTCTCAACACAATAACAAACTCCTATACCCACAATTATTTGAGCATTTGCATATTTTAACCATTGTGAGTTAAGCATATTAAACATGCATTTAAACAAATTTAAATATGCAACAAAACTCATTAATAAGAAGATACAACTTAATTCAATCATAAACTTGTTCAATTACAAAAATGAGCATGAAATCAAGTCATATCATGTTTAAGCATTCAATAAAAACTCAATTTCAAAAACTCAAACATATAAATCCATATGTATGATTATACAACTTCTTACTCATTTAAGGATCATATATGCATATGCTAAGGGGAAATGCTATGCACTACAAATGAAGCTACCCAATTTATTGGTCACAATTAATTTGTGCCAATGAAATTTTACAATTTCTCTTTTAAATGCACAAGGAAAATATAATTAGCTCCCCCTAAATAACTCAATTTCTCAAAGATCACCTTCAAAGTAATTGAATTTCATCACATAATCATGATATGCAATTCAAGGAATATTAACCAAGCAAAAGAGCTAATTATGCTACTATGAGCTTAAAATAAATTTACCTTGGATGACAAGAGTAAGTTCTTATCATCGGTTCTATACCTCGTGCTTCCTCTATTATGGTGCATTTGATAGTTTCCTCCCTTGAGGTGAGTGCCTTCATCCTCGATCCCTTTGTTGTTCCTACAAAACAAGTTTATAATTGGAGGATCTTTGGTACCCATTTTATTTTTGGGTCCTTGCGGGTTAGTTTTCATCGATTCCTTTGGAATCCATTTCCACATCTTATTTGGTTGGTATTGATTTTTAACAAATCTACATTTGTTTCTTATATGTCCAACCTTACAACAATAAGTGCAAGTAATGGAATTATGCTTAGCTTTAGCTAACAAGCTTGAAAATGTTTTTGATTTGCTTGAAAAGCCTAGTACGGCTCTATCGAAGCTATATTGTTGCAAGCCAAGCAATTCTTCCAACTTTAAAATACTATCACTAAACTTGGCAAAGGATGCCTTTAAATCATGTACTTGATTTTTTAAAATGATATTTTCTTCTTCCTTCTTAGCCAAGTCTAGTTTGAGCAATTTGTTGCTTTTCTTACTTCTACCAAGACAATCAATAAGTTCATTATATGAATAAAGTAATTCATCATAAGAGGGTACTCATCATCATCATCATCTTCTTCATTGCCAAGAGCCATTAGACAAAGATTAGCTACATCTTCATCATCGGAGTCATTATCACTCCATGTAGCCATTACATCCTTCTTCTTCCCCTTGTCCACATTCTTCTTCCTAGGACATTCATTAGCATACTGGCCTTTATATTGACAATTGAAACATGTTACCTTGTTTGGGATCATAGTCGGTGGCACCAGAGGTCATTGGCTTGTTGTATTTATTATAGAACTTCTTGAACCTTCTTGTGAACAATGACTTCTCCTCATCATCTTCGTCATCGGATTGTGCTTTCTTTCCGACCAAGGCAATCCCCTTCCTTTAGGTTTATCTTCCTCCTTCTTTATTTCCTTCCGGGTTGACACTTCAAGCTCATGAGTCACCAAGGTTCCATGGAGTTCATCAAGATCATATGATGCACTATCTCCTTTGTTGGACTCAATGATTGCAGTCCTCTTGGCATCACATTCCTTAGGCAAAGCTCTTAGTGCTCTTCTCCATATTTGCTTGGAAGGATATTTTTCACCAATTTGTGCAAGCTCATTGATGATTTGAGTGAGCCTTCTATATATTGAATCAGCATTTTCTCCAGACTCCATCTCAAAGGTTTCGTACTTGAGTTGCAAGAGATCGATCTTTGTCTCTTTCACTTGGTTTGTGCCATCATGACAAATTTGTAGTTTGTCCCAAATTTTCTTTGCGATTGAGCACATCGAGATGCGGTTGTATTCCTTCATATCTAAAGGACAATGCAAAACATTAATTGCTTTAGCATTTTGAGAGATTAAAATCATATCCGCTTTTGTAAAATCATCCATTTCTTTGGGAACATTCTTTCCCTCAACTTCCTTTAAAATAATATGTGGACGTCATAATCTACGGATTGAATATATAGAGAAATTCTATTCTTCCAATATCCGTAATTATTTCCCGTGAAGAGCGGAGGTCGATTGGTCGGTTGACCTTGAGCAAACTCACTTGCTAGATTAGCCATAAAAAATTTAGTCTAAAAATAAAAACCAAGTGGCTCTGATACCACTTGTTGGAACCGAATAGGGGGCGAATGAGGTTCCTTGGCTACTTTAGCGATTTAGAGTGATTTTGCAAAAGTCGAGTTTGCGCTGCGGAAGACTGTAAGTCAATTGCAACCAAAACAATAAGAAGTAATAATATAAATGCGTAATGTAAATAAAGCAATAAAGAACACAAGTATTTGTTATAGAAGTTCGGCGATGAATCGCCTTCTCCTCTTCCCGGTTATAAAACGTCCAACCGAGGTTCCACTAGAACACTTCGATCTTGGCCTTGAGGGCTCCAAGTTAGCCACAAACAAACTCTTCCCGAGTCACACACTCTTAACGAGTCTTCTTGGCGTTAAGGGCTCGAAGGATAGCCACACACATGCACCAACTTCACTTGTTGATGACTTATACAATTTCCAACTTGTGTCGCTGTTGGAGGACCTTTACAATGATTCACAACTTGTGTGTTACAACAAATGACACCTTCACGGTGTAACCAAATGAGGAACAAAGCTCTCACACAAGAATAAGAAACAAACTCTCAATACAAGACACTAAAATAGAAATATATGAAGTTTGTAATGCTAGATTGAATTTAATTGAACAAAGCTTTCTTGTATTGTATCCTCTTGTTTCTTGTATTCAACTTGAGCCCAATTATCCATATTTATAGTGTATGAGTCTTCCAAAGGTCATACTAGCCGTTTATAGCCGATAGCAACAATTTTGGACCAAAAATGCACTCCATCGCCTCGGGCGATCTCCATCGCCAAGCCTTAACGGTCAAATCTGGCCCAAATCGCCTCAGGTGATCTCTCCGTCGCCTGGGGCGATCTCCATTAAATAAAAATGCCATAGGTAAAGTTCTGGATCGCCTTGGGCTTTTCGTGCATCGCCTGGGGTGATCCCGCCTTGAAAAATTGCCTTAGGAAACATTTTGGATCGCCTCAGGTGTTTCATGAATCACCTGCGGTGATCCAGATCACCAGGCACACGCCCGTGCCATTGCTTCAGTCGATGGTGCGCGGCGTGGCTCGGATAGCCTGAGGTGATGGCCCGGATCCCCTGAAACTATCTGCCAGATTTCAACACTCTCAAACTTTGCACCTTTCGACCATCTTAAGCTCGTTTCTGGGACAAGTGGTGAACATCAAAGTTGTAGCATATCCTCTTAGCTATGCGTGGACACCAAAATCATCGAATGTCATTAAGTTATGAAGAAGTTATGCCCAAAATTCTACAGCCACTCCAACCTTGCTACAATATGCACTTGCTGTGACTTCCATGCCATTTTTCTCCATGATGCAATCCGAATTGGACTAAGATGTTTGAATTGAAATCTATAATTTTGAGTTGGCTTTCCATCCTCTTTGAATTCACACCATTCGGACCATCGATCCAAAAGATATTATCAAAACACTGCACTGCGCTCCAATTGGCTTCTATACGAATTTGCCCACCAACGGACCATTGGTTTGTGGGCATTCATTTCATCATAAAATATTGTTCCAATAATATTCCACACATGTTGAACACTTATTTTGTTTATTCATAGATGTCATTCCTTCTCGTCCAAGCTCAATATCTTCCTTCATAAAATTCACCGCTTGTCCTATGAACTCGCAAATGTCATTGTATAAATTGGGTCCTTTTTCCATTGGTCTTCCCAACCAAAATTTTCATCTAACCTTGTACACTGAGTAGACACATTAGTACACAAATGCAAGTTTTGTTAATCATCAAAACCGATAAATAATTTGGAGATTAATTAAGCATTAAACTCAACAATGCGTTTAAGGCTCAACAAACACTACCACCATAGGTGCGTACATTTATTGACATCACCGGTTACTTCTCACTATCACATTCGTCGTATTCCATACGATTCTGCAATCACAATGGTTAGCAATAACACAAATTTTCATTGCCTCATTTCATAATTACACATAGATGTACATAATCGTCACACATTATGCAACACAATATCACAATCATGTGTAAATAATGTGTTATTCTATTTTCTCAAACATCCCTAGGCCCTCAGACAGCCCCAAAGAGCAACAACTGTTTTGATACCACTAATGTAAGGACCACACGTCCTAATCCCATCATTAGTGCATTTATCATCTATGTTATTGCATACATTCATATCATTAGGGAATTCACATTATATGCTTCAATGGTAATGGCATGACGCCTATAAAATTTTCATCATAAATTCTCTTAACATCCGATTCCCAACACAACTAGCATATGTATACACTTCACAATGCACTAACATGTTCTCAGTTCATTATGCAATTTCCCTTAATTAAATTGTACGCAACTCATAATGAAAAGAGAATCTCACGACTTTATACAACCCATATACACATATCAATTATTGCTCACATTTGAGCATTGAACAAATAATTGTGTATCTATTTGTATAAGCATATTATTCTATACCAAAACTTGTACCTCGCTCCCAGAAACATCCTTATGTGCCCGTCCAAACTCATCTATCAATTCAACGTCGTACCTGTTCCACCTGTTTCAACAGAAACAGCCCCCCCAACGGGGTGAGCATACCAACAACGCATACTTCCAATATCATCATGTATATATAATTGATAATTTACAAAATGTGATGCTGTAATTTAAATAAATACTCCCCGAGTATTCCACAACCAAAAGAGATCTCTCACAATGTTCATGTTCTCACAATCTCGAAAATCAATTCCAAGTCATATAAATCATCACCATAATGATTACTATACACATACTCAAATCGACAGTTCGATAATCAAAATAACAATCACAGGATAACCATGATTTACTGAAATCAAATAATCTTAGTTATTAATTCATTAGTCCTAACTCATCATATAACCTCGCACGCTCAACAACATCGGCATCACAATCCATTGCACGCTCAACAGCGACATCACAATACATTGCACGTTCAACAACGACATCAGAATAATTCATAGCATCACTTTGGTGCTTTCAATACTTAACGACACATTACTCAACAATTAGTCCATTAATATGACATTCCATACGCGTACGTCCCTACGTACTAATTCCAACATACAAGAATATATCATTCATTGCACGTAACTATAAATCATTTACCTATGCTCGTACGTCACACGTACCTTATGATCGATAACATGATTTAGACATCCTCGACAACCGGAGACTCATACAATATCTATTTTGAACATCAATTCATTAACATCATAGTAATAACCCCTACAATAACATCATAATCGTATAGATTCAACATGCTTCCTATCATACTCATTCACAATATATCGTACTCCGCATACTATTCAAATCATCCCACTTATAATTTATTAACTTGAGTTATCATTTAACTCAAACATGCAATACATGTCTTAATAAGGTTCAATACTTGTAACATTATCCCATTGTCAATAAAACTTCCCTAAAAGTCATAATCATCATCAAAACAGACTGCACATGTTCATATCTCAAAATTCCCAACAAAATATGAATTTTCACAATTTTCGGGACATATATCGATCTCTATTATTATAGCGATCGATCTCTGGCGGCAGGAATAATTTTGCCAAATTTTCCCTTTCGGTGATCGATAGCTACAAAATTAGCGATCGATCTCTGAAACTGTTCATCGTGACCAATTTTGAGTTTTCTTCGAGCGAGCGATCGATCGATTGATTTTGAAATGCCAACAATGCTTTCTTATGCCACTCTTGCTTTGAACTTCTGTACCTTCTTGTTGATACCGAATGAATCAGACTGATGGAGAATGATTTTATTATTATTGCTTTAATATGCTACATCTGCTTTCGAAGCTGGCATGCCGAGTTGAACATCTAATGAGAAAACAACTTACTGAATTACCTTATGTTTTTTTAAAACAAAAGAAACATAAGGTAATAAATTACTGAATTACCTTATTTTAATAAATCATTTCCAAGAAAAAAATGCATGTCATTATTGAACCTGACAATTGACATACATGTAACACAATGACTCCCCTGAACCGACCCGTGGTCAACAAACAGGTTAATCGGGTCAACGATTCGACGAGTTGGACCCGTAACCGTCCCGTCTATAGGTGAGCTGGTTAAGGGTCATAATATTCTAACCCATGAACCGCCGATAGCGGTTCAAGGATTTAGTTTAATTTTTTTTACGGTTTTAAATTTAAAACATATTTTATGTTGTAGATTTGAACTCATGAGTCATGACCTCCAATTTGGATAATTAGATTCAACACTAAGCTGTAAGAGCCTCGTTGATCTAAATATAGTGCTATAATTTATATATATTAATCAAAAAAATAACCGTAATCGGAATCGGTTGTTCATGAACCATAACTGAACCCGTCAAAGAAGGTTGCGTTTAAGGGTTGAGGTTTTTTGAGCTGTTTAACCGACGATTCTGAACCGTGGTCAGGTCAAATCCCAAGAGCACCTCCCTTGACCTTAGGATGCACTTTGCTGGCACTTCTTAATTCGACTGCACAAGAGTAGCAAACTCCTTTCCAAATATGGAAGTGAAAAGTCCGCGAATCTCTTGCAGCTCGGGGAATGCTCCACTTCTGGAAGCTGCATAGATCAATTCTGATATTGCCTCGTTGAGCATGATCCGTGCTGTTTTTTTCTATCTCACATCTCTCCCCAACAATATGGCAGTAGCTTACAATCATGACATATGCATCCAAATGTATTTTGCTCTGATAGAATTGCAGTCAAATTCGGAACAAGCTAAATGTTGGAGTATGTTCTCGGCTTTAACTTGCACGAAGGAGGACACATTCTTGGTGACCGAACAGGAGCAACTGGACGACTTCAGATTTTTCAAATTGGCCAGAATCTTCCATTCTGTTTCTGAGTGGCTATCGATCAAAGCAAGCTGCACCCCTTCTCATTTTTTTTTTCACTCTGTTCTTTTTTTAAGCTTCTTTAAACTTTTGAAGCTCTGAAGTGATCTTACAAATATCAGCATACATATATATATATACATATTTATGTATCTTGGCCTTTACAAATTCTTCAAGAATTATGACTCCTTGTGTATTGATTTTATTCTTACCCTCAAAAAGATTCCACACTTATATGGATCTGTTGAGTTAGTCTCAGGTGTGGTCAGTGTATGAATTGTGAGGACTTTTTCTTCATCATCTTCCCAAGAACAAATCCAGAAGTTTGACAAGGTGTATAAACTCTCACTGAGAATTTCTTTTTATATAGTCTCTACGCAATGGCAGAGATAATCTATGGCATGAATTTGATATTCATTTCTTTAAAAAACAAAAACACTTTGCAAAGTTCTGAATATGTTTGCCATATTTATGGTCATTTCAATCAAATTGTGGTTTTAATCACATCAATCGAGCAAATTGTGGGCAGAAAACAAAAAAAAAAAAAAAATTCCAATATTGATGATTAAAATATTTGTCAGCACAGCATTTAAAATAATTTAAAATAAATATTATGGCAGCAGAGTAGATATAGCAATTTCGTACATTAGTTACCATTACTTGTATTCGTACCACTGGCAAAGCAACGTGGGATCGGATACAAATAATCATTGGAAAATATTTATATTCACCAGTTTTGAGCCTCACTTATACATCAACTAATGTTATCTTTTAAATTAAAAAACAAATTAATATACCAATTATTTCAAACCAATCATATTGAGTTGTCTATAAATGTGACCCAACCAGATGTTACACAATAATACTGTGTCTATAAATGTGATACAAAGCGAATGTATACAAGTATTTTCCAATGATACTGAACAAAATAGACGAATATTTAGAAAACTGTATATTGGATATCCAAATAACTAATTTCGGGAAAGCCTCTGTGAAAAATAAATAAAAATTAATCCACATGGCGAAAAAGAGTACATTGCACATAAGAAAGCATGCAAGTATAAAGGGAGACCACTCAATCCACACAATTTCACTCATCAAACTCATGGATATGATCTAAGAGGTAATTTGCAGCCAGCTCCTCGTTCTTGTTGCACGCAAAATATACTTCTAATACCAATGCTCGATCGAACCCCATTGCTTCAAGCTGCAAATCAAATCAAATTACCATAAATGAGTAATTGAGACCATTGTGCTGACTAATTTGTTTCACATAGACTGCGTTGGCATTGATGTATTTGGATATTTGAAAATTACTTGATTTGAAATTATATTCTATGAGAGAGATAATTTCCATTCCGTTAAAAGTATATACAAACAAAACTTTCACCAAAACATTTGAGTTGTGAAATTGAAATCCATATATCTAAACGCAAAAAGAAGGATACAATCTATCTAGAGAGGGAGATTCTTGTATACAACTTGGTGCACCATGCACCAAGGCACACAGCCACACACACATATATACATACATACATATGTCTATATATGTGTGTGCCTTGGTGCATAGTGCACCTAGGTGTATACAAGCATTTTCCATCTAGAGAGGAGGTTCTTGGTGGCTTGCATTGAGGTTCCATAATCACAATTATAGAACAGACCATTTGCTATTATACTAAAAACTATAGGTAATAATAACAGAATAACTCAAATCTTTTTAACCGTACAATAATCAAAGCATTTGGATTGGTGTGCCACATCACTAATCACATAAAAACATCAATGATAATGACATTTACTATGTTTACCAGAGGGTACTTGAATTTTAGCTCAAAAATTTTTTTGGCTGGAGATGATAATGGGCATCCAAATGGAGTAACCAATCAACGAGATTGAAAATACGTTAACCTCAAAATAACATATATTTATATAAAATTTAAGATTTTTCATGGAGACAATAATGTATCCCAATATGAGTAGCCAATCAATGAGATTAAATACACATTAACCTCAAAATAACATATTTAATATATAAATGAAAAACATACACGTTCAATTGCTTCACGCTCTTCTGGTGTGACAGTGATGGCTTGCGGCATCGCTTCAGCCATTTGTTCTAATATGTTCCTGATTGCATCAAAGTCACATTCAAAGCTCAGAAAAGATTCACATAGTTGGGACTAAAACAATCGGATGTAATATAAACTAGAATCAACAGAAGTACACTACAGTTTTCTCACCCCTCCCCCTCAACAGGTTCATTTATTAGGCGTAGAAAATCAGCCTGATGATCTTGGATCATTCGAACTAATTGCGGATTTTGTTTTCCTAGTTCTTGAAGCATGGGCTGGTGGTACATAAAAAAGACATTTACAAGGTAAAGATGGCATTAACATACTAGCACCCAAAAACTGAAATAACTAATTGTACATGTAATACAAGTACCTGCAAGATTTGAGGATTGGCTTGAACCAGGGCTCGTAGTGATTGAAACTGATAAAAATAAGAACAAAAAAATCAAAATACATACTTTGTAATGGAAACCCAACAGTAGAAAAACATGTTTGGCACCTGTGGACTGTTGCGAAGGAAATCTAGGGCGCCACCACTTGCGTTTGAATCCACGTTAGGGAGGCCCTGGCTCCAGAAAGATGTAAATAATTATTCTTGTTTTTGTTTTCTTCATTTAATATACGTAATATCTTTTCGGGTTCTTTTCATGAAAGATCAAATGATTTCTCAGAGATAGGGACAAATTCCTACCTGAGGAAAAAGGTCCAACGGATTAGCATTGGGTCCAGTAGAAGCTACTGCTGGCTGTGTAGCCTGGATTGGAGGATTCACGGGCTGCCCACCAGCAGGTGTTTGCGCCGCAGGAGCAGCTTCTGCTTGCTCTGGAATTCCCTGATATTAAACTTTCGCTCAAGGTTATGTAGACATAGTTATTCAAGGTGGAAGAGAAGAAAAATCAAAAGCAATCCACAAAAATATCGGAAACATGCTGTTGAATCTCTGTCACATTATGCAGTCCTCTATAGTAAGGGTAAACAAACAAAATAGAATGGTGAACTAACAGAATAAAGGTATTCAATGGCTCTCTCTGGATTATTATAAGCAGCACGTAGTGCGCGAATAACTGTATCTCGATCCCAACATCCACCACCCATATCAAGAATTTGTTGAACAGTACCCTCCAAGTTACTTCCAGCAACAAGATTTGAAGCAGCTTGACCATAAATATCTGTTACCGAGCTGTTTGAACAAAAATACATATATCCATATAACAGTCTTAAGCAGAATGCAACCATTTCGCAAGTAATGAACAGACAAGGTTTACTCACGAAGCAAGAGCAGGAGCAGGAGCAGGAGCAGGTGCAGGAACGGGAGCAGGTGCAGGAATGGGAGTAGATGCAGGAATGGGCGCAGGTGCAGGAACGGGAGCAGGAACAGATTCAGGAGCTGACCGCGGACTGAAAAAGAAAGAGTCGGAAATTCTTGATAATAACATAAAATAAAAAAGAAATTTGTTAGTGCTAGCTGAAAACTAGGCCAATAAGAACTCACGGTGCATTAGTTGATACAGGTGTCGGAGCTGCTGTTACTGGCTGTGTTGGAGGAGGGGTATTAGTTGCAGGTTGGGTCTATAGGGAGACAGACAAAGAAACCAACCACGACGTTTCAAACTATTAGATAATTCAATAATTTAAAATCCTCATCAGGAATTTAAACCTAAATTCATAAACGACAAGTCCAGACAGATGCCACCACTCAAACTTTGCAAGGACACATACATACAGACATGTCAGGGTAAGTTTTAATATGCGACCTCTACAAAACTGCAATCTTTTTTTGTTTAATATGTTTGGAAAATATATATTTGGGACCTAAAAATTATGTGTTTCCATCCTTTTTTCTTCTTGTTACTAACTTCCGTTTTGGTCTTGATCATTTTATCATTTTCATAAGGTGTTTCAGAAAGTCATTTTCTTAATTTAAATTTATCCAACAATTGATTTAAAGTTTTAAATCATACCATCATCCCCATGGAAAAAAAGGTAAAAATAGGAAAATATCAGCCTCCAGCAGACACTTCACCTTGAATGCATAACTTAACAATTACAAGCCACAAGATCATGAATAACTAAAAAGATCAATTATTCATGACAAACATCTTCGAAACACAAGAATGCATTTAACACTAACCTAGACAGAAACTGTGGGAAATACATTTATATGGACTTACTGTACTCACTGGAGTAGCAGATGCAGTTGCAGCTCCACTTGATGATGCCTTGTTCTACAAAATTCCAGAGCACGTATAGTCAGCCATAAACGTTTTTTGGCATTAATGCACATTTGTGTTTCTGGCTAAGTGTTTCTGAGTGGAGATACACATTAAAGAATGGAGCCCGATGCAGTCAAAACACCAATCTCCTACCAGACTCCAGTTAAATAGCTAAAGAACTATGTTAGGTTAAATTTTGTACCTTGTTTCCAAAGAAATCTTAAGAAAATCTCCATTCACAGAGAGTAATGAGGCAGGAGAAGCTACAAAACTCTCCAAATGACAGTAAATTTACCTTGGTCAACATAATCACAACAAAACTTTTTTCCGCAACTTTGTTCTCCTCCAGTGTCGTATTATCCTTAAGAACCTTCCCTTGATGAATCAGCATCTGTTGAGCAGCTGGGTATACATCAGAACCCTGAACCTTTTCAATAGTTTTCTTCACATCAGCCACCTGAAAAAGCATGGTAAGGAAAAACATCCAACGAATTATTATAAAAAAGAACCAAGACAAATGAATATGTAAGTTCGCAAACCACTTCGAATCTTACCCATGATGGGGAGATATATAATGCTATTCAGTGATATCCAAAACTCATTCCAAATTTAAAGTACAATTTCTCCCAAAGGACAAGAGTAAATGATATCATGAAAAGGTTATCTAAACAGTTTTCTATGGTTGTGAATCACGAATCTATAATATGTCCACGATTAGATTCTTGCACTTCCACCATCCTTCTTATACAGGACAATTTCCTGCTTACGGTGGTTGATGGCTAAGCTGCAGTGCCTTTATACCACCACAAAGAGCAACCAACACTAATCAGGCAATCCCAACAGCTTCTTCCTCCATCCCCACCCAAAAACTGATTGCCGTTTCAATATTCTATTTTCAATAATCAGTTCTCCAAAAAATAATAATAAAGATTTTCAAGACATTTAAACAACATTATATTGAACCCAATGGAAATGGCGTTAAAATAACCTGATAGCAAGACAAATCTTGAGTACTACTACCAGTAGACACTCTACCACATGAGTTCATGAGACGTGTATTTCCCATAATCTCGAGCTAACATTTTCACGATAAAAACTCAAGCTTTAAAATGAAAACCACGAAGCATGGCCCACAAGCAAATCGCCGGTGAAAAAGGAGCTCAGCTCGACGAAGAAAAACAAATTAACTCCGATTTCAATTACAATTGGGAAAAATTACCACGTCAAGAATAAAAATAATGTCAATTCAGGACCCTAATTACCCTCCAATCACAAACTACAATTAGAATCGAATCGAGCCAATAAAAAACCATCAACGAAGACATCCGTCAACACAAAAGAGAAATTAATTCATATTCGGGTTATAATTCGGAAGAAAAAGGCCACGTCAAAGGTACGGATACGCCAGTTCAGAACCCTAATCACTCTCCAATCACAAACTACAGCGAAAATCAAATCCAAAACATCCAGGCACACTAACATATGAAGTACTTCGTGTACGTTAAAGCAAGAGATGTGGATGTAAAGAATTGATCACATACAGTGTCATCGGGTTTCACTTCGATCTCGAAGTGTGTACCCTTCAAAGTCTTCACGCAAATCTTCATCTTCTTTCTTTGGACCTCCAAATGATAATCCAAATAGATGCCGCCGATTTCCTTCGCCGCCGGCGAGTATGTATAGAACACGGGGAACAGAGAAGATAAATCTAACTCTCGAAGGCACAAGCAAGAGTATACTATTGACAGAACTGCAACGGTCACAGTTTATATGCAAGATGGAGATAGTGATTCGGTAACCTAGCGGTCACTGAAAGGTATCCTTATATCCAATTAAATATTGACGCGTGTTAATGAGTTGGATCGCTGGGTGCTCGCATATGGTTTTTGCGTGTTAAAAAATCTAAGAACATTCAATTATTAATTTAAATTTAAATTTTTTAACTTTATATTTAACTAAAATTTATATCTAAATTATAAAATGAAATTTTAAAATATTATCATTAATATAGCTAATAAGGAGAATCAAACAGTAATTTTAATCAAATTATTATTTTTTAAAGCGTGTTTTGCATAGGTTGTTTAAATAAAATATTAAGACTTTGATGTACTGGAATTTTTATGAAAAATTACAATCATTTAGTATTTTTATATAATATTTCAAAAATTATATATGTTTTTTTATTAATTATTGAGAGTATATCAATATATCTGAAGGATGGTTTATATAAGAGTTTTTATATTAATCATAAATTATTTAATTATGAAAATTTTAATAATGTTAAAAACTTATAATATCTTATAATTATCTTTGGAATGAGGAATAGGGTGATCATTTGAATTTAGTTACGACTGGAATTTTTTTTTGTCAATTAAATTTAGATAAAATTTAAAATAAGGAAAGTAGACATTTGAGCTGAAAGTGTGTATTGTATAGAAGAGAAGATGCAAGAAAGTCACTGACGCTGGTTTGGTTATGTACGTATAAACCAAGCAATGTACCTTATGCGTTGAGTAGTTTATGATTTTGGCTCTTTCACGTGAGCAAGGTGACGACAAAAGAAGGCATAACTCGAAATCATATACAAAGATTTGGAGTTAAAATGGATTAATAAGGATATTCGAACCAAAAAAAGCTCTTGCAGAAGACTGATGTAAGTGCACAACCCAACTTGATTCCTTCTATTGATAATATAACATATGTTAACCTGTTGAGATTAAAATGCTTGATGATGGTTTATTGTTGTATAAATAACATAACATTAAGGTAAATCAAATCGAGCCTGAATATGAGAAAATTTTAAGGTTCGAATTCGGCTCGAAATAGTTATATTCGAGCTCGAGTTCAATTCGAAATTCGAATAGTTTCAAAAATTTAGCTCGAGTTCGGCTCGAATCAAAGTTCGAGTTCGAGTTTGGCTCGAAAAGGTTCGAAGATATTCGCGAGCTATTCGAATTATTGCTCGAAAATAAATACCCGACAGGTTCGAAATATATTTTTTTAATATATAATTATATTATATTAATAAAATATTAAAGTTCGTGAGCGGCTCGTGAACTATCGAACAAAGTAATTTGAGCTCGAATTCAGCTCGAAAAAAAGTTCTAACATGTTTGAATTCGAGAATTTTAAATTCAAATCAAATATTTATCAAGCCGATTCGAAAAGTTCGTGAACATATTGGTTTCGTTTACACAACTACATTCGTGACACTTGAATTTAAATATAATACTCTTATTTTTAATAATAAAGAGTAATATATTAATAAATAGATCAAACTCTGCACCCAATCTCAGCCGTTCAATAACTAGGGTTTTTCCAGTACATTCATTAACCTCCCATCTTTAAAACTCTTTATGCACCAACTGTTTCCACATTCCAGCGGCGAATCTAGGCTTCCTTGTTCGGGCCCTCAATCCTCCCCGGTCGCAACGCCGAGGTACAGGTAGTCAATGAACTTGATCTTCATCTGTGCTCATCGATTTCCTCACAAGTCTATGGAAATCAGTTTTGTTAAACTTATTGTGTCAAGTTCTGAAAATTGGTACCATTTTTTTCGTTATTTTGTTTAGAAATGGCTAAGTATTCATTTTTTATTAATCTGTTTGGTGATTTGTTATGGAACGTGCTTTTGTGTGTACGCCTTGCATTCTTGTGCATTAATGTTTTGCATTTGGTTATGTTATTGATTTCGAACTGTGGCTAATGCTATCATTGGTTGGTTGTTAAAATATTAATTTTCTAGTTTTGAATGCAGAAACTGTGTAATCAAATTGTTTTGTTAACTGAGTTAACATGTATGCTATCTGTTTTTAACTGTTCGGAAACATTTTTTCATATTTTTTTTAAAAGTTTCTGAATTGCATCCACCCTTAGTAAAGAGAGTTTAAACTTTTGTTCATTGAGCTCAGAAATAATGGAGAGCTCCTGCATTTTTCATTCACAAATGAAATGGATTTTGTATCATTCCTTTTTTTTTTCCCGGAAGCAATTTGTTTTTCACGATTATACATCCCGTGTTCTGTGAGGTTAGTAGTTATCTATTTTCTGTTGGTATTAATGTATAGAACTAACATTTGATTACATACCTCTATTAGCATAAAAGTTCTCTCAAGATGTTCACTGCTGCGCAAAAGATTCACAAGGACAAAAATGCTGAGCCCTCTGAATTTGAGGAGAATGTTGCCCAGGTCTCTGCTCTAAATTGATTTTTTTTAATATGAAATATGCTTCATCGTGATATGTGTTTTGTTGACATGTGTACAGGCTCTTTTTGATTTGGAAAACACAAATCAAGAGATTAAGAGTGACTTGAAAGACCTTTACATCAACTCTGCCTTGTAGGTTCTACTTGTCTGTGTACTTCCGTTACTTTGCCTCAACTCCCTAGCAATGAGCTGGCTCTTTTTGTGAAGTTTGCTATAACCCATTCATTAATGGTTTACAGGCAAATCGATGTTTCTGGAGGCAAGAAGGCGGTAGTTATTCACGTTCCTTTTAGACTGAGGAAAGCTTTCCGCAAGATTCATCCCAGACTGGTGAGAGAACTCGAGAAAAAACTCAGCGGAAAGGTAATATTGGTGGTATTAATAAATCGTGTTCTATATTCGAACAAAATTTTATTTATTAGGTCGATGAGGTTTATTTTGTGCTTTAAAATACTGCACAAATTTTGTTATACTGCGAGAATCAAATTATAATTGTATCATTGTTCTTGCCAATTCTTTAGTTTTAAACAAGATTGTAGTTTCTAATTATCAAAATATAAATTTATTATTTGTCTTGTTGTAGCGTCTAACTATCTTAACTATATAAACCTTTTCTGATTCAAATGCTACAATATTTAGTTGACAAATGTTTGCATTTATTGGCTTAATTAATCTTTCACTTTCTCAGGAAGTTGTCCTTATTGCTACGAGAAGGATTTTACTCCCACCTAAGAAGGGTTCTGCTGTTCAAAGGCCTCGTACCCGCACTCTAACTAGTGTGCATGAAGCCATGCTTGAGGACATAGTTTATCCCGCTGAGATTGTTGGAAAGCGTACAAGATACAGGCTTGATGGTTCCAAGATAATGAAGGTGATTGCCATGTTCTATTCTTCTGTTTTTCCCCCAATTTTTTACTGGCATTCCAGTTGATGATGTCTCTGATCTTTCTGCTAACTGCAGGTCTTCTTGGATCCTAAAGCCAAGAATGATACCGAAAATAAGCTAGAGACTTTTGCTGGAGTCTACAGGAAGCTCTCAGGGAAAGATGTTGTCTTTGAGTTTCCGATAACCGAGGCTTGAAAACTCGCTGTTTTCGTGTTTTTGATGACCCCGTCCTTTTTGCAGAATTAAGATGAGAACTCCTTTTCAATCAGTTACAAAAGGTCCTTTATAAATTCAATTGGTTTTGTTATAGCTGTAACGGTAATTTTTATGGTCTACTTAATGTGATAAATTCAAATATCATCTTGGTGTTTGTTAAAGCTATTTTATTTTGGTTGCACTGATTCGAGGACAAATGGATTATAAGGTCGACAATAAATGTCGACATTTTATTAGTGTAGTATCATCATCATCTTCATTATATTGAGGCATCCGAGGATTTGAATCAACAGGGAATAAGGAGGAAAATAGCAGAGCAGAGTGTCACTCTTAGGCTGTGTTTCTTGGTGAATGAATATGCATTTGTTACAAAATTTTAGAATCTTGTGCTGCAACTAAGGTGCTCGAGCGATAAATAATCATGATTTAGCGGTATAAGGATTTATTGTATTGTTTATTACTATTTATAAAGTGAGACCGCTGAGAAACTATCTTGGTCTCTTGGTATGTCTATATGTTATTCGTAAAATACCTATAAATAGCCACCTTTTCAATAATATAATCCTATAAAGACCCGTTATAATATATGAAGTCTATTGTGTACTCGATTCTGATTCCAATATGCTCTATTTGGTGCAATGAGTTTTGGTTAGATATCACATTTTTTAACAAAATAAGCCATTCGCTTACAGACAGAAAACAGGAAGATAGTAACTAAGTTGGAACTTCCATTACAAAGCCAAACATACTTATGTCAATGAGTACATGTTAAAATGCGGTATATGGTATAAAAACAGGGCTTCCAGCCCCATGTAACAATACATTCTATATATAGCCGTGTACAACTATGGTCAATAACTCAATATACTTGTATATTAGATGAAGCAGGAGCATAGCTCCCTAATTTGAAGTAGCAATATCAGATGGCTCAAAAAACCGGCTGTTCACTCCTGCACGATCAAGATTCATGCCTGAGGTAGTCGCAGCAGTGATCTCTGTGTTTGCAGGTACAAACAACACATCACCTTCAGCAATAAACTCTTTAGATGATGCTGTACACAATGTTCCGGCACCGGCCATCACCACAAAAATCGAAGGGCCAGGAACTGCAGAGAAAATGGTTGATGTTTCTTCAGGAAGAATGCACTGATCGACCTCGAATTCGTCAAAAGGAGGAATATATTTCCTTGTAAAAGGATTTGAAACAACCCCGGATAGGATTTCTGGAGAACCCTGCAAGAGAAGCCAGAGTTGAATGAATTTGTATGAGCTATGAGTACTGCATAAGTTTTCATTGGTACGACAATGAAAATAGTTGATTATCATTAATAGCATATTTACTTGTTTGTATGTGAGCATAGAACAGAGGGTTTGGACATCCCGGTGCTTCGGAGTAAGACCAGCACGTACAACGTTGTCAGACGTTGCCATGCACTCGACACATTCACCATATATATAGGCATGCGGCTCATTTGCCCCCAAGTATAGGGCTTCACCTGGATTAAGTTTCACATAATTTAACAAGAAGGCTGCTAAGACACCTATATCTCCTGGATATTGCCTCTCAAGCTTTAAAACCAGTTGCTCCTTGTCTGTCAGCTCTGCCACCTATAAGAAATGTTAGTGACAGCAATTTCTAAGACAAAACTGTCGTAAAATGATGTGAAAATGTAAATTTTGAGGTAAATTGTGACTTTGTTATCACACTGTATGCTTCTCTAAATAACTCAGTTTCACCCAGAGCATGGGCATCTGTGGATAGGTGCAAGAGATATCCAAATCATTCAAAAAATTCTTTAAAAAGATACGAAGCAAGGTACTAGCCATAGGTTGTTATTGCAATAAGAGAATAACCAGATTAAGCGGACTCAATATTGAAATAACCCTTAAGAGATATAAAAAAATAAAGCATTATAAATGGAACATAAAATTGAGAGAAGAACATATAAAATGGGATTAAAAAATACCTCACTTTTTCTGCCAAGTCGAATTATTAGCTTGGAGATAACATTAGATACCGTGGCCTTGTTAACCGACATGAGCTCGGTAAATAGGGTTTGCAAAACCCCTTTCAATTTCTTCTCATCATCTTGTTTACTTAGGCGTAACACTTGATCTGCGCATGCACTGCCAACCACCTCAACAATCTCAGGGACGTTGTCAAGGACACGCTTAAGTTCCTAATCACAAGAGCAAATCATCCATATAAAACATCAAAATCCTTTCAGATGAATACCAAAAAGGATAAAAGAATAGAACAAAATAAAATATACGCCACACAATCTCCTGCCCCTAAGACATTTGGTTTGTGCCAAGAGAGTAGTAGCTGCAGCAAAACCAAGAGAAAATCCGAGAACAAACTACAAGTAAATCGCCCCCGTTTTATGTGGTTTACATCTACTTTTTACATTCATGGGTTCTCACGAGAATTGGTCAAATTAGCATATTTTCAAAACAGTACTGTATTTTAGAAAAAAAAATCAAGAAATCCGTGTCAACAATATAAAAAAACCCAATGGATTATAGTACCTCAATCCCAACAAACCCACACAAAGCCTCGAACTGGGTAACCGCCAAAGCCATCTCAGGTTTGTGATTATCGTCCTTGTACACTCCTGGCTGTTGCTTATGCAGGATTGCAGCCAAATCCTTATCTGGATGAGCCTGTATTGACAGTGCCTTTGCTACCGAAAGTACCTATAAACATGGACGAATCCATCAATAAATCACTTAATTAGCTCACACATGCAAGAATCTTCGATTTTTATCATCAACTGTATCGCCACATTTTTCATCCAACTTCAAAACCATTACAACTTGTTGACCACTGTTTGGTTGACAATTTCCCTTCAAAACAGGAACTTCATGTCTCTCAATTCACCAACACCTATAGCCAATTGTTTAAAAGGGATGCTTACAAAGAATCTTCAACCGGATGTGATCCTTACACAGAATACTGATTTCAAACATTAAGTTATCATAACAAAAGTTAGAAAATTCCCCGATTACCTTGAAGAGAAAAGGCAGATTAGGCCCCCATTTTTGCAACACTTCATCTCCAAGCACAGAAGGATTTTTCTCAATCCACTCCTTCAAACTCACCAAGTCACCGGAACCACCGTTCGCCACCGCTCCACCGTCTCTCTCCAACACGACGGCGTAAGAAGGACCGGAATCGTGGCTCCCCATCCAGAACTCCGCATAGGGATCATCATCCCTTGTCACTACCCCACTATTCTTCGCGTGCAACCACGCTACAGTAGATTCCTTCCCAACTTTCCCCCAATCGTAGTTCTTCACACAGCACTTGAGCCTAACGATTCCTGGATTCTCAGCCCCCATGAAGATGAAAGGGATGCAGAGGTTAACTCACAGAAAAGGAAATGGGAATATAGGAAAAAAGCGAGGGAGGAAGAAGAGGAGAAAAGAGGAAGGCGACTGAGTCCATTGGTGGGAAAGAGGAGTCTGGTTTTTGAAGAGATGATCAAGAGGGAATACTAGAGATTGAGACAGTTGACGGCAGAAGAATTTCGTTAAAACGTTACGTTCGAGAAACTCTAACCGTTACCAAAATCAAGATTAATTTGTTAATTTTATTATAATATTTTTATTTTAAAAAAGTTAGAAATGATTCATGCTTTTTTTTAAATAAATATTATATCATATTATTTTTATTTATCGGATTCTCATATATATTATGATTTTCTAATCATGATACTGAAGTATGTGCAAATAAATTAAGGGTGTGTTTGGATTAGATGATATGATTATTAGTTTTTGGATAACTTATTTATCCCATGTGTGCTTTGATGTATAAAAATAATTTATCCCGTCGTATTTATCACATTCTAATATCATTTATAATAAAAAGACATATATACTCATTCCCACCTTTTTTTACTATTTCAAAAACTTGAAATTCCATCCAAAAATTACAATTTATTTCCTGCAAAATTATTATTATTTATTGCATTTGTTATTTTAATAATTATAATAATAATTATTATTATTATTATTATTATATTTGTATATATATAATATATAAATATAAATATTAATCGATATATAAAATCATAAACAATAATATATATATATGTATTATATATGGTTATTATTATTATTATACTATATGTATATATTATTTTATTTAATAAAAATAAATAAAATTATATATATAGACACATATACTATATCTATGTATATTATAGTATAAGAATTCTTATTTATATTTATATAGAGAGGATTATTATCTTTAGAGACAGACACATATGTCTAATATTTTAGAGATTTTCTTAGGAGGAGAGGTGAGAAAGATATAGAGAGGATTTAAGAGAGAGTCGAGAGGAAGAGGAGAAGAGGGTGAGAGTTAGAGAGAGATATACTAGAGAGATATAGATTAGTGGTAAGAATATATAATGGATCCGTATATACATAATATATTAGATTGATTACTATTTAGATTATTAATTAAGATACAGAAGAATAACTACATATACCCATTTTAATTATTATTATTTATTTATACTTAATATTTTATAATAAATAATAATTATTATAATTAAATAATAAGAATAATAATAATATATATATTATTTTTATTATATTATTTATATATATACTATTATTATAATTATTATAATGCTAAGGACATTTTAGTCATTTTACCAAATAATAAATTTTATCAACCATCTTACCTCAAACCAAACATGATATAATTTATCACACATTATTTTGACAATCATTTCATACTTTTTAATCTTTACATTACTTATCACATCCTTCAAATCAAACGGTACCTAAATTTCTTGTAGTCAAACATGATATTTGAATATCTTGTTATTTTTACTTATATTTGTAGTCTTATTCATTTTTTTTTGAATTATTTTTATAAATAGTGAAAATTTTTGTGGGCGTATCTCAGGCGTCAAACGAGACCAAAATCATGTGAAAGGCGAGACTAACCTGATATATTGATCCAGATTTGATCATTTGTTCTAATCTCCTCGCATTGTGAGTCAATAAAAAACTATGAAACTAATTTAGGAAATTGAAGAAAATGGAAATATAAATTCATAAATGACAACAAACTTAATTTTACCATTATGAAGCGGACAAAACATCATTTACAAAGGAGAGCTAAAATAAAAGTTGGAAAATTGAAATTAAAGTAAAATTGCTAACTGGAAATGAGCGAATGAAGCTAAAGACAAACTAAAAAGCTGAATACTAAAGCATAAACATGTCAATAAGACTGAAATTGCTGATAATATTGACAGAATTGGTTATTTCTTTCGGTTAGTATGCTATTGTTTCAAGGGACGAAACCAGGATTTTGTTGTTGGGTTGGCTAAACTACGTATAATATAAAATTTTTCGTCCCCGATTGTTTCTAAGAACATATATCGAACTTTTTATTTAAATATTTCAAATCAAGGGTTGATGTAGTACGCGGGCAATATAGAAAAATTCCTTAGTAATTTAAGTAAAATTTTCTCATGGGACAAAATAATTATTTTATGGGCTAATAATAATTATATATTTTTACTTTCACACAGTGTAAGTATGAATTCTTATTTAACACCATCCCAAACTTTGATGAGTGTGTGAAGAACCTATTAATTTTAGACGCCATAAAATCACATTTATTATCAAAGATAAATAGGCAGATGGCCGGTGTACTAATTAATTAGTGGTCACCGTGGACATTCGTTCGTTTTTAGTCATTATTAATCAAAGTAAAATATTCAAAGTCAAATCCATGCTTTTTAAAATAAGAAATTTAATGTCGGGATGATTAAACGTGCATGGTTTGTTACCTGAATACAGTTTTGAATTCGATGGTTCCGATTTTAATTTGTTATGATATTATAAGAGTAATATTTGTGTTAAGATTATGAAAATTGCTCTGACAACAACAGTTATTCCCGTGGTAATAGCATTTCTCTTTTAAATTTGATGTTTACAATTTTAATAAAAGGTGGATTTTGAGGCTTAATGAATTAATATTAATCAATATGAAAATACGCTTAATGAATTAAAATAATGCAAAGAAAAATCAAACGAAGAAAACGGAGGTGAAAATAGAGTTTTTTGGGCGCAAAACAGGTAACCGAAACTTCCCGGGAAAACCCCCAAGCAGTAGAGGAGGCACCTAGGAGCATAAAATGATGCGCCTAGGCGCCCACTGCCTGGAAAAATATTTCCAGGCAGTATGTGCTGCGCCTAGGCGCCTGTCCGGTAATTTTCTGAAGCATTGCAACATTTGGCGTGCAAGTGTGATTTTTCATTAATGGTTGCTCCAAATGGAGTCTTTTGATGGCAATCTATGGCCTAATATATATACAACAACCCATGATTGAATTCAAAAACTAGATTTCGAATTTTACACCAAAAATTTCTGATAGAAAGGCATGATAAAAGTCATTTCATCATCATATTCATTTTGTTCTTGAAGGAGAGAGTTTGCAACCTTTGTGCTTGATGTTCTTGTGATTTGGTGTGCTAAAATCACAAGAGAAGTCATTGTATCTTGGAAGAGGATTGCCACAAATCGAAAGCACCTTGTGCATGACAAATTCCTCTTAAGGACAAAGTGTTACACACTTTCCTCAACTTAAGATATTCATCATTTCTTTTCCAGAAAACGCAGACGGAATCCCATGCAACGCAAACAACAATCTTAAGAGGAATTTTGTAGCGTTATTTCTGGAAGAGAAATGGCATCCACATCAACCAATATTCTTGCGACGCAAGGAGAAAGGCCACAAAAGTTCACCGGCGTAGATTGCAAGAGATGGCAGTAGAAAATGCTTTTCTATCTCACTACTTTGCACTTGGAAAGGTTTTTGCAAGATGATCCGCTTAGCGTGGGCAATGATGAGACATATACTAGCAAGAGGGCCGCTGCAGATGCATAAAAGCAAAGCGATTTCCTATGCAAGAACTACATATTGGATGGCCTTGATGATTCACTATACAATGTGTATTGTCAAGTCCGAACCGCAAAAGAATTGTGGAATATGCTTGAAACAAAATACAAGGCGGAAGATGTCGGCCTTAAAAAGTTTATTGTTGGACGTTTCTTGGATTTCAAAATGTTAGATTCAAAATCCGTAGTGAGTCAAGTGTAAGAGATACAAGTACTCTTACATGAGATTCATGTGGAAGAGATGAGTCTAGTGAGTCCTTCTAAGTTGCGGTTATGATTGAGAAACTTCCTCCACTGTGGAAAGATTTCAAAAACTATCTAAAACACAAGAGGAAGGAAATGAGACTCGAGGATTTGATTGTTCGACTAAGGATTGAAGAGGATAATCGCAAGTCGGAAATCAACATAAACAAAATAGTGCAAGAGTTAATGTTGTGGAATCGAGCAATTATGGAAATAAGAGAAGGAACCATGATGGCCAACAAAGGAACCTTAAAAAGGTTCAAGGGAAATTGCTTCATATGTGGGAAATCGAACCACAAAGCAAAGGATTGTCGAGACAAGATAGATAATAAGAAGAAAGCTAAGGATCAAATCAATGTAACTGAATATGACAAGATGCCATATGATTTCTCTGATCTAATACTTACCGCTTGAAATCTTGTGTTCGACATAGCAGCACTTTCCATAAAGGGAGTTAATCTAAATAAATGTAATGATGGTTACTCGTCGATTGAAAGCAATAAAGTTTATCATTATACTTATTTGATTGAGTCTTATGATAATGATATGAGTATTTGAGTCATGTAATTATAACTCGCAACGCAAATATGTAATGTTAAACTTATTATTTCGTGAATGCTAACTTAAAAACATAAGTTGAGACTTATGTGTAGACTAAGTTAACTAAACCGTCATTCATTTGTTGGAAAACACACATCTAGAATTAATTTCACATTCATGTTTGTGATCAAAGTTTGTGCAAACTAGAGGTGAGGAAAAGTAATTCGTTACTTCATCGATGAGCGCACAATATATTGTTATGACTATTTGCTACGAAGCAAAGACAAGATCAAAGAAGTGTTTAAACACTAGAAGAATGATGTTGAAGACCAATTATGCAACTGAATTTGCAATGGAAAAATTGTGAATTTATTCTTTTTGAATTTCTAAGCATTTTACGCTTAATGTTTGAATTTGCAAGAGAATTAAATCTTGAATTCAAGTCTTCTAAGTTTGTACGCTTAAAATGCAAATTGTGAATCAAATACGAGAATTTAATTCAAGTTTCAAATTTTGTAAGCAAGTGCGCTTCAAAATTTCCAAGACATAAACTCTTGAATTTTGATTTCTAAGTTAATAACGCTTAAAATTTGAATCATGAAAGTTTGAACACCACTATAATCTTGAAAAGTTCGAGATTGCCCTATAATTTGTGGGGGAAAGCAATCTTACTGGTCAACAACATTCTAAGTGTCACACTTAGGCAATGAAGAAAATCCTTGTGAATTATGGACATGACGAAAGTCTTCCTACAAATACATATAAGTGTGGGGGTGCCTGACTAAAGTAAGTCATCACAAGTGACTAAGTAATGTCATGAAAAACTTGACAAAATTATGTTGTCAAATGGTTTTAGAATTAACGAGTGTGACAAATGCGTGTACATTAAAGGCACACAAGAATCGTTTGTCATAGTATGTCTATATGTTGATGACATGCTAATAACAAGAAGTAGTCATGAAGTGATTATTGAAACAAATAAAATGTTGATAAGACATTTTGATATGAAAGATATGGGCGTTGCTAATGTTATATTAGGGACTAAAATCTCTAGGACACAAGATACAATCGTCCTATATCAATCACATTACATTGAGACTGTATTGAGGAAATTCAATGCATATGACACTTCTTCTGTAAAGACACCGATGGACTTAAGCGTGAAGTAAAAATCATGGTGAACCGGTGTTTCATTGGAATATTCAGAGAATTATTGGAAGCCTCGTGTATATTATGAACTGTACTCGTCCGGATATCACCTATGCTGTGAATAAGCTAAGTCGATTTACGAGTAATCCAAGTAATGTCCATTTAACGACATTAATAAGGGTACTTAAATACTTAAGATACACCTTAGAATATGTGTTACATTTTACGAAATATCCAAGGGATATAGTGATGCAAACCGGATATCCGACACTAATGACTCCAAATCCACGAGTGGCTAATGACTCCAAATCCACGAGTAGATATGTATTTAGCATTGGTGGTGGGGCAGTGTCGTGGAAATCCACTAAACAAACTTGCATTGCAAGATCCACGATGGATTCAGAGTTCACAGCTCTAGACAAAGCCGCGGAAGAGGCGGAAAGGCTTCGTAATCTCTTGGAAGATATTCCATGTTGGTCAAAACCAGTGCTAACAATAATGATTCATTGTGATAGTTAATCGGCAATTGCTAGGGCACAAAACATTATGTATAATGGGAACTCTTGACATATTCATCGTAGACATAATACTGTACGACAGCTGATCTCTAATGGGGTTATCGCAAATTGACTATGTGAAATCAAAGGATAACTTGGCGGATCCGCTTACAAAAGCAAAGGACAACTTGGCGGACCCACTTACAAAAGCATTAAATAGAGATCAAATGTTTGAATCATGAAGAGGAATGTGGTTGAAATCTACAAAATAAATTTTCATAGTGGTAACCCCTTGTTGACTGGAGATCCCAAGATCTTGGTTCAATGGGACAACTAATTATGAAAATTTGATTTAGCACTCGGGAAATTTCCAACCCATTCCTGGGATGAAGAGTGCTTATGATCTACCAAAATAGTGAGGTTAAGTTTGATATTTTTAATAATTCATATACTTGAAAAAGTAGAGTATGATAGGATACTAATAGGAGATCACCTATGTAAGTGTGAGGACGAGCCTCCTCAATGAAATACTTATCAACCCAAGAGGTGTTCCATGGCCAAACGGACACAACCGAGAAAACCAAAGCAAAGGTTGAGAAGTTATTGTGTAGTTGCTATTGTCTGGGTTTACAGAACCGCCAAGAAGTTCAAGACTTCATGTTCACTTCGCGGCCTAGTAAATCCGATAGTATACTAAGGAAGGTTCAAAGCCACAAGCTACCTCTCCCAATGCAATAATTTTTCGTGCGAACTCTCTTTTGACATCACATGCATTCATGCATTAATTTGATTCATGTGAGGGATTGTTGGATTTTTAGGCTTAATGAATTAATATTAAGCAAGATGAAAATAGACTTAATGAATTGAAATTAAGCAAGGAAAATTGAACGAAGGAAACGAAGGCGAAAATGGAGTTTTTCGGGCACAAAAAGACTAACTGAAGCTGCCCGGGAAAAACCCCAAGCAGTAGGGGAGTCGCATAGGCGCATAAAATGATGTGCCTAGGCGCCCACTGCCTGGAAAAATATTTTCAGGCAGTATGTGCTGCGCCTAGGCACCTGCCCGATGATTTTCTGAAGCATTGTAACACTTGGCGTGCATATGTGATTTTTCATTATTGGTTGCCTCCAAATGGAGTCTTTTGACGGTAATCTACGGCCTAATATACATACAACATCCCATTATTGAATTTAAAAACTAGATTTCGAATTTTACACCAAAAAATTCTGATAGAAAAGCATGATAAAAGTCATTTCATCGTCATATTTATTTTGTTCTTGAAGGAGAGAATTTGTAACCTTTTGTGGTTGATGTTCTTGTGATTTGGTGTGCTACAATCACAAGAGAAATCGTTGTATCTTGGGAGAGAATTGCCACAAACAGAAAGCACTTTGTCCGGGGTAAATTTCTCTTAATGACAAAGCGCTCTTAATGACAAAGCGTTACATACTTGCCTCGACTTAAGATATTCATCATTTCTTTTCCAGAAACCGCAGACGGAATCCCATACAACGCAAACAACATGAATTAGAAAAGAACAACTCGATGTAGTTTTGGATTTTGGTTCCTGACTAGTTTGATTGTGATTTGAATTAATTTGAGCTAAAATTTATTATTCTTATTTTGAATGGTGAGAAAAAAAAAATATGTAATTTGCGAGATAATCAAATTAGTTAAAGTTAATTTTATATATAAAATTGGCAATATATAAATTTAAATAATTAAAGATCTAAAAATTTATAATTAATTTACGGTTATGGTTTCAGCTTCATAAGGTTTCAAATCCACTACTTATTTTCAAGAACTAGAACCGTACCCTAAATCTTTGGTTTTCGATTCCGGTTTTACGTCTGAAGTTAAAAATATTTTAATTTGGGTTTAAGAGACGATTTCAGTTTCGGCTCATGATTTCTTGAAATCGTGGTCGTATCTAGGACAATAAGGAATTGATTGAATTGCAAAAATGTGTATATATATGTGTATATATCCTAGGGTAGCATCAAACCAAGTCTCTTTTATGAATGTGATCAACTACGACAATTAGGGGTGTACATTTTAATTTCTAAGTACCCAAAGTCGGTACTTAGAAATTTAGATAGTGTCGAATAGTAAAAAATGATACCCGAAAAAGCCAATCGACGCCCACCCCTAATCTTACTAATGAGAATATGCATGGAAATGGGACAATTTCAATGGCTAACGGAGAATAAATCGAAGTCATTTTCGGGAATATGAAACAAAGCGCAAAGGCGTTTAGAGGCACCCGATCCTCCTTTTTCTCCACCGACCTCTATATTGCAGAAAAGCCACATGAAATTGATTTTTCACAATGATATCTACCCATTGTGAGATGTATTTAGGCCCGATTTATGTTTGAAAATGACTAAAAAAATTCTTGAGTATATTAAACATAAAATTCCATAGATTATAAATACAAGTAAAAGATATAAAATATCGAGTCTCCAGCTTAGCTAGATTGATATAAGCTCATTCTCACTTTGGGTACTCTGTTTCGAGGCTTTCATGATGCACAAAATTTAGCCCGTCCCCAATCTTTTTTGAAAAATATATAAAATGTCTAGTAATATATACACGTCTAGACATTTTTTTTACTACAATTTTTTTTGGAACTAGTATATGCGTTTATGTCAGGAAATAGAAGAACACCAATTCTTCATTGGGGTCCCTCAAGAAATGTTTAACCAGTTCTTAGCATTTGCCAAATCTTAGCCTCAACATAATGCAACTCAAATCACATCTGAAAATAGTTCCAGAGTCGCTGCAGTTGCCGCCAAAGGTAACAATTTCAGGTAGAATGAATATCACTTGTTGTATTTAGGTAGAATGAATGTTACTTGTTGTATTTCAGGTTCAATTCGTTCTCAGATTTGGATTCTTGATACGGGTGTAACCGATCACATGATGTGATTCTTCCCTTTACATAAATGATGTATTGCACGTGTGTCTGCTAACATTCATATGCCTAATGGTAGTCTTACTAAAGTGAACAAGTTGCAGACGTTCTCACAAAGCCATTTGGTCACCAGTTATTCGCAAGATGCACATGAAAAACATTCATGTTCATATTACGGGAGGCTGTCAAGATATAGAAGAACACCAACTTCCATCCACGCACACACCATAAACTAGCCGTTACATTTTGTATTGAAAGTTAGCATTGAGCTGTTACGTTATATAAATAAGAATAGGATCGATCTTTCTGTATTGAAGTCATTCATTTTATCACTTTTACAGAGTAAATAATTGAGAGAATTTTCATTTCAATTGTTTCTATAAATTCGAGTTTATCAGTTTGACAGTTAACTAGTGAGGATCGAATAGAAGAGTGAAAAAATGCAAAATAACGGAACAAAATATGTGCAAGCAAATATATAATTGAATCACATACGGTTTTAACGATATTTTTAATTTTTAAATAATGGTTATTTGCTATTAAAGAGTTTTTTTTAATTAAATTTAAAATAAGTAAAAATATCAGAAGGGGTTACAATATATTTGACAAAAATATACATTTCTAAAACTGTTACTAAATTTCCTAATCACCAACATCAGTGAGTAGGGATAGCAATGAGTCGAGTCTACTAGGATTCGAGACCCGACTTGTTTAGTTTTTGAAAAAGTGGAAAATTTAGGTCGGTACCCTTTATAGAAAGATAGTCCATTGAAAAAATATTAGTTCACTTAGGTCCATGCATGCAAAATGACAATAATATCCTTTATATGTTAAGAATTTTGCAAACAACTCCACAACCCTATTCTAAGCCTCCCAATTCATATGATTCAAGCCCATCATTCTTCCGTATTACAATAAAATTTTGACAAACTGATATATATCTTTTTGACCAAATTCCATCGGGTATTCCACAAGGTTTTACGATGGCTCCTCACCATCAACCATACGATCGCAACCGATGGTTCTGCAAATATAACCTTGGTGCACGAAAGTATAACACCGATGCACGAAAATATAACACTGGTTGCACGAACCTTGTGTTAATTAACTGATGCACAAAATTTGCAAAAAAAAAAACAACTGGTGTACGAAATACAATAACTGGTGCATGAAATTAAATGGTTCGTGCAACAGTAACTTAATTGTATGGTTCCGGCATCACCCACTTGCGATTATGGTTCGTGCATCACATACTTTTTCTATGTTTCATGCAGCAGTTACTGATTTTAATTTCCGTGCATCAATTACTATTTTTTCAATTTTTGTGCATCAGTTATTGATTTCCAATTTTCGTTTATCATTTGATGGTTTTCAATTTTCGTGCATCAATTACTGATGCATGAAAGTTTTTAAAAAAAAATCGGTGCACAAAAATATAACATTGGTGCATGAAATCAAATGGTTCGTGCATCAGTAATTTAATTGTATGGTTCGTGCATCAACCACTTGCGATTATGGTTCGTGCATCACATACTTTTTCTTTGTTTCGTGCATCAGTTACTTTTTATATCTTTCGTGCACCAGTTTATTTTTCAAAATTTCGTGCACCAGTTACTTTTAATAATTGGACCATTGATTTTTTGTGCATCAATTATTGATTTTCAATTTTTGTGCATCAGTTACTGATTTCCAATTTTCGTGCATCACTTAATGATTTTCAATTTTCGTGCATCAATTACTGATGCATGAAAGTTTTAAAAAAAAACTGGTGCACCAAAATATAACCTTGGTGCTCGAAATTAAATGATGTGTGCATCAGTAACTTAATTGTATGGTTCGTGCATCATCCACTTGCGATTATGGTTCGTGCATCACATACTTTTCTATGTTTCGTGCATCAGTTACTTTTTATATCTTTCGTGCACCAGTTTATTTTTCATAATTTCCGTGCACCAGTTACTTTTAATAATTTTGGTGCACCAGTTACTTTTAATAATTTTAGTGCACCAGTTATTTTTTTAATTTTCGTGCACCAGTTACTTTTATAATTTTCGTGCACCAGTTAATTTTTCTCTGGATCATCTTCTTCGTTGCATGTTTCAGACTGTAAATTCTAGAAATGAGCAAAGAAGCACAGACACCAATGAATCATAATGTAATGCCTAGACATGAAGTATACATGTTTCATTTGAGTATTACATAATGTGGCATCAAGTTCGAATGGAACCGAGCGTGAGAGGTAGAGGACAAGTATATGGGCTTTTAATCTATGTGCAAGTAATAGCTGAGAACAAATACATACACTTATGTTTGGACTTAAAGTGGTGCTACTTGGTTGATACAAATGTAGCAAAAGAATTCATGAGCATATAGTTGGACAACAAGGATATATGCATTTGCTATGCATTTCATGTGACTTTGCATTTCATTTTGTTGCCATATATGAAGTTTATCTCAGTTTGCAAATCACATAGAACACCATTATGCACCTAGTAAATCTCTACACTAACACTCTCCAATCTTCTTGTATTCTGTCCTACCTCTTCTTGGTTTTGGATTGAAAATCAAGTGAAGAACTTGGTGTGAAGTGGAAGTAAAGATATTGAGTAAGGTTTATGACTTACACATGTGGATATTATGTTTAATAGTTCCATTTCAACATGTTAATGCAAGATGATATTGTTTGAGTTGTTATGACTTGATGAATTGAAGCACTATGAGATTTAATCAAAGACTTGAGTTGTAATGTTATGGAAACATGTTTCTATGTGGTAGGCTATACATTTATCAAGTTTTGATGTAGATTTTGGAGTTGTAGGAGGTAAACCATGGAGATAAGCTCAAAATCGCCAAGTTCTGAAAACTTCAGACATCGGCGATCGATCCCGAGCCCTATGGCGATCGATCGCCGAAATAGAGCAAAATATAAGGCGGTTTATCACTTTGCCAATCGATAGCTTGATAGCGATAGATCGTATGAAACATGGCGATCGATCGCGAGGGGCAGAAATTTTTGGCGATCGATCGGTGAAAACGGGCGATTGTTCGCGAGGGTCAATTATTTGCAACATGTGTTATTTTCTTAGAATTTGATGGTGAAGTTTCTTTTGACATTGTATATTGTTGATATTCATGTAGCTTCATCACAAGGGACAAGACAGAGAGGCGGATAAAAATTGACGCCTGAAATTATACTTTTTGTATCGCACGACAGGTATTGTTGACGTACGAGTATTGATATTTCATTTATGATCCTTATATGTGATGATGATATATTGTTGATTGAGATATGTGATTATTGTGAATATCATATGTAATTGGTGCTGTGAGGCACGATGTTGTTGAGGCATATAGTTGATGTCATTGAGGAGTATGCCATTGTTGGGCATGTTATAAATTGTTGTTTGTGAGGCATATAGTTGATGACATGATGAGTATGTCATTGTTGAACATGTTGTATATTGATGTTGTTGAGGCATATAATTGATGCAACGAGGAGTATGCTATTGTTGGGCATACGATATGGCTGTTATAACGTGTGAGGGATGATAATATGATGTGTTCTGCTAATCTGGGACGTGAAGGCCGAGCCACCGACATATTAAGCTGAGAGACATATCATATCGGTCCCGTTATAACAGGATGTTGAATGAGATATGTGATTACATATTTGGTATTTGGCCAATTATATCGTGTCGTATATTGTGTTTTGGGATATGTACAAGGGGTATGTACAGGAACAACTGCATGAATTACAGGAAGTTGCTTATACAGTATTTATGCATTACATTGATCTTGGATTGTGAACATCATTTATATACTCATGTGTGTGTGGTTGTTCTGTAGGGACTCATAGCTTAGGAAAAGCACGGATTCTGAGTCTACCTTCTGCTGCTAGGAGTTAATTTGATCGAGATTGAATGAATTGTAATGTGTAAATGATATACAAGATGTGATGTATATGAACAATGTAAGCGAAAAATATAGTGAAAAATCTTGATCAGTAATGATAGTATCTTAATCCTGATACGTAAATAATGTGATTTACTTACTTGAATGTAAAATTGAGGATTAAGGTGACGTGGCCCCACATATAACTATAAAACCTCAAATGGCATCAAACATTATATATATACACACACAAAAATACATAGCACACACATACCAGATTTGAAAAAAAAAAACAATCTGTACATACCTGATTTGAAAAAAAAATTGGAACGAAGTGTAATTGTAATAAATCGTAACTGGCGAGAGAGATTTACGAGGAGATTTGAATCACAGTCGTGAAAGGAAGAGCTCGAACGAAGCTGAAAGGAAGAGATTTAAAATTTCTGAGGTTGCCGCATTTTTTTATTGAGGGTACTTTTGTCATTTCAACCTAAAGTGGACTTAAATGATTGCATGTTTTTTTCTCGAACTAGGATGAATAAAGTTTCAGTAATGTTACCGGCCTGAACTTTGCCCTAATAAAATATGTGTGGGTCGGGTCCCACCGTATCCATCCGAATACAAAAATTAATGCTGATACACATCTCAATATCGGTTTTAGCATACTCATACCAGCCCAAAAAGAGTCAGATCTAGGTTGGAAAACCCGTTTACTTTAGACTCATCGTCATCCATATCATTAAGTTACAGATGCCTAGCGTGATTGGTCATGCCATGCTCGAAGTTGGATTCCATGTCATGCATTGAAATTTTATCTTCTTAAAGTTATAACTTTTAGTTTTTCAAGGGGACGACAATTCTATCTTCTTCCCATAATTTATTTATTTACTTTATTTTATTTTATTTTAACCATTTATCCTGCGCACCTGGAAATTTATTTCAATAGAAAAAAAGTAAATAAAAAATTTAGAACATTCATATTTAAAATTGCGTTTTGCTCTGAAAACAAAACATTATATAAATTCATCGTGTTTTGCACCTAAATTTTGACACAGTCTATAGTAGAATGTATTTGATATCCGTCCCAAATACGATTGTTGGTATTAAAGCAAATATGGTTATATCTGTTGTGATTAATTATTAATTATTGGATTTAATGAATAAAAGCCTAATAATTTGGTATAATTTTGTTAATGAGAATAAAATTAAGGTAAGTTAATTATGAATAGTCAATTAGGCTAAAGAAATCCCACATGAGAAATTGAGACACTTATGGTTTGTTTATAATGAGATACAAATCAATAGAGTGTAGTTAAGTAGAAAGGATGGGTGCCCATCGCGCATCGTCCGTCCGCTCCGCGAGCTTCGCGTCGCGTCGCGTATTGAGACTTTTCATCAACCCCACTAAACATTACATTTAATTATCTGTGACTTTTGGAGAGGTCTGCTGCTCAGCTATATAAGCTGGACCAGCTCTATGCTTTCTTCATTCCTAAAATCTGCATACATATAGCATTCTGCTTTGAGAGTACTGCACACTACTAGTGTTCGAGGTAGTCTGCTCGGAGTTTTGCTTCATTCCGAACAGAGGTGATTGGACGTTGTACCATGGAACTCACTTGTCCTGGAGGCCAGAAGCTAAGGCGGGCAAATTTGAGTTTACGGGCACACGGCTTGCTGTGGCCTCGTCCAGAAACTTTTCCAGATTATTGCTGTGTTTTCTTTACAGTTCATAAACTGTTACTGTAAGTTCTATTTTTTTCCCTGTGTTTCAGTGCGACTTATATCAACGATTGTTTAAACTGATTTAATCTTTAGATTTAAATAAACAGTACCAATAAGCGTACTCAAATCTTTTTTGTGTTTTTGTTTATCTTTGGAGTTGAATCAGTTTCGGAAACCATAATTCTCGAATTTTCAAACAATCACTGTTTGAGCACTATCAAAGGTTTTATACTGTTATTTTTCTAACTAGTTTCATATTATTTGTCTTGTGTTATTTGTGTTCTGTTTTAGCTAATGACTGACCAGATTTAAAACCAAATTACTGAGAATACTGAGATTCCAGGGGTGAAAGCTAGCGGCGCTGAGGTCGTTATACCAATTCTGAGAAACCCAATGTCGTTCTCTCAATTTGAGAAACCGGAAAAGTTCAAAGGTTCCAACTTTAAGCGTTGGCAGCAGAAGATGATGTTCTTCTTGACCACCTTGAACTTGACCATGTTTCTCAAAGAGGAGAAACCAGTGGAGGACAAAAAGGATCCTCAATCTGCTGTAATAGTCGAATCGTGACTAAGTGCCGACTACCTCTGTCGTAAATATGTACTGAATTCTCT
Source organism: Haberlea rhodopensis (assembly GCA_907163345.1). Lineage (NCBI taxonomy): Eukaryota > Viridiplantae > Streptophyta > Magnoliopsida > Lamiales > Gesneriaceae > Haberlea > Haberlea rhodopensis. The sequence goes on from CAJQUN010000013.1 coordinate 10,967,377, forward strand.
TGACGATGCACTTTTCAGTGTGTATTCCCCCAAAGAAACTGCAAAGGATCTTTGAAAATCGTTAGAAATGAATTACAAAGTTGACGACGTAGACGCAAAGAAATTTGTAGCCGGTCGATTCCATGACTATCGAATGGTAGATGGCAAGAGCGTTGTTGAGCAATGCGAAGAGCTGCAGCTGATATATCATGAACTTGCTGCCGAAGGTATGTGGCTAAATGATGCCCTCGAAGTGGCAATGATGATTGAAAAATTACCTCCATCCTGGAAGGACTTCAAGAGCTACCTGAAGCACAAGCGAAAGATGATGAGTCTCGATGATCTTATCAGGAGGCTCCGAATTGAGCAAGACAACCAAAAAGTTGACAAGAAATCATTTGGAATGATTTCGAAGGCCAACGTGGTTGAAGTTGGAGACAACTCCCATGGGAATAAGCGCAAGCGTGCTTTTGATCCCAAGGGAGATACTCAGACAAAGAGGTTCACCGGTAACTATTATGCGTGTGGTAAGCTTAACCATAAGGCCAAGAACTATACTCAACGTCAAAACAATGAGGGTAAGAGGAAGATAGTCCCTTACAAAGGCAAATGCAAGAGGTCTGCTCATGCCAACATTGCTGAGGACAACCTGAGCTCAGACATGAATGACATGCATCTGACTGCTGTGATATCCCTGAAATGATTAATTGCAATTTGGTGCATTAATTGTGATTATATGATTAATTATGGTAGTAATTAATTATGTGTTGGAATTTATTTACCTTATGGAAATGCATGGTCATGTGGATAGGATGACCCGGGGTTGCATTTCAGGGTGCATGTGGTGCATGTTGAGTAAATATTATTGGAAGCATGATTTATTTGCCATTGGTAGCAATTGATTAGAAATCATGTGTTTAATCGGTATTTGGTGCATTTTGAGTAAATGCTTTGAAAAATATCATATTGGGGTGTTTTATACACCATGGAATTGTTGGTATGTATTTTAATTAAATAACTCACTCTTTATACCCTTATAACCCCACACCTTTACCCAACTCATTCACTTTACCAAAATCAAATCCACAAACCCTACCCCTTCACATTTTCGAGCTTGAGCTCAAGGGTGAAAAGAAGTTCTTGCAAAATCTTGTTTTGTGGAGATTATTGGGTGATTTGAGGTCCCCAAGAGGTATGGATACCTCATTGTAAATTTTGTAAGGTTTTGTTTAAGTTTGGGTTGATTTTGAAGGGTTTTAAAATGGGTTTGTGTTGGGTTGTTGTGGTTTTGGTATTATTTTGGTTGGATGTTAAATATATGAGTTTATGTGGATGTTTATTGTTGGTTTTGAGTTTTTGGGTTTGGTTACTGTTGGTGTATGTGGGTGTGTATGCGTTGGGGTTGAAGATGGGTGAATAGTGCCCAAACCCCGCATGCCCAGAGCTCGGCGATCGATCGGCGTTTTTCTCGCGATCGATCGCGAGCAGCAGTGCTGAGGCAGAGGGCTTCAGCGATCGATCGCGAGATGGGCGCGATCGATCGGCGAAGCCGCGATCGATCGGCGCTAGCTCCGCGATCGATCGCGGATTGTTCAATTTTGTTGCCCGAGACAGTGAGGTCTCGCGATCGATCGGGGCTTGATGGCGATCGATCGCGAGACACCAAAAATGGTGTTTTTGGTTATTTTTGTGGGATTTTTGGTATTGGACTATTATTGGATTCTAATATTGGTATTTGTGAATATGTAGAACCAACCCAGGTGGCAACACAGCCAAGGAATTGAAGTCCTACCATATTCCACTTTTGGAAAGGTACGTAGTGGACGTACGGGCACCCCAACGGTACATGTATCTTATATACTTAGTGTTTATGCATTGTGGATGCAAGTATATATGTGGTATTGCATAGTGGATGCAAATACATGTTATGCATGATGTTTATAGATGCATATGATTATTGGTGCATATCCCATGAGTCTTGGTCATCCCTTGATGATTTTAATGCTTGCCGCTATTTGGTTTGGTTCCACTAAATGTGAAGCGAGGGGTGGGAGCGCCGCATGTCACATTTGAGCGTGGTTATCATATAGGACGAGGAAAGGGTATTTGCCGCTCAATGAGAGGCGAGGGGTGGGAGTCCCGCAGTCCATTGAAGCGAGGTTATCCTATGCCGTCTATATGTAAATAAGCGAGGGGCATTAAAATACATTGTGATGGACAGACTAGGGATTGAGGATCAGTATTTGGTATATTGATGAAATGGTATATGTTCATGACATGTTTAGACCATTGAAAAATAATCTATTGATTATACTCATGAGTTATGGTACAGGGACAACCAAACGGGAAGCGTTTGAAATGCATGGGGAAACAGGAAGTGTTTTATTATGATTATGCATTTACGCTTTATCTTCATATTGTGTTGAATATGAATGATTATTATTGCTCATATTTGGGGGTTGTCCTTGTAGGTACCTTTTTGGCATGATAGAAGGGCTTGAACGGGTTGAGGTGGTGAGCTTGACGAGCATTCTATTGAGGTTGAAAGGACAGGATTATTTTGGATAGTATCTACTCTAGGAGTAGTATAAAACTATAGTTGCACACATTCTTTTGATTGGAATGTAATTAATCCTTTTTGGTAGTCCTTAATTTTTTTTTTTTGGCATGTAATGCTTAAGCTCATAGACTCAACAAGTTCTTTTAGACTCTGATTTGTTTATATTAGCTCTATTATGCCTTAATTCCGCACTTAAGGATTAGGGTCCTTACATTAGTGGTATCAGAGCAGTGGTTAGAGAACCCGGGAACGAGTGAAGGGTAGCCTTAAAATGGTTGGCTAGGTGCTTACATTTGAAGCATGTTTATGCATGTGGTGCATATTTTGTATATCCTGTTATACTAACGTGCTTATTCTCATTCCTGTTATCTAACGGCATAACATATATATTGCTTTGGAATTGTTGTTAACATTTGTATTACAGCATGGCTGCTAATGAGGAAGTCGGTGATATGGGGAGCATGAATGCTAGTGTTGGACAGACAAACCCTCTACCTCCACCAGCTGTAGGAATGGAACCAGTGGTTCAGTTGCTGCTACCCGGGTGAGATTAGCTTGACACAATTTCTCTCTTATCATCCGCCCCGGTTTGAGGGGACAGAGTCCGGAGAAGAGGCTGAAGAGTGGTTGGAAAGACTTGAGCAGATCTTTGTATCGGCTCCTTGTGCTGTGACGGCTTGGCTGAGGCTAGCGGAGTTTCAATTAGCCAAGAAACCTCTGATGTGGTGGAGGAGCACAGTAATGGAAATGAGAGCACTGGGTGCTGTGATCGACTGGACACTCTTCAGGACTAGGTTTTTGAATCGGTACTTCTCCGCAGCAGCAAGACAGACAAAGGAGGATGAGTTTACAAGTCTGAGGCAAGGGAACATGACAGTGGCAGACTATGCCACACGGTACTCTTCGTTGCTGAGGTACGTCCCCCACATTGCCACCAGTGGACACGCTAAGATGAGGAACTTATGAAGGGGTTATGACCGGAGCTCTATGACCGGGTTATCACTAATAACCCAACCTCTTTTGATGACGCTCTTACAAGAGCGGAGCTTGCTGAGCTAGGAGTGGGAGCTTACGCTATGCCACCACCAGTACCGCAGCAGAGGCAGACTAGTGACAGCTTGAGGCCTCGGGGTGAGCCATTTAAACCCCGTGGAGCCTCTTCATCTTCACGGTATAGTGGAAAGAAACACTTTGGTCAGAAACAGGATGGCAAGAAGGGCAATTGGACGGCCAACCGAGGATCTTCACAAGGGGATAGGCCGGGAGAGCCGAGGTGCAACAATTGTGGAGGGCCACATTCTTCAAGCAAGTGCCTTGCCTGTTATATTTGTGGCAAGATGGGCCACATTGCTCGGTATTGCCCCACACGGGGAGGACAGTCAGAGTATCAGGGCAACAGGCCGAGATCTGATGATCGGACAGTGCAGCAGAGGCAGCAGTTTGGGCCTCGACCATCGGGAGGTCAGACAGTAGGACCACCCCAGGGGCAGGTATATGCACTGACCAGGGAGCAGGCCCAGGCAGCCCCAGAGGAGGTGATTGCTGGTACGTGTCATTTATTTACGTACCCTGCTTTTATTTTGATCGATACAGGTGCCTCCCATTCTTTTGTATCGGTGGGCTTTGTGGAAAGACACCATATGCGCACGTCTTCTTTACCCACGCCTCTCCTTGTCTCGACACCCACTGGAAGAAATGTCGTTGCTGATCAATTTATGGCAGACTGCCTCATTTATCTTGAGGGCAACGAATTGAGGTCAGACTTGATTGTGCTGGGTATGTTAGACTTCGACTGCATCTTGGGTATAGATGTTCTGAACAGATATCAGGCAGTGGTAGATTGCCGACAGAGGACAGTGAAGTTCAGACCTGAGTTGGGCAGTCAGTGGACTTTCTATGGCAACGGTTCTCGTGCAAAGATTCCGTTGATTTCAGCGATCAAGATGACTCAGTTGTTGGAACGTGGTCACACGGGCTATCTTATCTATGCCGTGGACACGTCTGGGAAGGATAAGGAACTAAGAGTTGAGGATGTGCCAGTGGTAGCAGAGTTTGCTGATGTATTTCCAGAAGAGATCCCAGGATTCCCACCGGCTAGAGAAGTTGAGTTTGGGATCGAGCTATTGCCAGGGACATCCGCTATCTCTCGTGCACCTTATAGGATGGCACCGGCTGAGCTGAGAGAGTTGAAAGAACAGTTGCAGGATCTCCTTGACAAGGGATATATACGCCCGAGCGTGTCGCCATGGGGCGCACCAGTTCTCTTTGTGAAGAAGAAGGACGGTTCGATGCGGTTGTGTATCGATTACCGGCAACTGAATAAGGCTACAGTGAAGAACAAGTATCCTCTCCCAAGGATAGATGACTTGTTTGATCAGTTGCAAGGTACCAGGGTGTATAACAAGATTGACTTGAGATCCGGGTATCATCAGATTCGGGTCAGAGAGGAAGATGTGCAGAAGACAGCGTTCCGGACCCGTTATGGACATTATGAGTTCCTAGTGATGCCGTTCGGCGTGACGAATGCTCCAGCAGTCTTCATGAGTCTGATGAACAGAGTGTTTCAGCAGTATCTTGATCAGTTCGTCATCGTGTTCATAGACGACATTCTTATTACTCCCGGAGCGAGGAGGATCATGTGAAACACTTGAGGACAGTGCTTCAGATTCTCAGAGAGCATCAGTTGTATGCTAAGCTCAGTAAGTGTGAATTTTGGCTGAGCAGTGTAGTGTTTCTGGGGCATGTCATATCGAGCAGCGGGATATCTGTAGATCCCAAGAAGATTGAGGCTGTGATGGAGTGGGCTGCCCCCACTTCTGTGCCAGAGATTCGGAGTTTTCTTGGTTTGGCCGGGTTTTATCGGCGCTTTGTCGAGGGCTTTTCGAAGATTGCCAAGCCGCTGACTCAGTTGACCCAGAAGGGAGTGCCTTTCTTTTGGTCAGAAGCTTGTGAGGAGAGCTTCCAGGAGTTGAAGCACCGCTTGACGACGGCGCCAGTGTTAGTGATCCCTATGGAGAACTCCATATTTGTTCTGTATACGGACGCATCATTGCAGGGCCTTGGGTGTGTTCTGATGCAAGATAAGCATGTGGTAGCTTATGCATCGAGGCAGTTGAAGCCGCATGAGACCAGATATCCAGTTCATGACTTGGAATTGGCGGCTATCATCTTCGCCCTGAAGATTTGGAGGCATTATTTGTATGGTACTTCATTTACCATATACACGGATCACAAGAGCCTCAAATTTTTATTCACTCAGGCAGAGCTGAACATGAGGCAGAGAAGGTGGATGGACCTACTCAAGGATTATGATTGCGAGATAGAGTACCATCCCGGGAAAGCCAATTTGACAGCAGACGCTTTGAGCCGGAAAGTGAGGAGTTCTGCTGAGGACGTCATTCATCTGTCGGCTATGATGACCTCCTATTGTCATTTGGGCTATGACTTTGACATTGATGCATCGCCTGTATATGTATTGACCTTGTTAGCTGAGCCAGACATCTATGAGGATATCAGGAGAGCTCAGAGGTCAGACGATGAGGTTCAGAGGTGGTTATCTTTAGTACATCTTGGTCAGCCAACGAAGTTCAGAGTGGCCGATGACGGGTCTTTGAGATTGGGTGACCGTTGGGTGGTTCCGAGTACGCCGGAGTTGCGTAAAGGGATCTTGGAGCGAGCTCACAGTAGCAGACTTAGCATCCACCCAGGCGGGAAGAAGATGTACAGAGATCTGCGTGGTCAGTTTTGGTGGAAGAGAATGAAATCAGATGTCGTCGCTTTTGTGAAGAGGTGTTTGATCTGCCAGCAGGTTAAGGCAGAGAGGCAGAGACCTGGCGGCGAGTTGAGAAGCTTGGAGATACCGAAGTGGAAGTGGGAGCACATTTCCATGGACTTCGTGACTCATTTGCCGAGGAGTGCTTCAGGCTTCGATGCTATTTGGGTGATTGTGGATCGATTGACAAAGGTAGCCCACTTTATCCCTATAGCATGACGTTCACATTTTTGAGGATGACGCAGTTGTATATTAGAGATGTGGTGAGATTGCATGGGATCCCCGTTTCCATAGTGTCAGATCGAGATCCGCGATTCACATCTCATTTCTGGGAAGGCCTTCAGTCAGCCTTGGGAACTGAAGTCAGATTGAGTACTGCTTATCATCCTCAGACGGATGGCCAGACCGAGCGCACTATCCAGACGCTCGAGGACATGTTAAGAGCTTGTGTTTTGGAGTTCGATGCCTCTTGGCAGGATTCAGTGCCTTTGGTAGAGTTTTCGTATAACAATAGCTACCAGGCGAGTATTCAGATGGCTCCGTTTGAAGCTCTTTATGGCAGACGGTGTAGATCACCCTTGTGTTGGGATGATTTGGACCGCAGATCGGTCGGAGGACCAGAGTTGATTCGGGAGATGGAAGAAAAGATAAAGACAATAAGGCAGAAAATGAAAGCGGCCCAGGACAGACAGACAGCTTATGCAAACAAACGGCGGAGACCGTTGGAATTTCAGTTGGGAGATAAGGTCTTTTTGAAGATCTCGCCTTTCAGAGGCGTTGTGCGATTTGGGATGCGCGGGAAATTGTCTCCGAGGTATGTTGGACCGTACGAGATTTTGCAGCGCATTGGCACCTTAGCTTACCGACTGGCTTTGCCGCCTTCTTTATATGGGATACATGACGTGTTTCATGTGTCTATGTTGCGGAAGTATGAGCCGGATCCGTCTCATGTGTTACAGCCTTCCGAAGTTCAGTTAGAGTCCGATGTGTCTTATGTGGAACGGCCTGTCAGAATTCTGGATCGAGCAGACCGTAGACTTCGGAACAAAGTGATACCGATGATCAAGGTTCAGTGGGATCGCAGGGGTGTCGAGGAGGCTACGTGGGAGACGGAGCGGCATATGGTGCAGCACTACCCGGAACTACGTGTTTATGTTTAGTTTCCTTTTGGGGTAAGTGCATGTGATTTCGAGGACGAAATCTTATAAGTAGGGGAGTATTGTGATATCCCTGAAATGATTAATTGCAATTTGGTGCATTAATTGTGATTATATGATTAATTATGGTAGTAATTAATTATGTGTTGGAATTTATTTACCTTATGGAAATGCATGGTCATGTGGATAGGATGACCCGGGGTTGCATTTCAGGGTGCATGTGGTGCATGTTGGGTAAATATTATTGGAAGCATGATTTATTTGCCATTGGTAGCAATTGATTAGAAATCATGTGTTTAATTGGTATTTGGTGCATTTTGAGTAAATGCTTTGAAAAATATCATATTGGGGTGTTTTATACACCATGGAATTGTTGGTATGTATTTTAATTAAATAACTCACTCTTTATACCCTTATAACCCCACACCTTTACCCAACTCATTCACTTTACCAAAATCAAATCCACAAACCCTACCCCTTCACATTTTCGAGCTTGAGCTCAAGGGTGAAAAGAAGTTCTTGCAAAATCTTGTTTTGTGGAGATTATTGGGTGATTTGAGGTCCCCAAGAGGTATGGATACCTCATTGTAAATTTTGTAAGGTTTTGTTTAAGTTTGGGTTGATTTTGAAGGGTTTTAAAATGGGTTTGTGTTGGGTTGTTGTGGTTTTGGTATTATTTTGGTTGGATGTTAAATATATGAGTTTATGTGGATGTTTATTGTTGGTTTTGAGTTTTTGGGTTTGGTTAATGTTGGTGTATGTGGGTGTGTATGAGTTGGGGTTGAAGATGGGTGAATAGTGCCCAAACCCCGCATGCCCAGAGCTCGGCGATCGATCGGCGTTTTTCTCGCGATCGATCGCAAGCAGCAGTGCTGAGGCAGAGGGCTTCAGTGATCGATCGCGAGATGGGCGCGATCGATCGGCGCTAGCTCCGCGATCGATCGCGGATTGTTCAATTTTGTTGCCCGAGACAGTGAGGTCTCGCGATCGATCGGGGCTGATGGCGATCGATCGCGAGACACCAAAAATGGTGTTTTTGGTTATTTTTGTGGGATTTTTGGTATTGGACTATTATTGGATTCTAATATTGGTATTTGTGAATATGTAGAACCAACCCAGGTGGCAACACAGCCAAGGAATTGAAGTCCTACCATATTCCACTTTTGGAAAGGTACGTAGTGGACGTACGGGCACCCCAACGGTACATGTATCTTATATACTTAGTGTTTATGCATTGTGGATGCAAGTATATATGTGTATTGCATAGTGGATGCAAATACATGTTATGCATGATGTTTATAGATGCATATGATTATTGGTGCATATCCCATGAGTCTTGGTCATCCCTTGATGATTTTAATGCTTGCCGCTATTTGGTTTGGTTCCGCTAAATGTGAAGCGAGGGGTGGGAGCGCCGCATGTCACATTTGAGCGTGGTTATCATATAGGACGAGGAAAGGGTATTTGCCGCTCAATGAGAGGCGAGGGGTGGGAGTCCCGCAGTCCATTGAAGTGAGGTTATCCTATGCCGTCTATATGTAAATAAGCGAGGGGCATTAAAATACATTGTGATGGACAGACTAGGGATTGAGGATCAGTATTTGGTATATTGATGAAATGGTATATGTTCATGACATGTTTAGACCATTGAAAAATAATCTATTGATTATACTCATGAGTTATGGTACAGGGACAACCAAACGGGAAGCGTTTGAAATGCATGGGGAAACAGGAAGTGTTTTATTATGATTATGCATTTACGCTTTATCTTCATATTGTGTTGAATATGAATGATTATTATTGCTCATATTTGGGGGTTGTCCTTGTAGGTACCTTTTTGGCATGATAGAAGGGCTTGAACGGGTTGAGGTGGTGAGCTTGACGAGCATTCTATTGAGGTTGAAAGGACAGGATTATTTGGATAGTATCTACTCTAGGAGTAGTATAAAACTATAGTTGCACACATTCTTTTGATTGGAAAGTAATTAATCCTTTTTGGTAGTCCTTAATTTTTTTTTTTGGCATGTAATGCTTAAGCTCATAGACTCAACAAGTTCTTTTAGACTCTGATTTGTTTATATTAGCTCTATTATGCCTTAATTCCGCACTTAAGGATTAGGGTCCTTACAACTGCAGTGGTGTCGGAGGTGAACCTTGTTGGTGGGAACTCCAAGGAATGGTGGGTGGACACTGGGGCTACTCGCCACATTTGTGCCAACAAATAGATGTTTAAAACCTATCAACCAGTAAATAATGAGCACTGCTACATGAGAAATTCAGCAGTCTCAAAAGTTGAAGGCAAAGGGACGGTTGTGCTAAAGATGACTTCCGAAAAAGAGTTGACTCTTACCGAGATGTTCCACGTGCCAGAGATCCGAAAAAATCTCATCTCCGGAGCAGTGCTGAACAACAAAGGCTTTTGGCTCGTGTTTGAATCCGACAAAGTCATTCTGTCCAAGGGTGGTATGTTTTTGGGCAAAGGCTACTTGGCCAATAACCTCTTCAAGATGAGCATAATGACTTTAGCTCCTAAGGCTAAGTCTAGTGTAGATGTTGAAGTTGATGTTAATGCAGCAAATGAGGCTAGCACAAGCAAAAATAATGTAATGACTGTTGCCACTGTGTAATAAAACTTTAAAGTTTGATTATTCTGGTGAATCTTTACATTTGTGGCATGATAGATTCTGACATGTGAATTATAAGTCCTTACAAAGGCTAATGTCTCTTAATCTATTACCTAAATTTAACATCAATCATAAACACAAGTGTGAGACTTGTGTAGAGGCCAGATTAACCAAGTCTTCATTCCACTCAATTGAGCGAAGCACCGAACCGTTAACCTTGATCCATATGGATGTATGCGATATAAAGTATGTACAATCTAGAGGCGGTAAAATTATTTCATAACATTTATCGATGATTGTACAATATATTGTTATGTCTACTTAATGAGAAGTAAAGACGAAGCAATTGATATATTCATTCACTATAAGAATGAAGCTGAGAATCAACTTGATAAAAAGATTAAAATTCTTCGAAGTGATCGAGGTGGTGATATGAGTCACCATTTGCACAAATATGTGCTAAGAGTGGCATTATTCATCAAACCACTGCGCCTTATTCTCCTGAGCAAAATGGTATTGCTGAAAGGAAAAATAGAACGCTTAAGGAAATGATGAATGCAATGCTTATAAGTTCCGACTTACCTCAGAATTTGTGTGGAGAAACTCTGCTTTCCGCCAACTATATGCTAAGCATAGTACCACATTAAAAGTTGGATAAAACGCGTTATGAATTGTGGAAAGGTCGTGCACCTAGCTACAAGTTTTTAAGGGTTTGGGGCAGTCTAGCAAAGGTACCAATTCCTCCTCCTAAACGGACTAGGATAGAACCTAAGATGGTGGATTGTGTATTTATCGGATATGCGCAAGATATTAGTGCCTATCGTTTTCTAGTACACAAGTCAGATAATGCAGAAATGCATGTAAATACTATCATTGAGGTTAGAGATGCTTCATTCTTTGAGGAAATCTTTCCACACAAAACTCAGATATTGACTGAAACCAATGTTGAGAGATATATGGGGGACAGAGATTCTCAAGAGAATGTAGAATCACCTAGACGAAGTAAAAGAGCTAGAAAAAGAAGTCTTTTGGCTCGGGTTTCCTAACATACTTGTTGGAAAAGGATCCGACTACTTTCAAGGAAGCAATGTCTTCACAAGACTCTGATCTTTGGAAAGAAGCGGTGAACAGTGAGATATAATCTATCTTACACAATCATACCTGGGAACTAGTGGATCTTCCTGCAGGTTGTAAACCTAGGCCACAAGTGGATCTTCAAGAGGAAGATGAAAGCTGATGGTACGGCAGATAAGTACAAGGCTAGACTTGTAGTCAAAGGCTACAGACAAACTGAGGTGATGATTATTTCGACACGTAGCTTATGTATCCATGAAAACGTCGATAAGGTTAATAATTGTATTTGCTGCATTATATAATCTAGAGATCCATCAAATGGTTGTAAAAACGACTTTTCTAAATGAAGAGTTAGAAGAGGAGGTTTACATGGACCAGCCTGAAGAGTTTGTATTTTCAGGTAAAGAAAAGAAGGTTTGTAGACTTGTGAAATCCTTGTACAATGGCACGAAAAATTTGATAGTGTCATGCTTTCAAATGGGTTTAAAACAAACCAATGCGATAAATGTGTCTAGGTGAAAGGAGACAATACAAACTATGTGATACGTAGATGACATGATAATTGTTGGTAATAACAATAACATCAAAATTACCAAGAAAATGTTGTCACGGAATTTTGAGATGAAAGACCTAGGTCTTGCAGATGTAATTCTTGGGATGAAGATCACCAAACATGAAGATGGATATTCTCTTTCCCAGAGTCATTATGTCGAGAAAATACTTGACAAGTTTGACAAGGGAAATAATATCGAAAACACCTATGGAGGTGGTGTCAAATCTTTGCAAGAATCGCGGAGAAGGTGTGCATCAACTTGAGTACTCTAGGCTCGTAGGCAGTCTAACATACACTACTAACTACGGACTACATTATACGAGATATCCAGCAGTAATTGAAGGGTACTCAGATGCGAATTGGATTTCAGACTCCAAGAATATAAAGTCCATTTGTAGATATATCTTTATAATTGGAGGTGCAGCTGTCTCATGGAAATCACGCAAACAAGACGTGCATTGCTAGATCAACTATGGAATCTGAGTTCATAGCTTTAGATCTTGCAGCAGCAGAAGCTGATTGGCTTCGGAGTTTCTTGGAGGACATTCCTGTGACGGCCCGCCCAGACGGGTCGCCCGCCGTATTCAATTGCTTGAATACAAGGCTTCACTCAATTCAAAATCTTGTTATCACTTTGAACTTTTGTTTAGCGGAAACGTTTTAATTCTTATCGGATGTTTGACTTAATATTTTTTTTTTACCTGTGACTTTTATTTTAGAAAGATTTGGGCAGAGTCTCCTCTTAAAAATTGTGCCCTGTGATCTACCAGATCACTACAACCACAATAACAAAATCATAAAATCAAAATAACTAAACCAAACTGAAGTCTCAATATCCAAAAACAACTAAAATCATAATAAAGTACTCATGTCCTCAAAATATAAACTTCTCAACATAATCATAATTAAACTTTCATTGCATATCTAAATATTCTCCGCATCATCTAAATCTTCAACTCCATCTGTAATATGTCACATTACAGGTAAAGGTAAGTTGCAGCATTTTATAGTAAGCATAATAAACATTTGATAAAAATATTAAAAACATCATTTTTCATAATGTGACGAAAATAATACGATTTCATATCAAAATAACTTTCACACATACATGGTTTTAATCTGAGCAGTTAACGGAATCAAATTTCACAAAACGGAATCATAACGGAAATAACTGCACAGATAACCAACAAAACGTAACAGAAACGAATAACAATATCATAATCATATAATGTCTTAGCCATGTAGTAGTAACCATTAGCAATAGCCATGCTGTAATGAAACAAATGCATACTCAATTACGGATGTGACACAATGATATCATTCCAGACTATACCCGCTGGAAGGGTATCGACATATATTATACCCCCTCTGTCCTCGGGCAAAACGAAATGCGTTTCTTTATTCTCGTCGCCAACGAGCCGAAAGTATGCGCGTTTTTATCCTCGTCGCAATACGAGACACAACGAAACGAAAATATCCACAGTTCACAAACCTCAAATCGTATTCACCGAATCAAGACAAACATGGCCTTTCAAAATAGTTTTTCACACACAATAAAATGTTACTCAAAATTCTATTTTTCAACAAAATACATTTCTTATCAAAAATCATATTTCAAAAACAATTCTTGCATGCTTACTATTCAAAACATTTCAAAAATAAATAACGTAAAATACTCAAAGTAATTTGTGAAAATGCAACCTCCTTTACGTACCTCAAAGTTCCTATCAACGTTCAAGCTACAAACTTTCCCACAATCTCCGAGATATCAAGGATTTCCTAATACCCATTTCAACATTATCAAAAACCATATTCATTTAACTTGGTTCTATAATAACCTAACATAATCCTAAGTTATGTTATTCAACATGCTTAAGGAATGAACACCAATTTGTTTTTTTGAAAAATTTCACCATCTTCGAACAGAATTCCATTTCCAAAAATTACCATATCATCTCCTCAAATTACAGCCTAAATCTTTGAAATACAGAATACATTTTCGAACCAAAAAAATGCCATTTCAATTCTTCCAAAATCCAGTAACAATTTTCGAAATCAAAATTCCAGAACATCTTCGAAAAATTACAACATCACCTTCTTAAAAATTCCAGTAGAAATTTCGAAACTAATTTCCAGAAAACTCTTTGAACTTTGATTCTGAAATATGGTGTTCTTGACAACCAACATACTTCAATCTAACTCAATTCACTAACCTAACCAATTCAGAACCAAAAACAGAAAATAAAATCGAAACATAAACATCGAATTTTCGTACCAATTTCTTTGTGATTTCTGCTCAAATCCGATTTCCTTCTTCGATGCTTGATACAACTCGAATTTGGAAGGATTTTCGAACTCAAAAATCGGAATTTACGAAACCTGGAATTTTATTTTCGAACTCGACACATACGGGAATGGATTTGGGTTTCTGTTGTTAGGGATTTAAATAGCTAAATGTTTACAATCAAGAGTAGATGAAGGGACGAGAGGAGACGATCGGCTTTTGGGAAGTTGACGAAACGAAGCGAAGCCAAGAACTGAAAGAAAGAAAACGAAACTGAAATGGGGAAGAAAAAGACGTTCGTCTCTCTCTCTCTCTTTTAATCCAAAAATTTATATACTAATTATTATTATTATTTGACCGCTTTATTTTTAAACAAAAGATTTTCTTAGAATGTGACGCGATACTACCGCAAGTGCACGGTTGTCAAGTTTTAATATAGTGAAATTTAAGTAGGGGTTGTCGAATCCACATTGACTAATGTATAAGTACCCAATAAGATTAGAGAAATTATATTTAGCCTACGATTTAAGAAGTTGATTAACTAAAGCCAAATTAAACTAAAGACCGAAAAATGAAAACAAGACACAATAAAATGAATGATTCCGGATATGCAAAGGTAAGTCACTCGAGAAATTTATCAAGCTCGTCGTTCAACTATGTTATCTTTAATGATTCAACTGAATTCTCAAATTATCAACCAATTTATTCTAAAGGTGAAAGGTTTTCGCTATTATTCGATACACTCTCTCGAGCTGTAAAGAAACTAACATTAAATTAGAATAAGTCACTCTCGTGCACCTATTTACTAATTCAATATTGCATAAATCATCAAAACCTTGTTACTCTAAATCTCTCGATTCAAAGTTCTCACGTATGCGATATCATCTCTCGATCTCAATCGTAACATACATCATAAATTAATAGAGCGTGTTACAACGTTATCTCTCGATCTCGGTTATAACTCTCAGATTCAATCAAAGTTAGCTAGGCTTTGATCTACACAAGCAATTAATTTATGAACACTAGTAATCAATGCACTCAAACACAATTGAATCAATAATCAAACACAACGAAACTAAACTCGATAGAATAAACTAAAAATATTTCAAATCAAATACAAAAGAGTTTAATTGTCTCTCGACCTCAAAAACATCAATTGGAAATCAAAATGAAATAGATTAGAGTCTAGAAATACGATAAACGGCGGAATAAATCCGCCCGTAGCACCGAAATCTCTTCTCTTGCTCCTTCCTTGCACTCCGGAATGGCTTGCCTCGACTTTGGACGAAGAACGGAGACTGAATCTCCTTCGGCGGCGCTAGGCGGCGGCTAGGGTTCCTTATTTTCGAGAGGATTGGCGTCTGATATGGTGTATGATATGGTATGTGATATGGTAATGATTTTTCCTTTTATCCCCCGAAAATCCATTCAAAAAATGGAAGATAAGATTTTCCCGGATTTGCGTATCGATCGATCGAGAATTGCGTCCGATCGATCGGTGCACTGTTCACGTCAGCCTTTGAAACTCACTGCCTCGCTCGATCGATCGAGATTTCCTTCCGATCGATCGAGCCTTCGATAAAATTGGATCTGAAGTTTCTGCCTTGGTCGATCGATCGAGAAATAATCTCGATCGATCGAGACTTCTAATTATTTTCTTCTCAGCACACTGCCTGGCTCGATCGATCGAGAAATATTCTCGATCGATCGAGATTCCGAAAATCCAACTTCCTCAATTTCAACTCTTTCTCGCCTCGATTTCGCCATTTTTCTTCAGTTTAGCTCATTTCTTCCATTTCCAACTAATTTTCCTGAAATAGATAAATAAACACCAAAAAACATAATATCATCCAGGAAAAAGTATGAAAAATGGGAAGAAATTACAGTTAAAAACACTTAAAATCTATGCCTATCAACTCCCCCAAACTTAGACTTGATCGTCCTCGAGCAAGCAATAAGCTCAAAAAAGAAAAGTTAATCTTAATACTATGCATGAATCATCTTTACAACTCACGTAAAAACTCAGAAATCCTACTTACACATCAATAAAAGTCATTCAAGATTTAACAAGAAGCAATTTCTCCTAAGTTAAACAATACATCGCAACATTGGAACGTGCGTGTGTGCTATTGTCAAACATGAGTAATGTACATATCTTTAAGATCAAAAAGTGCCATAACAACTCCGAGTCAAGATTACTTTGAACTACTCTACAAATTTATTATCCAGCACTTCTCCACTAATGTAATTATTCCATAGACTTGGATCAACATGACTTTAAAAGCTTATAATGTTAGGCCTTTTAGTGTCGGTTCCAAAGAAAAGGTAGGATGAATTCAAAGAAGAGAGTACAATAGAATCAGTTCAATACTTTTTTCGCACACTATTGAGCTTCTCTTCAACTTTTTCTAGCCTTGGCCACTTTGGGTCTTATTTAAATTTTCTTTTCAAGGCTTTTCTCTACATCTTTTCTTTTTCTTTGCTCATTCTTTTGTTCATTTCATTTTTTTCACAATGAACTTATCAACATATAACAATTTAATGCAATGAATGAGATTCATTATACTCCCTTAGGGGTGGGTAAAAATTTTCTTTTAGGCTCAATCCAAGGTAGGTATAATGAGGTTGCCAAGAATGTCGAAATGGGGTCTAATCATATGCAATGCATATACCATTCTTTTTCAATAAGGCACAAGAGGGGACACTAAGGAATAATGTATAACATGTAGGCTTGAAAGGCTCAAACGGTTCAAAGATCGCCTAAATCATCTCCAAGTCAAGTTCCTAACTATAAATTTCGCCTCAAAGTGCTTTCAAATAAATTGTAGAGTTATCTAAAATACTCAAGACTCATCATAGTTAACACAAATTTTCACTTTAATCAATACATACTTCACTCAATCATGACTCAATAAGTGCTCAAATTATTCCTCAGTTTTGACATATGGTTAACAAAGGATATATACAAACAAGTTAAACATTTTCATGACTCCTATCTAGATGAGGATTAATTTCATCATGTATTACCGTTGCAAATCTAATTCTTCATTTCTCAAGACTAACTCACAAAAAAAAATTTGGTTGGTAATGCTCAAGGATGAATCAGTCACAAAATCATGCAGTCATGCAAGTAGAGAAGCAAGACAAGTAGCAGAATGTGCAAAAACAAGATATATACAAATACTCAAAACCCCCCCAAACTTAGTACGTGAATTGCCCTCAATGAACAAGAAAAAATAAATAAATGCAAAGGCAAAAAAACATACCATGACGACGATCGTCACTGATCATCGTCCTCATCATGCTCCGGAGGGGGAACTGGGTAGTGGTGCTCCTCGCCCTGATATGGCGGAAATGGTGGGTACTCAGAAGGTGGAGGTGCATGCGGATGATAAGGTGCAAAGTGTGGCTCCGGCGGGAACTGGAAACCTGGAAAGCCCTGGGCCATGGCAGTGTTCCATGCACTATGATAGTGATGAACTCCATCTGACGCTGATCTACCTGCTCATGGTCCATCTGCAATGCTCTTTGCATGCTATGAATGTCCCGCTGCATGCTATGAATACTCTGCTGCCCCAGGCGAATATCTTGGAGATCCCTATGAAGAGAGTCCAATGTAACACGTGTACGCTCTGCAACAAAGGATGATGATGCTCCAGCTTGTCTAGTGTCCGAGGGTCTTGGCTCGGCCTTTCGTCGGCCCGTAGGAGGTGGTGGACCGTCCACAATGACCGGGGTCTTCGGCGGAAGTAGCTCCTCGTCTTCCCCCCATGTCACTCCGCATTGCTGACATAAAGCAGTGATCGTGGATGGAAACGGTAGTGTGGAGGTCGGTGGGCTGCTCCCAATCTCTTGAATGTGATCACTGATGATCTCGCCGAAGTCCACTTCCTTCCCTGAGAGGATGGCATATACCAGGACCGCTCTGTCTTTTGTCACCTCAGAAGTGTGGGTCGAAGGCATGACCCGCGAGGCGACAAATGAGAACCATGCTTGGGCCTCTGGCGTCAAATGCTTTTTTAGAACCAACTGTGGCTCTCCTTTATCGTTCCTTTGCCAATCCACTCCCGGCATGCCAATAACTGCCAATACCTCATCGTTGTCTATCTTGCTATTCTTGAAAGATTGGTATGCACAGTTGTGAATGAAAGGCATCCGGTAAATATTATTAATTGAGGCTCGATCTACCAACACATCCTTCCCTCGAACATAAACAATTGCTTGGTGCCCTGGTTTAATAACTCGAAGATTTGTGTAAAATTCCCTCACCAGTGGGACCACAGCATCAATAGGCGTCTGTACAAATTGAAACCACCCTCGTCGCCGTGCTGTCCTAATGACCGGGCACTCAAATTTTTCCATGCTCATGCCCCTTTCAGGGTTTCTTATGATAAGTGGGATATAACTCAGCAACTGTGGCATTGACAAACTTCTGTTCGTCATACCCTGGTTCAGAAGTGGTGGCCTCCGCCTGCTTTTGCTTTTGTGAAGCCTCCGCCTGCTATGACCTCTTTCTAGAAGACATTTTCTTGCTAAATTATTCTCAAATATCTCGCTTGAATGCAACTACACACCACCCCAAAAACACAGCAAATCCAACACCATTCAACACCACAAAACTTCCTCCAAACTTAAATCCTTCCTAACCCAATTCTACTACACCAAGAAATTGCACCAAAAGATAAAAGCTTTGAGATTTGAAACCAATTACCACTTAAAAATCCGATCTTGGAAGAGTTTGGCACTTGGCTTGCTATTCCCTTTTGGATGCACTTCTACCCAATTTGACTTGTAATTCTTCAAATCTGCAATGAAAATCTCATTAGAACAAATATTACTTCCAAGATTGAAGTCAATTGGAAATTTGATGGAATAAGGATGAGATTAGATGAAAAAATTGGAAGAGGCGACTTGGGTTCTGTTGTGGAGAGGAGAGAAAGTGTTTTTTAAAGTGCAGACTGCTCTTCGGTGCCCTATTTTTTTTCAAAATTTTCTCTCGCTCGATCGATCGGAAAATATTTTCGATTGATCGAGCGAGGCAGTACTCAAATCCCAATTTAAAAGCTTTGGGCGATCGATCGAGATTTTGTCTCGATCGATCGCCAACACCAGAAGACAAAATTTGATATTTTCTCAACAACTTTCTCTCGGGTTGCCTCGCCTACATCCTTATTGCTCTTGCTTCTACACCTGCAACAAAATTTAACGAATTCATTCCCAGACAAACTAAAAACAAAAATAATAACAAAATCACACCAAAACAAGGAATTAAAAACAAAACTCGAGAAAAGAAAAACGGAAGTTCTTAATTTATAGTCCCAAGCTGGACTGTCACCTCCTCGTCTTGTCAATTTGATGGCTCCTTTGGATTCTTTACAGAATCACTTGGGAGTGTACCTTGCGTTCTCCCCGAAATCAACGATGCCAATTGCCCTATTTGCACCTCCAAATTTTTGATCGATGCATCTTGATTTTGCATCCTCACCTCTGTCGACGAAATCAACTTTGCCATAAGTTCCTCCATACTCGGCTTTTGTGTGAACCCTGCCTGCGGTTGTGGGTTCAACACATTCTCCTGGTTTGACCATCTCAGGTTTGGGTGGTTCCTCCACCCCGGATTGTAAGAGTTCGAATACGGATTGTTGGGTTGCCTGTTACCTACAAAATTCAAAGCCTCAATAGATTGGTTAAACTGGTTACCTGCCTGACACTCGATGCTTGGATGACCGCCTCCACACAAGTCACAGAAAATAGCTTTGAACTTGCATTGCTGATGCTCCAATGCTATCTATTTTTCTGTTCATAGCCTCAAGCTGTGCCGAAATAGCAGTGATGTCATCCACTTGATGAACTCCTATTGGCTTCTGTGGCGTGTTCCTCTCTGACTGCCACTGGTAGCTGTTACATGCCATTTCTTCCAATAAGCTATATGCCTCTTCCGGTGTCTTCCTCATTATTGATCCCCCAGATGCTGCATCTATCATCGAACGGTTAGAAGAAAATAAACCATTATAGAAAGTTTGTACCTGCAACCAAATGGGTAGACCGTGGTGTGGGCATCTCCTAAACAATTCTTTAAAACGATCCCACGCTTCATATAACGTCTCAGGGTCGAACTGCCCAAATGTCGTGATATCGTTCCGCATCTTTGCTGTCTTGGAAGGGGGAAAGTACTTCGATAAAAATACTTTCGTCATCCCTTCCCATGTTGTTATTGAACCTGCAGGTAGTGAATTCAACCATGATTTAGCCTTATCTCGTAATGAAAAAGGAAAGAGCCTTAACCTGATGGCGTCGTCGGAGACGCCATTATGTTTAAATGTATCACAGATCTCCAAAAAATTAGAGATGTGATTGTTCGGATCTTCCGTGGCAGCTCCCCCAAACATTACAGAATGCTGTATCATTTGGATAATCGCCGGCTTGATCTCAAAGTTGTTTGCTTGAATCGTCGGCCTTGTGATACTGGATGAAGATCCATGAAATGCCGGTTGTGCAAAGTCCATCATTGATCTTGGGTTATGTGCTTCGTTATTGTCAGCCATTTCTCGAGCTTCTCGTAATCTTCTTAGTAAAGTTCTCTCTATCCCTGGATCAAACGGCTCGAGAAAGGGTTCCTCTCTTCTAAGCATGCACTAAAACGAATGCTTCCTGTACTGAATAGACAAAAGGAGACAACAACAAAAAAATACAAAATTATTAACAAAAATTAACAAATGAAAATGAAAAAGAAAAACAAAACGCAATAATAATAATTGGCTAAATTACAATTAACTAATCTTGTATGATATTATACAGATTAGTCCCCGGCAACGGCGCCAAAAACTTGACCGCTTTATTTTTAAACAAAAGATTTTCTTAGAATGTGACGCTATACTACCGCAAGTGCGCGGTTGTCAAGTTTTAGTATAGTGAAATTTAAGTAGGGGTTGTCGAATCCACATGGACTAATGTATAAGTACCAAATAAGATTAGAGAAATTATATTTAGCCTACGATTTAAGAAGTTGATTAACTAAAGCCAAATTAAACTAAAGACCGAAAAATGAAAACAAGAAACAATAAAATGAATGTTTCCGGATATGCAAAGGTAAGTCACTCGAGAAATTTATCAAGCTCGTCGTTCAACTATGTTATCTTTAATGATTCAACTGAATTCTCAAATTATCAACCAATTTATTCTAAAGGTGAAAGGTTTTCGCTATTATTCGATACACTCTCTCGAGTTGTAAAGAAACTAACATTAAATTAGAATAAGTCACTCTCGTGCACCTTTTACTAATTCAATATTGCATAAATCATCAAAACCTTGTTACTCTAAATCTCTCGATTCAAAGTTCTCACGTATGCGATATCATCTCTCGATCTCAATCGTAACATACATCATAAATTAATAGAGCGTGTTACAACGTTATCTCTCGATCTCGGTTATAACTCTCAGATTCAATCAAAGTTAGCTAGGCTTTGATCTACACAAGCAATTAATTTATGAACAATAGTAATCAATGCACTCAAACACAATTGAATCAATAATCAAACACAACGAAACTAAACTCGATAGAATAAACTAAAAATATTTCAAATCAAATACAAAAGAGTTTAATTGTCTCTCGACCTCAAAAACATCAATTGGAAATCAAAATGAAATAGATTAGAGTCTAGAAATACGATAAACGGCGGAATAAATCCGTGCGTACAACCGAAATCTCTTCTCTTACCCCTTCCTTGCACTCCGGAATGGCTTGGCTCGACTTTGGACGAAGAACGGAGACTGAATCTCCTTCGGCGGCGCTAGGCGGCGGCTAGGGTTCCTTATTTTCGAGAGGATTGGCGTCTGATATGGTGTATGATATGGTATGTGATATGGTAATGATTTTTCCTTTTATCCCCCGAAAATCCATTCAAAAAATGAAAGATAAGATTTTCCCGGATTTGCGTATCGATCGATCGAGAATTGCGTCCGATCGATCGGTGCACTGTTCACGTCAGCCTTTGAAACTCACTGCCTCGCTCGATCGATCGAGATTTCCTTCCAATCGATCGAGCCTTCGATAAAATTGGCTCTGAAGTTTCTGCCTTGGTCGATCGATCGAGAAATAATCTCGATCGATCGAGACTTCTAATTATTTTCTTCTCAGCACACTGCCTGGCTCGATCGATCGAGAAATATTCTCGATCGATCGAGACTCCGAAAATCCAAATTCCTCAATTTCAACTCTTTCTCGCCTCGATTTCGCCATTTTTCTTCAGTTTAGCTCATTTCTTCCATTTCCAACTAATTTTCCTGAAATAGACAAATAAACACCATAAAACATAATATCATCCAGGAAAAAGTATGAAAAATGGGAAGAAATTACAGCTAAAAACACTTAAAATCTAAGCCTATCATTATTATTATTATTATTATTATTACTATTACTATTATTATTATTATTATTGGGTATTCTTATTATTAATTATTATAATTATTATTAATATGATAATTTCTAACTTACACAATATTTGGGTCAATAAAATTCCTATAAAATTGGACCATTACAATCTCCATACATTCTAAAAAGTTTCGTCCTCGAAACTTGTGCAATGTTGTATATCTGGATACTTAGCATATAATTCTTTTTCTTTTTCCCATGTCGCTTCATCAGGTGAGTGATTGATCCATTGAATCTTTACAAATGGTATTGTCTTAGTTTGTAGAATTTTCTCTTGACGGTCGAGTATCTTGATAGGATATTCCGAATATGTACATTCCTTGGATATTTCAATCTCTGTTGCCTTAAGCACATGGCTTTCATCTGAAACATACTTCCTGAGCATCGAAACATGGAATACATTATGTACTCGGTCTAATTCTGGAGGTAGAGCAAGTCGATACGCCAACGTTCCTATTCTTTCCAAAATTTCATATGGTCCTATGAATCTTGGACTTAACTTCCCATGCTTGCCAAATCTCATTACTCCTCTGAATGGTGACACTTTCAAGTATACCTTATCCCCTTGCTGAAATTCTAAATCTCGTCTGCGAACATCAGCCCAACTTTTCTGTCGACTCTGAGCTGTAAGTAATCTCTGTTTGATGATGGAAACATTTTCATTCGTGAGTTTGATCAACTCTGGTCCTTCCAATACCTTCTCTCCAACATCAAACCAACACTGTGGTGTTCGACATTTCCTCCCATACAAAGCTTCGAATGGTGCCATTTGAATACTGGATTGATAACTGTTATTGTACACAAACTCTGCCAGTTTCAGATGACGATCCCACTGTCCTTGAAAATCCAAAATACATGTTCTAAGTAAATCCTCGAGAATTTGAATCGTTCTCTCAGACTTTCCGTCCGTCTGTGGATGGAAAGCTGTGCTGTATTTCAAATTCGTTCCCAACACAGATTGTAAACTCTTCCAGAATTGTGAGGTGAATCGAGCATCTCGATCTGATATGATACTGACTGATATCCCGTGCAAACACACCACTTGATCAATGTAAAGTCGTGCTAAATCATTCATTGATGTGGTCTTCTTCATCGGTATAAAGTGAGCACACTTAGTAAGTCTATCTACAATAACCCAAACTGAATTTTTTTGTGTCGTAGTCTTGGGTAATCCGGTCACAAAGTCCATAGTAATATGCTCCCATTTACAGTTTGGTATGTCCAAGTTTCTCAGTGTTCCTGCTGGCTTTTACCTTCCAACTTTCACTTGTTGACACACTAAACACTTAGACACAAACTTTACGACATCTTGCTTCATTCCTGGCCACCAAAATAATTGCTTCATATCTTGATACATTTTATTCTGTCATGGATGCATGGCCAATAATGTCTGATGTGAATCCTGTAAGACTTCGCCCCTGAGTGTTGATACAGCTGGAACGAATAGTCTATCATTGAATCTCAAAGTCCCATCTTCATGCATTCTAAAACTTTCTTGGTTTGATTGAGCTTTTTGTAAGAAAGTCTACCACATAGGATCCTTTGATTGTGCTTCCTTAATCCTGAGAATAAGATCAGGTTGCACCATGAGATTACACAACATCGTCGTCCCATTCTGGTCATCTTTTAATTCGACATTCAGATTTAACTTTGACATCTCATCAATGAGTTTCTGTTGCGTAGTCAATAGCATTGATCCATAACTCTTCCTGCTTAATGCATCAGCTACCGCGTTACTCTTTCCAGGATGATAGTGCGATTTCACATCATAGTCCTTGATCAGCTCTAACCATCTTCTCTGTTTCATATTCAACTCCTTTTGAGTAAAATATACTTTAAGCTCTTGTGATCAATGTAGATATCACATGTGGTTCCTGATTGCTTTTATTTTAAACAATTATTTCCAATCTAGCGATTTTAGTGTTGAGCCTTAAACACATGGTTGTGTTTAATGCGTTAATTTATCTCCGGTTTATTTTTGAGTTTTGATGATCAACAAAACTTGCATTTGTTGTACTAATATGTCTACTTAGGTACCGTTTGAAGTGATGGGTATGATAAGTAATGTAATGATTAAAAAGTTGTGAAATGATTGTAAAAATAGTATGTGATAAGTTATATGATGTTTGATTGGAGAATAAGATGGTTGATAAGGATTATTATATGGTATAATGTCTAAAATACCCTTATCATTATAATAATAAAATATAATAAAAAATATATATATATGCACACATATAAATGAATAATATTAAATTATTATTTTTTAATAATAATAATAATATAATATATTATAATAATCATTATATAATAATAAAATAATAATAATAATAAGAATGAAATAAATAAAATAATACAATATAAAAATAAAGTTGTATGAAATAAGTTTTAATTTTTGGCGGGAATTTCAAATTTTGATATAGTAAAAAAGGTGGTAAGGATATTTATGTCATTTTGTTGTAAATTGGGATTAGAATGAAATAAATATAGTAGGATAAGTTTTTTTAAAAAAATGATACAAACATGGGATATGATTAATAATCCGAAGATTACTAATCCTATCCCGCACCCCAAACGGTGCCTTAGTGTACAGGGTTAGATTGATAAATTGGTTGGGAAGTCCAATGGAAGAGAACCCAAGTTATACAATAACATATGCGAGTTCATATGACAATCGATGATTTTTATCAAGGAATCTATTGAGCTTGGGCGAGAAGGAATGCCATCTATGAACAACCAAACTAAGTGTTCAACATGTGTGGAATGATGTTGGAACAATATCTTATGATGGGATGAAGACCCACGAACCAGTGGTCCGTTGGTGGGCAAGTTCGTATATAAGCCAATTGGAGCGCAGTGCAATGTTTTGATTATATCTCTTGGCTCGATGCTCCGAATAATGTGAATCCAAAGAGGTTGGAAAGACAACCCAATATGCTAGATTTCATATTCAAACATCTCAGTCCAATTCGGATTGCATCATGGAGCAAAATGGCATGGAAGTCATAACAAGTGTAGATTGTAGCAAGGTTTGAGCGGCTGTAGCATTGTGGGCGTAACTTCTACATACCTTAATGAAAAGCAATGAAATTTTGTCAACTAGATAAGAGGAAGGGATACAACTTTCATGTTTACCACGTTTCCCAAAAATGATCTTAAGATGGTCGAATAGTGCAAAGTTTGAGAGTGTTGAAATCTGGCAGATCACCTCAGGCGATCCGGGCCATCACCTCAGACGATCCAAGCCATGCGTGCACGCTGCGCGCACCATCGACCCAGGCGATGGCACGCTGCGCGCCAGGTGATCCAGATCGCCCCACGCGATGGCATGGTCGCCCCAGGCGATCCAGAATTGACCCTACGGCAAATTTTCAACGGGCGATCACCCGAGGCGATGAGGACATCGCTTGAGGCGATCTGGGCCAGATTTGAACGTTAGAACGTGGTGATGCAGATCGCCCGAGGCGATGTCCGAGGCGATCGAGGAGTGATTTTAGCCTTATGTTTAGCAACGGCTAGTAGGAGCCTAGGGGGCCTCATACACTAAAAATATGGATGCTTTGGAGCATTTTGAAGACAAGAAACAAGCCTACAAACTTCTACAAAGCTTTGATCATTCAAAATTCAAATAGCATTGCAATCTCCATACATTGTTGTTGTATTGGAGCTTGTAATTCATTCTTTTTGTAAGAGTCTTGTTATCTTCGTGTGAGTACACCGTGAACGTGTTTTGTTGAGTTTATTGTAAAAGTCCTCCAACACCAAAGCAAGTTGGAAATTGTAAAGTCGCCAACAAGTGAAGTTGGTGCATGTGTTGTGGCTATCCTTGGAGCCCTTAAGGCCAAGAAGACTCGTGAAGAGTGTTGGTAGCTCGGGAAGAGCTTTGTGTACTCGCGAAGAGTAGTGTGCTCGGGAAGAGCTTTGTAAACTCGGGAAGAGTTGTTGTGTGGCTAACTTGGAGCCCTCAAGGCCAAGACCAATTGTTCTAGTGGAACCTCGGTTGGAGGTTATCTAACCGGGAAGAGGAGACGTAGGCAATTCATCGCCGAACTTCTATAACAAATCCTTGTCTCTTTTATTGCTTTAATTCCTTTACGCATTTATTTATTTTGTTCTTTTTATTTATCGATTGACTCAAGGCTTCCGCAAAGCGCAAAACTCTTTTATTTTTCAAACTCATTTTAAAACGCTAAAGTAGCCAATGAATCTCATTCACCCCCCCTCTTCGATTCCAACAAGTGGTATCAGAGCCATTTGATTTTTGTTTTTAAATCAAAATTTTTATATGGCTAATCTAGCAAATGAGTTTGCTCAAGGTCAATCGACAAATCGGCCTCCGCTTTTCACGGGTGATAACTACGTTTATTGGAAGAATAGAATTTCTCTATACATCCAATCCGTGGATTATGATCTATGGGAAATCATTGTGAAAGGTCCACATACTCCTTTAAAGGATGTTGGGAGAATAAGTGTTCCCAAAGAAATGGACGACTTCACAAAAGCTGATATGATGTTAATTTCTCAAAATGCTAAAGCTATTAATATTTTGCATTGTGCTTTAGATATGAAGGAGTACAACCGGATCTCAATGTGCTCAACCGCTAAGGAAATATGGGACAAATTGAAAATTTGTCATGAAGGAACAAATCAAGTGAAGGAGACCAAGATTGATCTTCTACAACTCAAATATGAGACATTTGAGATGGAGTCCGGAGAAGAGGTGGATTCAATGTTTAGGAGGCTCACCCAAATTATCAACGAGCTTGCTCAACTTGGAGAGAAGTATCCTCCAAAGCAAATATGGAGGAGAGCACGAAGGGCCTTGCCTAAGGAATGGGACGCAAAGAGAACGGCTATCATCGAGTCAAACAAAGGAGAAAATGCTTCCTATGATCTTGATGAGCTCCATGGCACTTTGGTGACCCATGAGCTTGAAGTGTCAACAAGAAGAGAAATAAAGGAGGATGATAGATCCAAAAGAAATGGGATTGCCTTGGTTGGAAGGAAAGACCATTCCGAGGATGAAGAAGATGATGATGATGAAGAGATGATGTTGTTCACAAGGAAGTTCAAGAAGTTCTTCAACAAACATAGCAAGCCAAAAGCCTCTAGTGCTACCAAACAAGAATCCAAAAATGAGGTAACTTGTTATAATTGTCAAGAAAAAGGCCATTATGCTAACAAATGTCATAGGAAGAAGAATGAGGACAAAGGGAAGAAGAAGGCATTTATAGCCACATGGAGTGATAGCGACTCCGATGAAGAAGAACCCACAAATCTTTGTTTAATGGCGCTTGGAGATGAAGGAGATGAAAGCGACGACGAGGTACCTTCATTTAATAAATTATTAGATTCCTATCATGAACTTATTGATGCTCTTGGCAAAACCAAGATGAGTAACAATTACTCAAACTTGAGATTGCTAAGAAAGATGAAGAAAATAATTCATTGAAAAATGAATTAAATTCTTTAAAGTTATCTTTTGCAAATATAGTGAAAGTAGTCAAAAGATGAGTGAATTGCTTGGCTTACAACGTTGTAGCTTTGATAAAGCCGGGTTAGGCTTCTCAAGCAAATCAAAATCATTTTCAAGCTTGTTAGCTAAAGCCAAGCATGATTCTCCTACTTGTAACTATTGTTGTAAAAGTGGTCACACTAAAAACAAGTGTAGGTTTGCTAGAATCCAATACCAACCTAACAAAAGGTGGAAATGGATCCCAAAGGTGCCAAATGAAGCTAACTCTCAAGGACCCAAAAATCAAATGGGTACCAAAGATCCTCCTATTGTAAACTTGTTTTGTAGGGACAACAATGGGATGGAGGATGAAGGCACAAGCAACTCAAAGGAGGAGTTTATATTATTAACCACTATAGAAGAGGCGTGAGGTTTTGGACCAATGACAAGAACGAACTCTTGTCATCGAGGGTAAAATTTACTTTATTCATTTTAGAAGAGCAATTCAAATTTCATTGGCACAAATTAATTGTGATCAATAAATATTGAAGCTCAATATTCATTGTAGTAAAATGGAATACCCCTTAGCATAATTGGTTAATGCATGATGTATGCTTATCTTTTTATAGTAAGTATCTTGATATGCCTTGCATTCAAATTTGAATATGCTATGTGAAAATGTGCAATTATATGATTTGTTATAATGGATTGATAATTTTATTGTGTATTGGGCATGAGTGCATGAACTCTTGGTAGAACATATGCACATTTTGCACATTTTGAATTCATTGTTGATTGCCTTAAACGCATGTTTGTATTCATCTTAATGATCTAATCTTATGCTTGTTATGGCTATTACATGTTTAATGAGGAACATGTGCTATTTGTTAAAATATGATTATGTGTCAACATATAATTGTGCCATGTTTTGAATTTTATGCTTTTTGATTATCACAAAAAGGGGGAGAATTTTGTGATAAACTTGAAGGTTAATACATGCATAGTTTAAGGGGGAGAGTTCCTATATGCATGGTTTGAGGGGGAGAGTTGTTTGCTTTATGCTTTACTTAGGTAATCTTGTATGTGCTATGCAATTTTTAAGGGGGAGTCATGTTTACTCACATTTCATGCATATTACATATTCAAGTTTATCAAGTTTTGTGATCATCAAAAAGGGGGAGATTGTTGAGCCTTAAACACATGGTTGTGTTTAATGCGTTAATTTATCTCCGGTTTATTTTTGAGTTTTGATGATCAACAAAACTTGCATTTGTTGTACTAATATGTCTACTTAGTGTACAGGGTTAGATTGATAAATTGGTTGGGAAGTCCAATGGAAGAGAACCCAAGTTATACAATAACATATGCGAGTTCATAGGACAATCGGTGATTTTTATCAAGGAATCTATTGAGCTTGGACGAGAAGGAATGCCATCTATGAACAACCAAACTAAGTGTTCAACATGTGTGGAATGATGTTGGAACAATATCTTATGATGGGATGAAGACCCACAAACCAATGGTCCGTTGGTGGGCAAGTTCGTATAGAAGCCAATTGGAGCGCAGTGCAATGTTTTGATTATATCTCTTGGCTCGATGCTCCGAATAATGTGAATCCAAAGAGGTTGGAAAGAAAACCCAATATTCTAGATTTCATATTCAAACATCTCAGTCCAATTCGGATTTCATCATGGAGCAAAATGGCATGGAAGTCATAACAAGTGCAGATTGTAGCAAGGTTTGAGCGGCTGTAGCATTTTGGGCGTAACTTCTTCATACCTTAATGAAATGCAATGAAATGTTGTCCACAACTAGATAAGAGGAAGGGCTACAAACTTCATGTTTACCACCTTTCCCAGAAGTTATCTTAAGATGGTCGAATAGTGCAAAGTTTGAGAGTGTTGAAATCTGGCAGATCACCTCAGGCGATCCGGGCCATCACCTCAGGCGATCCGAGCCATGCGTGCACGCTGCGCGCACCATCGACCCAGGCGATGGCACGCTGCGCGCCAGGCAATCCAGATCGCCCCAGACGATGGCATGGTCGCCCCAGGCGATCCAGAATTGACCCTACGACAAATTTTCAACGGGCGATCGCCCGAGGCGATGGGGACATCGCCTGAGGCGATCTGGGCCAGATTTGTGGCGATGGAGATCGCCCGAGGCGATATCCGAGGCGATCGAGGAGTGATTTCAGCCTTATGTTTAGCAACGGCTAGTAGGAGCCTATGAAGTCTCCTACACTATAAATATGGATGCTTTGGAGCATTTTGAAGACAAGAAACAAGCCTACAAACTTCTACAAAGCTTTGATCAGTCAAAATTCAAATAGCATTGCAATCTCCATACATTGTTGTTGTATTGGAGCTTGTAATTCATTCTTTTTGTTAGAGTCTTGTTATCTTCGTGTGAGTACACCGTGAAGGTGTTTTGTTGAGTTTATTGTAAAGGTCCTCCAACACCAAAGCAAGTTGGAAATTGTAAAGTCGCCAACAAGTGAAGTTGGTGCATGTGTTGTGGCTATCCTTGAAGCCCTTAAGGCCAAGAAGACTCGTGAAGAGTGTTGGTAGCTCGGGAAGAGCTTTGTGTACTCGCGAAGAGTAGTGTGCTCGGGAAGAGCTTTGTAAACTCGGGAAGAGTTGTTGTGTGGCTAACTTGGAGCCCTCAATGCCAAGACCAATTGTTCTAGTGGAACCTCGGTTGGAGGTTATCTAACCGGGAAGAGGAGACGTAGGCGATTCATCGCCGAACTTCTATAACAAATCCTTGTCTCTTTTATTGCTTTAATTCCTTTACGCATTTATTTATTTTGTTCTTTTTATTTATCGATTGACTCAAGGCTTCCGCAAAGCGCAAAACTCTTTTATTTTCAAACTCATTTTAAAACGCTAAAGTAGCCAAGGAATCTCATTCACCCCCCTCTTCGATTCCAACATTTAGACCGCAAGTGCACGGTGTCAAGTTTTAGTATAGATAGGAAGATTCGGATTGTCGAACCCACAGAGACTAACAAGTAATTACCAAATAAGATTTCTTTTAACTATATTTAACCTACGATAATTAATCAATAATTAAACTAATCTAATCCAACCAAAACAATCGACGATCACGAGAAAAATCCACAAGAAAGAATATAGAAATATATACCATAAAACGTAAAATAATTCAAGAATCATTTTAGCTTGATTTCTTCTACTTTTATGAATTTCAACATTGATTCCTGAAATATAAAAATATATACCATAAAACGTAAAATAATTCAAGAATCAACACGAAAACCATTACATATCATAGCATACAAACGCGTAATATTCAACCCTATCAGTTCCGTACAAGTAGTGTCGCCATAATTTCAGTGCAAAAATCACTGCTGCCAATTCCAGGTCATGAGTGGGGTACCTTATTTCGTGTTCTTTCAACTGTTGTGAAGCATATGCAATCACTTTTCCATTTTGCATAAGCACACAGCCTAACCCCTCCTTTGATGCATCGCTGTAGATACAAAATGCTTCATGCCCATCAGGCAATGTAAGAATAGGTGCCGACACAAGTAGATCTTTCAACTTTTCAAAACTTTCCTGACACTTTGAATCCATTCAAACTTTACTCCCTTTCTAGTTAACTTCGTAAGGGGTAATGCGACTCGAGAAAATCCTTCCACAAATTTTCGGTAATATCCAGCCAATCCCAGAAAACTTCGAATTTCTGTTACTGATGTCGGAACTTTCCAATTGGTAATGGATTGAATCTTTGCTGAGTCAACTCGGATTCCTTGAGTATCAATGATGTGTCCAAGAAATGATACAGAATCCAACCAGAAGTCACATTTCTCGAACTTTGCAAATAATTGTTGTTGTCGTAGTCTCTCCAATGTCATCTTCAAATGTTCTTCATGTTCTTCCTTTGATTTGGAATAGATATATCATCAATGAATACTATGATGAATTTGTCTAGCCATTCTCAGAATACGTGATTCATTAATGCCATAAATGCTGCAGGTGCATTCGTAAGTCCGAATGCATCATTAGGAATTCATAATGTCCGTATCTTGTCCGAAATGCAGTTTTATGAATATCTTGCTCTTTAATTCTGAGTTGATGATACCCAGATCTCAAATCAATCTTCGAGAATATTTGTGCACCTTGTAATTGATCGAACAAATCGTCAATCCTTGGTAGCGGATATTTATTCTTCACAGTGATTCGATTCAACTCCCTGTAGTCAATGCACATTCTCATGCTGCCGTCCTTTTTCTTTACAAACAGTACCGGTGCTCCCCAAGGTGACACACTAGGCCTTATGAAACCTTTATCTTGTAATTCCTTCAATTGTCCTTTCAATTCTTTTAGCTCTGCTGGTGCCATCCTGTAAGGTGCTTTGGATATCGGTTCTGATCTCGGAATAATATCAATAGAAAATTCCGTGCTTCGAATTGGTGGCAGTCCTGGCAAATCCTCTGGGAAAACATCTGAGAATTCTTTCACCGTGCAAATCTTATTTATTTTTGCTTCCACTTCAGAGACATTGCCACAAAATCGTTCATGCAAGCTCACGCCTTCATAACAGATCTCCTTACCCGAATTCGTTTGTAGGGTTATGATATTTCGGTAACAGTCAATGCGAGCCTTTGCACTACTCAACCAATCCATTCCAAGAATTATGTCAAATTCTTTCATGTTGATGATGAGCAGGTTGGCTTTGAATTCTTCGCTTTCCACAATTAGTGTTACATCATTGCATACATATTTAATTGTGACTGTCTTTCCTAATGGACTCAATACTTGCATTAATTATAATAGTGGACTGAAGTGCAAATCAAGTTTCTTCACACAAGATTCAGAGATAAAGGAATTTGAGGCACCACAATCAAATAACACGTAAACATCGTGATTCAAGAATTTAAATTTACCTACAATCAACTCATGATCCTCTTCAGCACGGACATCATACAATCTAGTTGGATTGCGCTGTTGTTGTCCACGTTGTTGATTTGTCCCTGGGGTTTGCTTCATACTGGGACAATCTCTAATCCGATGATCTTTAGATCCACATTTGAAACAACCTCCAGTGTTCCAATAACATTCCCCTGTATGACTCCGATTGCACTTGGGACAAACTTCATTCTTCTTAGTTTCAACTATCATCTGTCTGCGAGCTGGCGGTCTCTGATCTCTGTTTCTGAATTCAGGCTTTCTCTTTCGATTTTGAGGAGTCTCCAGATTC
This sequence comes from Haberlea rhodopensis, assembly GCA_907163345.1. Lineage (NCBI taxonomy): Eukaryota > Viridiplantae > Streptophyta > Magnoliopsida > Lamiales > Gesneriaceae > Haberlea > Haberlea rhodopensis. Next base: position 11,000,489 of record CAJQUN010000013.1, read on the forward strand.
CTCAGTTCAGATTCCACGAACAATGCCCTCTCCATGAGTTCATCGAATTTGGTATCCATGAGAGGTGCCACTTTAAGCCTGATTCCAGTGCGAAGGCCTTGTCTGAACCGTGTAATCTTGCTGTTCTCAGATTGCAAATATAGAGGACAGAATCTGCCCAGCTCTTGGAACTTCCTCAGATATTCCAGCACAGTCATATTCTCGGTTTGCCTCAGCCTCAAAAATTCGTCTTCTTTAGTCATTCGGACCGCGTCAGGAAAATAGTGTTGCAGAAATTTCTCCCTAAAACTCGTCCAGGTGATGGAGTTTCGTTCCATATTTACTTCCACTGAAGTCCACCAGTGCTTTGCATTTCCTTCCAGAAATGGAGTCACCACTGTAACTTTTTCTCCATCGGCAATATTTATAGCTTTCAGTAATTCTTCAATCTTAGTCAGCCATTCCTCATCTTTCATTGGATCAGTCTCGTTTCCAAAGTACGGTGGTCGGAGTGCCCGGAATCTCTCAAATTCAGTCCTTCTCGGTGGTTCCGGCTGTAGTGGTGCCGAAACAACATTTTGTTGCAATACTCCAGCTATGATGCGACATATGTTCGTGATGTCCACCTCATTCATTGTTCCCACATTTATATTTGGGATTCCACCTTGATCTTGATTCACATTCCTATCTTGACCATCTCCTGAGTCGTGATTCGAGCCCTGCTCTTGGCTACCACTCCGATTGCTACTGGTTCTTCCTCTAGCCATTTGAAATCTTAAAACGAAAGTGAAATTTAGCGTAAGATTCGTAAACAAAGAAGATAGATAGTCAAACCTAAATAACTTCATTCTTAAGTCCAAAAGTCTAATCCCAAACATATAACAAAGATCTAATCCAAACAAATAACAAAGGTCTAATCCAAACTTATAAACTAAGGCTCTGATACCAACTATGACGGCCCGCCCAGACGGGTCGCCCGTCGTATTCAATTGCTTGAATACAAGGCTTTACTCAATTCAAAATCTTGTTATCACTTTGAACTTTTGTTTAGCGGAAACATTTTAATTCTTATCGGATGTTTGACTTAATATTTTATTTTTACCCGTGACTTTTATTTTAGAAAAATTTGGGCAGAGTCTCCTCTTAAAAGTTGTGCCATGTGATCTACCAGATCACTACAACCACAATAACAAAATCATAAAATCAAAATAACTAAACCAAACTGAAGTCTCAATATCCAAAAACAACTAAAATCATAATAAAGTACTCATGTCCTCAAAATATAAACTTCTCAACATAATCATAATTAAACTTCCATTGCATATCTAAATATTCTCCGCATCATCTAAATCTTCAACTCCATCTGTAATATGTCACATTACAGGTAAATGTAAGTTGCAGCATTTTATAGTAAGCATAATAAACATTTGATAAAAATATTAAAAACATCATTTTTCATAATGTGACGAAAAATAATACGATTTCATATCAAAATAACTTTCACACATACATGGTTTTAATCTGAGCAGTTAACGGAATCAAATTTCACAAAACGGAATCATAACGGAAATAACTGCACAGATAACCAACAAAACGTAACAGAAACGAATAACAATATCATAATCATATAATGTCTTAGCCATGTAGTAGTAACCATTAGCAATAGCCATGCTGTAATGAAACAAATGCATACTCCATTACGGATGTGACACAATGATATCATTCCAGACTATACCCGCTGGAAGGGTATCGACATATATTATACCCCCGCTGTCCTCGGGCAAAACGAAATGCGTTTCTTTATTCTCGTCGCCAACGAGCCGAAAGTATGCGCGTTTTTATCATCGTCGCAATACGAGACACAACGAAACGAAAATATCCACAGTTCACAAACCTCAAATCGTATTCACCGAATCAAGACAAGCATGGCCTTTCAAAATAGTTTTTCACACACAATAAAATGTTACTCAAAATTCTATTTTTCAACAAAATACATTTCTTATCAAAAATCATATTTCAAAAACAATTCTTGCATGCTTACTATTCAAAACATTTCAAAAATAAATAACGTAAAATGCTCAAAGTAATTTGTGAAAATGCAACCTCCTTTACGTACCTCAAAGTTCCTATCAACGTTCAAGCTACAAACCTTCCCACAATCTCCAAGATATCAAGGATTTCCTAATATCCATTTCAACATTATCAAAAACCATATTCATTTAACTTGGTTCTATAATAACCTAACATAATCCTAACTTATGTTATTCAACATGCTTAAGGAATTAACACCAATTTGTTTTTTTTGAAAAATTTCACCATCTTTGAACAGAATTCCATTTCCGAAAATTACCATATCATCTCCTCAAATTACAGCCTAAATATTTGAAATACAGAATACATTTTCGAACCAAAAAAATGCTATTTCAATTCTTCCAAAATCCAGTAACAATTTTCGAAATCAAAATTCCAGAACATCTTCGAAAAATTTCAACATCACCTTCTTAAAAATTCCAGTAGAAATTTCGAAACTAATTTCCAGAAAACTCTTCGAACTTTAATTCTGAAAATATGGTGTTCTTGACAACCAACATACTTCAATCTAACCCAATTCACTAACCTAACCAATTCAGAACCAAAAACAGAAAATAAAATCGAAACATAAACATCGAATTTTCGTACCAATTTCTTTGTGATTTCTGCTCAAATCCGATTTCCTTCTTCGTTGCATGATACTACTCGAATTTGGAAGGATTTTCGAACTCAAAAATCGGAATTTACAAAACCTGAAATCTTATTTTCGAACTCGACACAGACGGGAATGGATTTGGGTTTCTGTTGTTAGGGATTTAAATAGCTAACCGGTTACAATCAAGAGTAGATGAAGGGACGAGAGGAGACGATCGGCTTTTGGGAAGTTGAAGACGAAACGAAGCGAAGCCAAGAACTGAAAGAAAGAAAACGAAACTGAAATGGGGAAGAAGAAGACGTTCGGCTCTCTCTCTCTTTTAATCCAACAATTTATATACTAATTATTATTATTATTATTATTATTATTATTATTATCAAATATTATTATTATTTTTATTACTATTATTATTATTATTATTATTGGGTATTCTTATTATTAATTATTATAATTATTATTAATATGATAATTTCTAACTTACACAATATTTGGGTCAATAAAATTCCTTTAAAATTGGACCATTACAATTCCAATGTGGTCAAAACCTTTGTCACCAATGCGTGCACTATGATAGTCAGTCAGCTATGGGAAGAGCACAAAACAATGTGTATAATGAGAAATCTAGACACATACGTCGGAGACATAAATCCGTGAGAAATCTACTGAAACTCGGTGTTATTTCTTTAGATTATGTGAAGTCTAAAGAAAATACTACGGACCCATTTATGAATGGTCTAACGAGAGACTGAGTAGATAATTCATCAAGGGGAATGGGGTTGAAGCCCATGAAATTGATTTCCAACCATGATGGTAACCCAACCTGAATTGTAAAGTCCAATTTGCAGGTTCAATGGAAAATCGAATTGTGGGGGGGGGGGGGGGTGAGATCGAACAAATCACTCGGGAAATTGAGTTTCTTACCTATTCCTGTGATGACAGAGTGATAAACTTGTATTTGGGAAGGCTGAACTCATGCTCTTAATGATTCTTCTATCTCGAGATATTAAAGTGGGGTATGACAGGATACTCTTTAGGAGAAATCACATATATCGAATGTGAAGGGGCCACTTCTATGAGATAATCTGAGGGCTAAATCTCTAGAGCATTCGATGAAACATCCAAGGCAGTCCAGGGCCAAAATGGACAACAAAGAAAGAACCAATAATTGTGTGGAGATGAAGTTGTGTGAGTATTGTTGTCTTGTTATACATAAAACGTCGAACAGTTCAAGGCATCACGTCCACTGGTTGACAAGTATATCCGATGATATTTTACTAAGGAAGGTTCAAGGTTAACCACCACCTATCCTGATGCAGTGAATTCTCAAAGTACTCTCAAAGCTTCATCTAGCTGCATTGTGTAATTTTTTCGCCATATTACATTCATGTGGGGGATTGTTGTTAATTATTGGGTTTAGTGAATAAAAGCCCAATAATTTGGTATAATTTTGTTAATGAGAATAAAATTAAGGTAAGTTAATTATGAATAGTCAATTAGGCTAAAAAAATCTCACATTGAGAAATTGAGACACTTATGATTTGTTTATAATGAGATACAAATCAATAGTGTAGTTAAGTAGAAAAGATGGGTGCCCCTCGCGCGCCGTCCGTCTGTCCGCTCGGTTCGTCTCGTCTCGCCTCACTGCGTGTGTCGCTGCCGCGAAGGCAGCCCTACCTTTTTACTACTCGAATTTTTGAAATGACTTTTCATATACCCAACTTTTCATTTTCTGCTGAGTTAAGTTTGATACTTTTCACCTACCTACAGAATTGATTTCAGATTTAAGTGTGAGACTTAAATCCGAATTAATCTGATGTTAAGTGTTGAGACTTTTCATCAACCCACTAAACATTACATTTTATTATCTGTGACCTTTGGAGAGGTCTGCTGCTCAGCTATATAAGCTGCACCAGCTCTATGCTTTCTTCATTCCGAAAATCTGCATACATACATATAGCATTCTGCTTTGAGAGTATTGCACACTACTATTGTTCGAGGTAGTCTGCTCGGAGTTTTGCTTCAATCCAAACAGAGGTGATTGTGTGTTGTACCTTGGAACTCATTTGTCCAGGAGGCCAGAAACTAAGACGGACAAATTTGAGTTTACGGCACACGGCTTGCAGTGGCCTCGTCCAGAAACTTTTCCAGATTATTGCTGTGTTTTCTTTATCGTTCATAAATTGTTACTATAAGTTCTATTTTTCCCCCTGTATTTCAATGTAACTTATATCAACGATTGTTTAAACTGATTCAATCTTTCGATTTAACTAAACAGAACCAACAATATCTACAAAAGGGAACGTGGAAAGGTTGGCTAGCAAGCTTCGAGCAGCACAACAGACTCTGAAGTCTGCTGGAACCAATAGAACAGTAGACTTGCAGAAAATATCACGGCATGCAAATATGACCGTTGTAATGTCAGAAATCGTACCATGTTTCCCAACGCTCATATTCTTGTGTCTAACATATATATCATTGTTTGAGGCTATATATACAAGACTTGGAAGCTCAAAGAAGTTGATTCAAGATGAATCCAAGTGAGATTAAAGAAAACCCATTTGGGGATTCAACATGAGGAGCTACAAAGAGAAATCCAGCTTAAATGAGAGCAACCACATACCTTTGTCACATCTTTCAAGCTTATATCATATCTGTTAGGTGATCATTTATGACATCTTCATTCACTATAATCATTGTACTCGTGAGCTTATTAGATGAGTGAATTGTAACGATGAGGCTTGTTGTCTACAAATGGTTTTTGCATATGATACATAAAGAATATGCATATTAGCTAGGAGTTTTTAGATCACAAGAGTGACATTGATCTAAGTGAGTTTGTATAAAGAGTTATACTAATCAAAGTCTTCTAGTGAGATCCTTCCATTCAGTGGAAGGATGGGAAACGAATGGTTACACCACATTCGAACTTCCAAAAACAAATGTTTGTATATTTACTTTATTCATATATTTACTTGCCTTATTGTGTTGTGATGCATTGTTGAAGCCTTTTATATGTTTGATAGCATTTTAAGTGTTTGATAAAATGCTTCAACCAAACTGTTGTTACATATCTACTTGTTTTTCAAATGATTTACAAATGTTAGAAACTGAACTCGATATAATCTTTCGGTGTTAGTTCAAGTTTAAAAATTTCAAGAACAAGAGCTATTGCAGTTATATCGCAAAAAAACTTAAATGCTGCTTATTCATCCCTTAGGAATCTATTCGATCCCATCACATGAGATGCCAACTTCACCACTACTGCATGATGAAGGATGTGCAGCAACCGGAGGGAAAATTTACTGTGAAGGATTGAATAAAAGGGAATCAGGGAAGGCCGACGAATGAACACCAAACACAAATCAATCAACTCAAAATGCTCAATACAAATACTCTCAACAACATTTTAGCAAATTTTAATTTTCAATCTTTTCGTTTTTCATATTTCCAGCTTTGTAATTCCGAAGTTTAGCTTCATTTTTCAAATTTTCTCATTCTATATTTCTAGCTTTAAAAGATAATTACTTTTGTTCTTAATGATATACTCGATTATTCATTTAATGGAAGAATTCACTTTTCGATTTTAAGTTATTTTATTGAACCAGTTTCATAGTTTCCGATGCTTAATCATCAAGATTAACTAACGATCGAATCTAAACTCACAACTTTTGATTTAGAAGTTATATTGTTATATTTTGGCACATGTTTATGTCTGGCATACCGACCCAAATTTTCAACACAAGCAGTATGTATGTTAAATATTCACTTTGCATACAATAAGCCTAGGTGAATATCGGCACCCTTTTTTGGAGTGGGATTATTTTAATTGACTTTAATAAGTTTTATATCTTAGTATTATTGGGCTTTGACGTTAACATTGGTGCCTGGAGGTTTTGGAATTGATATTTTTTTAAAAAGGAAAAATTACTCCCAACATCCTATGTTTTATATCTTATTTCACTCTCCAACTATATTTTAAATAATTACACTTTACATAATGTACTTTTAAGGTTTGTAACACTTTATATCATGTACTTTCAAAGTTTGTAACGCTTTACATCCTTGAATTGGACATATTTTTAAGTTTTGTTCAAATACTCAAATCCATCGCAAAAATGGTATCATAGCATATGTTTATTCTGGAAATACTATAATAATATCTTGAATATTAATTTATAACCTATACGAGGAGACGATTCAAGAAATATTATGGATCCGAATGAATGTTCGTGGTGCAAGTCATAAATGTGGTACTTCCAGAAATTGGAAGAACTAAATCAAAAATATATGTCTGAATCTAAACACTTCAACCAGAAATGGAATACTCTACTGGAAATTGGTGCTAGCACTGCTAGCATGTACCAGTATCAAGAACAGGAAAATGTAGCAATGAACCTTTACAGGAGGAACCTCAAGCTACAATTCGAGATTTCAGAGGCCCGGGAGAGAGATCATCCTGAGCACAACTCCATGATTCCAGATCCAAACAACCCAACATGATCCGGAACAGACGAATAGGATGGGGACCAACCTTTCCAGAAATCGAGCCGGATACTCCTAAGATATCCCAAGATCTTAGAGAGATCCAGAAGACAGTGCATCGCTATGGATATCTGCAATACCATGTCCCGACGCAGGTTCATCAGATTCAAAGTCAGATGGAGATTATGATCAAACATCAGGAGGAAATTCTTGAAAACATTCGAGATGTTCAAACCCGAGTTAAGAATCTGGAGTCCAAACCAAGTTCTTCAGGAAGAAGGAATGGAGGGTGGTTACCACCGTCCTATGAAACTGAGCCTCTTTTACACCAAAAAGGGAAGGCAGAGGAGGTCTGAATGCCTTTAACTGAGACTGAAAAATGATTGAAGTCCTAAGAGGATAGCCAATACTTCAAACAAAGTAATGAAAAGAATCAATCTATGTGATCTTGCTGATTTGTTTGCTGGATTAAATCTCGTAGACCTGAAGACAGGTGAAGTTGTAACCAGAACTCCACCACAAGAAAGTTTTGGGTCACAGAATCCACCCGGCAAGGCATGCCTCACCAAGATGATTTTACCACTGGAGCAAACTTAGATCCCCCAGTGGGAGTGAGAAATCGTCCCCAATGGCCAGATATACATCAGACGCCCTACGGAAAATCTCAGTTAGATCCAATTCATCCATATGGACTTTATGCTCAACATGGATATCTTGGACTTTAAAAATCGAGAAGTTCTTATTGATGAATGAGCTTCAACAATGAGAATAGCAGCAGTAACACTTGATCTAAGTAAATAAGGATTCATTTTACTCCTTAAAATGAGTCTAGAAGGATCGGTCAAGATGTCTGGGAACTCGGAGACTCAGATACCAAATAACAAGTTTTAGCCGGAGAGTCCCTGAAAGAAATCGTGGACAAGATGACAAAATTCTTTAAAATCTATTTATTGGAGTTGGTTACTTCGAAGGAATGAAGGTAGAAAATGCTAAAAAACATAGACAAGCTCTAATTAGCCTGGAACTACATGATATTTGTTATGTAGACGAGTACATCAAGCTCTTCACATAGTATAGATGGAAGGCAAAGATAGACGAAAAAGATGCATCAGAACTGTTCTTTGCCAAAATACCGAGTCCATGAAGAGAATGCTTATCCAGGAATATACACAACAAGGAATAGAGACGGTGTCCAGGAGAATGTCGTTTCTTAAAATAAGTTGGCGGAGTGGTGCTATGAAGCGAAACTCCAAAGAATTACAAGAAGCTAAGATGAATCAACAAAACAGCTCCTCTTTGCTGTACAGTGAATGATATCCCTACTATCATTGGAAACTACCCCCAGAGGTGGAAGATGAAAAAACACAGAAGTCATCCTTATGCCCGCTAAAGTAGTGGAAGTAGGTCTTCATGATGATGTTGAGTGAAACCTGATTGAGTACCCGACAGTAGTACGATAAAAAATGTATATACTGCTTTGTTAAAATTTTATTGTAATACGGAAGCGTGATGGACCTTTTACAATTTTAAGCCAAGGGTCAAAAAAAATATTACTTAGTATGTAAAGTGTAATTTCTCAATGTATGAATGGTAAGTGAAACATCATGTAAACTATGAGATGTTGAGTGAAAATTACCCTTAAAAAAACTTTAATGTAAAATATAAAATATTATTTTCATGTGGAATGGATAAACAATTATATAATGTTATTATATGATCTGTATTCACGAACTAACGATTGGTAAAATGCATAATACAATTCTAAGTTCTTTTATATAGGCTTTTGCTTCTGTAATTAATAAAATTAGTCATATTTCATTAGATTTGAGTACTTTACCAAAAATTATAAATGATGATAATGATGTGATTCAAATATTTTAAATTGCACCGTAACCTAAGCACCATGTAATATTATAATAATTACAATCAAAATATAAATGATGCAAACAACATCAATTTTTTTATGATCTATCAGAAAATTTGATTAATAAGCTTTTGTTAATCAAAGTTTCTGATAGATATTATAGCTATAAAGAAGTCAATATAGAGGAAGGCTGGAAAAAGACTCTGCATAACGCGAATTTTTTTTCCCTTAAATTAACTGATGTCACCAACTCAGTTGGCAACAACAGTAAAAATTATATTAATGTCGCCTTCTGAGATTGCGGCAACAAAAAAACAATTATTTTTATTATTGTCGCCATCTCAGATGGCGATAACATTATTTTAATGGGTGTCGCCATCTGAGATGGCGACACCAATAAAAAAATAATTTTTGTATGTCGCCATCTCAGATGGCGACACCATTTAAATATGAAAATCCAATATTATTTTTTTATCGGTGTCGCCATCTCAGATGACGACACCCATTAAATCTACAACCCTAGCTTCCCTTTATATTACACGCCCATCGTTCAAATTCATTCCACTCTTTGAACAGAATTATTTATTTCGAAGAGTTCGAAGACAGACAAATCTCCCTCCTTGTGGTACTAGAGGAAATTTATTTCGTCGTCGTTGAAATCATCATTTATGTTGTAAATATTTATAAGTTTTGTTACATTTTCTATTATGTTATGATATAGTACATTATAATAACATATCATTAATAACGAAAAAATAGTAATATACCATATTACAATGATATTTCATAATATTCTACAACGATCAACATGAAAATTATTATTTTTACATTACTCGAACAAAATACAAATCTACTGATTTTGCGACGAAGCCCAGCTGTCGTCTTGCTCGGGCTTTTGGCCAATCCATCTCATTTTGGATACGTGTTGTTCGATCACAACCTACCCATTTAGACTTACACAGAGTGGAGTTGTGGAATAACTCAAAGCACAGGGTGTCCCAATACTGCTATGCTCACAGTGGATTGAATTGCCCTTGTGTTCCAGTATTCAGACATATTATAATATTGGTTGGCAAATTTTTTTTTTTTTTGCATTTAAGCCATAATGTCGACACACTTGTATCACATGTGAACATGGTATGCTGAACTGTTTCCATTTTCCGCAAGAGCATTCCACTGCTTTGAGGTTGACTGGTTACAGAGGCAGTTAATTGTCTTTGATCGAACATCCGAACATCATGGTGAATGGAATGATGGTCAGCACGAGCATATTTTTCAAAGACATAATCCGGCCAATCTTGATTATTCTGGATCATTCGTCCGGCTTTCTTAAGTCGTTCAATAAAATATAACACACATCGATCAAAAGTTAATTGCACAATGGCGGTGATTGGAAGGCGACAAGCATCCTTCATAACTCCGTTAATGCACTCGGACATATTTGTTGTAAGAATACCACAACGCCATCCACCATCATGAGCAATAGTCCATTTTGACTTGTCAATCCGATTCAAATAATCAAATGCTCTTGGTTCAATACTTTTTATTTCTTCCATTGTAGAATCAAACTTTCTGAGCTTATTTTCTGATCCAGCCTTCCAGCATTAGTCTTTCAAATGAACACTTTTGAAGCGACCATTAAAATTTGAGCACACATGTCTAAAACAAAATCGATGCACTCCACGCGAGGAATTGAAGTCGGTAATACATTCAACGGCAGCAATAAGGCCCGGATGCCTATCAGATATCAAGCACACACCAGCAGATACTTTAACAATGTGCTTGCTAATCAACTCCAAAAACCATTTCCACGACAAAAACTTTCATCGTCAAAGATTGCAAAGGCCAAAGGTAAGACTTGATTGTTAGCGTCCATGGCCACAACAATCAACATCTTATGTTGATATTTTGTATACAGATGTGTTCCATCTACACTTATAACTCTATGTTGGTTTAGTATTCGGTAGGTGATCCCATTCAACGATTGTGCCTGAGTTCCATTTTTGCAAAGCTCCCATGTAATAAGACAATTTTTTCACAGAGCCCTCCCATGTTTCATACACATTTTCAACTGCACGTCTGAAACTATATCAGCCTTTTGCAAATGAGATCTCAAATCCATACTTATCTTTAACAGTCTGAATGACATACTTTATCTCATAGGATGGATCACGCCGAACGATTCCCACTAAAAAACTAGCAATCATATTTTTGTCCAGATTTTGCATGATCGATCTATAAATCACTCAAAAGACAAGTGTGAGAACCCCCATACTTTGTTATTTTGAATAGTCCATTTTTTTTACTCAATGAGGCGCGCAGAAAGATCTGCAAAGCATATCCGGTGTACTATGTTTGCACACCACTTTCCATAATATTTTTGTACTTTTGACAACAAGATACTCACGTTTTGCAATCCATACCGAGTAATCTTTTACAGCTGCCTGAAGATGACCTTTATCTTTAAATAACATATTAAGATGGATATTTCCTTTGGAATAATCGTAGTAACTCCCCCACTTACCAGTTGGAAGGTCGGTCGAATCTCCAAAATACGTCTGGATGTGTCGTGGAGAAAAATGAAATTGTTGGATAAAGGTCATGGTCATTTGTCGTGATTGTGTATGCTAAATTAACTGACACTTCTTCAATATCGATCTCATCGTTATCAGACTCATCCTCAGATGGAATCCCCTCCGGTTCAGACTGAATATCATCCCCAAAATCCACAAAATTGTTTGCTAGTGGCTCGGGAACAATATTGTTAGCAACTATAGGAGCATCATCTTGAATCCTAAAGGTAGTTTGTCTTTCTGTAACTACTACAAATGGACCACTACCACTTGTTGGCATTTCTGTAATAAAATCATAAGCTCTTCGTTCTCATTGTATATACATGTCCAAACAACTATGATTTTTTTCAAAATCCAATAGCCATGCTAAATTGTAATCACTATCAAGGGGAAAAATTGTTTGTTTCATCCTCGAAAAATCACTGAACATATATTTACAATATATTTTCAGAATGAACTGGTTACGATCGATGCCAGTAATATCATATACGTCGTTCAATAACTGCAAATCATTAATAGTGCGATTTGCCTTTTGACGGCCAAGATCATATTTAACAGATTCTGAATCTTGTAATATATCGCCTCCATAATACAACAAAACTTTAATTGACATACCATAAAAAATAAAGACACAATTTATAAATTAGTACATGATATATAATGTTGTTAAATTTGTTTATTTATATAACAACGAACCTATAATATGTCGACCGAAGGAAACAATCGGAGGAAAAAATAAAGATGGTTACGAATTCGACGAGCAACCAGAAGAAGATTTTGGTTTACGTTTATGAGATGGCAACAATATGTTCGGGTTTATAGGCGAATAAATTGATTGTTGTCGCCATCTGAGATGACAACATCAAATTTTTTTTTTTTCGATGTCACCATCTGAGATGGCGACAAAGTTTTTGTAAAAAAAATTTTCGTCGTTATATATCGACATCGGTTGAAAATTATTTTTTAATGTTTTCGCCATGTGAGATGGCGACAACAAATATTATTTAAGGACACCATCTCAAATGACGATATAAAAAAATGATTTTTTTAAAGAAGTCGTCATGTTAGATGACGATTTCAATTGAAGTCGTCATCTGACATGACGACTTCGGTTATTCTGATAAAAAAATTGGTTAATTTGTTAAATAAAGTTAAAATAAAGGTTAATTAATTAAAAAACTCTAATAGTTTAGCTACATATATACTTACTTTTGGTCAAGCTTTTATTATGTGGATGCAATTACACTGTGTGCCGTACATAATGATAAATCCTCTGTTTCTTTATGAAATATATGTTGAAGGTAAAAAAAAATTAATTACGTCGATATTATAAATTAATTTAAAATGCGAAAAGTCAACTTCGATTTAATTGAAAAGGGGCACGTGAAAAGTTCCAAAAAATCGAATATGTCAGTGCAATAACTGTTTTGGGAAAATTTGTTCTTTGCAAGGATTTGGCTCTCAAGAGGAGGGTAACTAAAAGAATGTGTCAAAATAGGTTACGGAGCCTGATCCAATTCAACCCGTCAAATAAGTGAATTGAATCGACTTTTTTTATGCCCACCAATAGACGGGCATATATGGGGCGGGTTTTGACGGACTGGCCCACAGGTTGACGGGCCAACCCGTGGGTCTGACCTTTTTTTAAAATTTTTTTTATTCATTTTAAATTAAGAAAGAAATTCTTCTAATATTATGGTGGAAATTTGAATACTATCACTTACACATGTATAACTTTATGGTGTAGAAATAAGGTTATGAGAAGAGTGGATATATGAGTGCATCTATAAATTATGTTTTGGTTTTTTATACTGACATTGATTTTATTTTGGGTTTTTGTAAGGTTGATAAGTATTTGACATAAATAGAGATGAATACTATATTTTTTTTTCCAACCTGCGGTCTGCCTTGGGTTGGGTTGGATTGGGTTAGGGTTTTACCGAACTCGTTTGGGCTACGGGTTGTACGGGCCAACCCATTTAGATTGGGTTGGCCGTTTTGACAAAAAGATGGAAGCTATAATATTTGAAAAAGTCCATTCCTAAACAACCCGGTGGAATATACACTTCTAACATTTGGTAGTCATGTCTTCCGGATTTGAACGAGATAGGTTTGACAGACAACTCAATGGATTTTTTACAGATAAAATGGGGAGTTTTGGTATGTATCGGGTGTAAGCCCCGGTGCATACACCCACACACATACAAAAAAGTAGAATGTATATATATATATCCATATTTTTGTATGTGCGTGGGTGCATGCACCGCGGTTCACCCGGTGCGTGCAAAAATTTTTCACATAAAAATTATATATATTACAAAAATTTACTCACGAAATTCCATTTCTTTTTACGAATGGGTATTGGATCGTGACCTAATCATTTTTGATTAAATGTTAAAATGCAGGGGCCTTTTCCTAGCAGCATAGCTACAGAAAATAACAACTTTTTTTTTATTACAGAAAATTGTTTAAAAAAGTATAATTTTTTATGTAGTTTTAGGTAGTTGAAGTGATATTTGTTGTACATTGAATGATATTTGGTGTAGTATAAAAAAGAAAAAAATTATAAATTTTTGTGTGTCGTGTCTAACATTGTCTCGAAATATTTTTTTTGGCGCGTCCGACCGTGTTGTACCAGTCCTGCCGTTTCCGTATCTGCGGAGTGTCCGACACTGTATGAGGTAATTTTTTGAGGAGAGAGAATCGTGAACCCAAGCTCTCTCATTTAAAAAAATTTAAGAGGAGAGAAAAATGCGAACTAGGATCGCGTTTATCTCTTCTTATTTTAAAAAAAATTGTCAATAAGAATCGTGAATTATGCTACAAACGCAATATCTTTTTTTTAATATTATTTTATTAAATTATCCCGGATTGGTAGTAAACGTTGTTTGCATTATGATATTTAAAATTGTGGTAAAGAATTCAGGCTAAATGAATATTTTTTTCTTGACTTTCACCAAATACAATAATATATAGAAGTTTATATCTGAAAACTATTATTTTTTTCCCAATTAACTTCCATCAAAAACAAGATATCAGAAAAAGTTCGACAAAAAAAAAGTTGGAAACATTGACAAAGACGAACCAAAAGGCAAAAGCTCTGAATCAGATTTCAGTTTGTATATCACACGGAAAAAAGCCCATATTTTACAAAATGTAATCAAACAATGTATGAAAAATTCAAAGAATCATCAAAATGACAAAGGAAAGGAAAAAGCATTTAATCAAAAACCCAAAAAAAAATTTTTTTAAAGAAAATATATGATCCATCATTTCTCCCCAATTTCAGAACTTTTATCCCAAGAAACTCTTACCAATTCCTCTGGCACTCCTCCCTCTGGTTTCCCTGTCGATTGCTTTTCCAGCTACAGCAGCCAGTCCTTTCAATTCCTCAATGCTTGCATAGCTTTTCCTAGTCATCAATCCCCCACTCCTCTTCTCCGCAGAATTTGTAGATTTACTCCCTCCTCCCACCATACCATAAGCCCTTCTGCTTTTCAACAAACCCACCGGTGGTGTGACGGACCGCTTGTTGACCGGCGGCAGCGGTGTGGCGGGCTTACGGTTCTCCTTTCTCAGAGCTGACGAGAAATCCGGCACGGATTGCGTCAAGATCGAGGACCTCTTCGGTGGAGTTTTAAGTTCCAAATTCCCCTGAAACTTCACCTGCTTCTTTGGAGGGGTTAAAACCGATCGATATTGCAGCGTTTCGCCTCTTTCTTTTTCTGGGGTTTGTTGTTCAGTCAAATTCTTCATTCTTTTCCTTTTTTCTCTGAGATCGGAGTATTCTTTGTATCTGGGACCTCTCTCTAGGATGAAACTATCTGTCGCGAGTTGCAGAAATTGGGGTTTGCCTGAATAGGAGAACTGTGAGAGAATCAGAGATCTGGGATCGAGAGCAGCATGCAAAGAATTGAGGGTCTGATTCTGTAGAATCAGAGAGCCATCGCTCTCTTCCATGATCGAAGAATTTTGTTTTGCTGATTTTGCTGTGATTTGTTTCGCTGCGTTTCCCCTTGTTGGAAGAAGTTCGTTTGGCTTTTAAAAGACGTGTCTCTCCAACGGTCTTCTAAAGGAAGTACAGCGGGGGATGGGGTGGGAATAAAATTTAATCTCAACGTTCATATCATATCAAAGTGGAGTCCTACTTTAATAATTAATTTATGTTATATATTAATTAACATAATATATAAACTCAATCTAAGCTAGATTTTCTTTTGACGGGCACTAATGGAAAAATAAACTATGATTTTACACTTATTTTTCTTTATTTATGCTAATGTTTTTGGTATCCTGTGTTGCATTAATATTTAAGTCCAAGAGTTTATTTAAAAAGTTTGCAGCTGACTAACTTGAATTTTGTATATATATATATAAGTCGGGAGATTTAGTTAATAATGAACTTAATACATTAGCACATATAATTCAACCATTCTAGTTTGGACAATAACATCTACCTTATATATTTTTATGTCAAATAATAGGAGATACGATTATAATTTTTTATATATCTATTACTAACTAAATTGTTAATATTGTAATTGAGCTATTTCACAGGAGATCCAAGTGTTATTGCTCAAACTAGAGGTCAAAATTTATAA
This sequence comes from Haberlea rhodopensis, assembly GCA_907163345.1. NCBI lineage: Eukaryota > Viridiplantae > Streptophyta > Magnoliopsida > Lamiales > Gesneriaceae > Haberlea > Haberlea rhodopensis. Next base: position 11,016,674 of record CAJQUN010000013.1, read on the forward strand.
CAAATATTTTTACGGGGTTCTAATCTTAATTTTTTCACAGTATCTATATGGGAAATTTTCTAGTTGTAGAATCAATATTGACTTTGATGATGATATGAATGAAATTTTTATAGTTACAATAAAACTTCTATAAATTAATAATGATGAGATCATGAAATTTTATTAATTTAGAGGGATATTAATTAATTTATAGATTAATAATTTATCAATTTTAAAAATAAAAAATTTCGATTCAACCAATTTATCATGAACTCATGAGCTTGAGAATATTACAATCACATGTTGGATTACCTAGTGTGAAAAATGATGAATCTCCAGAGATCCAAAGCTTTGAAGAATGTAGTTAGTATAATTGAAAATACTATTGATGATGAAACTGAAGATGATTCAGTATATTTGGGTCATTACGCGAAAGGAAAAGAACTTGTAGCGGCAACAACTCTTCACAATTTCTGTTGCAGTTTGAGAATACGGCACCGAACGCTTTTGAATGCAATAAGAAAAGTTAGAGATATGATACAGAAAGATATAAATTTTGAGAAAAAGCAAACAATATTAGATTCATATTTTACTAAATTGTTTCTAATTTTATAGAAGTATTAATTTATGATATTGATTAGACTATAGATTTATATAAGAGTCTTTCTAAAAATTATTATCTTCTTAATTTATCAAAATTTATTAACAAATGATGCTTGCTAAAAATGATATGTCTTCTTTCCGGTGGACGAAGGGTGCTGGTAGCAACTCCAATAACAGCTCCGAGTGCTGGTGAGGCCTGAAATCATGAACAAGTGTGAGAAGGGAGCCGGAAGGATGTCCGGCGAGTCCCCTCCGACGCTCAAGTCAGAGATCGGAAAGAAGGACAGAGTTACGAGATGAACTTGAAGTTATGAGTAGAGTGAATACCATATTCCCGTCAACAAACCTGGTATTTATAGGGAACGGAGATGAAACAACATTTAACCGTCCGTCAAGGCCTAGGGGACATCTTCTGGAGCTAAGGGTGGGGACCAGGGTCCCAAAGCTGGGGGCCAGTAGGTCCCGTACGATATGGAAACAGCTTTTAGGATCTGATTCATGCTGGGGACCAGAGAATGTCACTTTCCCAGTACGATATGCTTGAGCTTGCGATCCGATTTGTACTTGGAGATATGAGTTATACGTCGAATCTGAATTGCGAGGTCGTGCTACAAAGCTTAGCTCGCCCAACAGGAGCGAGTTCCGATCTCACACTTCGCAAGCGTGAGGCATCTGCGAGGGATAGCTCTGAACTCGTCCTCGCACGGGCGAGCATCGTAGCTCTCCTTTTGTGGGCGAGCTTCGGGAGCTCGCCCATGCCATGCGGGGAGAGCTCGAAGCTCGTCCCTCATGTGGGCGAGCCTCGAGAGCTCGCCAATGGCTTGCGGGACGAGCTTGCAGCTTGCCCCTCGTGTGGGAGAGCTGCGAGAGCTCTCCCCATCGCTTACGAGGCGAGCTTGCAGCTCGCGCCCTCGTGTGGGCGAGATGCGAGAGCTTGCCCCATCGCTTGCGGGGCGACCTGCGCGAGCTCACCCTACACAAGGCGAGGTTCGTGCTCCCCACACCTTGCCCTCCGCTGGCTTCGATTAATGGTTTGGCGTCGACCCGTGGGATTTTTAATGGGCTTGACCCGTCTGGGTATCACTATTCCCCCATCAAGTACGAGTTAAATCGAAGGTGAAAGTTCGGATGCGGATAACATTCCCACGGGTCGCTTGAACGGTTTTGGAGTAGGCGTCGAATCACTTCCCCTCCACATATTATTATTATTATTAATATATATATATATATATATATATATATATATATATATATATATATATATATATAGTTTTTCCAAAACTTGCAAGTATTCACATGGTTGATTTGGACTTGACTGGATGATGGTGTTGGTGGATGTGTATGATCTTGATTAGTCAAGTAGCCAACTCCTTGGTTCCCGCATCCTCACTTTCCAGGACACCATCTTAGCCATCAGTTTTGATTTCGATCAATGGTTGAGATTCTTTTCTTCCTTCTATAAATATCACCATTCCATTCTCTACTTCTTCACTTCACTTTCTCCTCAACTTCTTTAAGACTTAGGGTTTCCCAAGTGGAGCTCCTAGCTACTAGCGACTCCCTTCGCCCGAGCTGCTGCATCCGAGCCATCGTGCCTCGTCTGAGCTAAAATCCTTTGTCATTGTGTTATTGTATCCTCAAGGTAATATCTTAGCTCCTCTTTAATATCTTCATTTGTTAATCATGTCCTCAACATGTTCGATGAAATTCCCAAGTAGAAAATATACATTATCTCTTGGCAATGCTCTAGACACGACCAAGCTCATCACATGACCGAGCTTGGCTCACAGTCGTGCGCAGCTGTGCGCACGCCCGAGCTCGGCGCATGGCCGAGCTACGGGCGAGCTCGTTGCACGACCGCGCGCCACGCGCAGCTGTGCGCACGGGGGAGCTCATTGCACGACTGCGCTCGGGCAAGCTGTGCGCACAGCTCGCTGAGCTGTGCGGATGTGCGAGCTCGTCGCTCGGCCTAGCTCGATGCATGGATGAGTTGGCCAGGCTCAATGCTCGGTGCTCGGCTGAGCCGTGCGCGCCACACATGTGCTGACATACACGCTCAAGCTCGACTCGCGTCTTAAGCCATATACTCAATCACAGCTCGATTAAAATAATATATTTTGCCTATTCAGAAGGTATTCGTTCTTCTTGCACTTGTTATTTGCTTGCTTTGTTTTTACTCCATGTCCTCATCTTCGCATTCAAACTCGCGTGAAGACCTCTCGACTTCTAAGGAGTCTGTCCAATCTATGATCAGTCTGATAGTTCTGACGACACATCCTCTGACGAGGAAATGTCGGACCAGACTAGTAGCCCCTCTGATACTCGGATTCGACCAATCTATGATCATGAGTATTATCGAATTTTAAAAGTAATTAATGGACGAAGTTATGACGTTTCTCACCTGATGACTGAAGGCCTTCTATGTCATTGGGGCTTGAGTTCAGCTGGGGTCCCACTACAGAGCTCACCTGGTAGTCCCTTATTTTATATTAGTCAAACTACGTGCAATATATTATTTATTCTCTTCCGTCGTTTGCAGGTCAAGCAATCATGCTCGCCATTATCAAACGTGAAGCTGACAAGAAGGCGAAGAGCTTGGTGGCTGGAACTATCACTACTCCGCCTTTCAAGGTTGCAAGCAAGGGAGAGGGATCGAATACTTCACACACTGGTGGTGGTCGCCCTTCATCCCGCAAGAGGAAATCACCTATTAGCCCCTCATCTTCCCGCCACTCTAAGGGTAAGAAAATGTTGAAAGCTGCGGAAGCAAAGTCGATGACTCCTCAGGATCACCCCGCAAGAGGAAATCACCTATTAGCCTCCTCAAGAATTTCTTTTGGGACGGAGCGGGGGAAAATGTCCCACTATGTCGATGCCCCATTGATCGAACGGGCATGCCGCTATGATCGCCTTCATCATCATGGTAGGCTGGTGATAGAGTCTGTTGTGCCGCTGACAATTGTCACAAGCTAGTACGAGGGTTATGGCGTCCTTTTGCATGGTAGGCCAGAAAAACCCGGCTAGCAAGGCCTTTCTCGCCAGAGCATGGGCGCCCAAGTGGTTTCCACAACTCCCTTCATGTATTTCCCTAAGGACATAATCAACGTCATCTCTTCCCAGACATTTGAGGAGAGGCCGGTAGAATGATCTCTTGTATAATACCCCCTTCGAACAACACAAAATGCAGACTTCTCTGCTTGATCTGATGAGCTTTCCTTTGGTCAGCGGGTAGCCTTCCCTCCTTCAAATAATTTTCAATTTCGGTTCTCCAGCACTTCTATCTAGCTCGGCAGGTGCTGAGCCCTAAGAAGGGGCGAGCTCCACGTGAGCGACCACATCTCGATTTTTCCAACTAGTGAGAGCACTGGCCATCTTGGCTATTTGTTTTCTTGCCTTGGAATTTGCTCAAACATGACCTCCACAATTTTTTCTTTAACTCGGTCAATGGCACGAGCATACTCAATCAACTTTTCATTATTTGTCTCGTAAACGCCTCTGACTTGCTGTGCAACCAGCTGTGAGTCGGAGAAGATGTGTACCCGGTTAGCTCCCACACTCTTAGCTGCTTGTAAGCCTGCTAGAACAGCTTCATACTCCGCTTCATTGTTGGAAGCCTTGAAGTCCAACCTTACGGCTAACTTCATCTCGCCCCCCTTGGCAAAATCAACACAACCCCAACTCCACTGCCTTTGTTGGTTGCATAACCATCAACATATATTTTCCAAGGATCCTCGGTATCTTGATGCACGGTTTCCGCCAAGAAATCAGCTAGGGTCTGTGCTTTGATAGTTCTTCTCGGCTCATATTGGATGTCATACTCCCCCAGCTCGGTTGTCCACTTAACCAACCGATCTGACACGTCCGAATGAGTTAGGATTTTTCCCAAAGAGCTATTGGTAAAGACCGTGATTGGGTGAGATAGGAAGTACGGTCTTATTTTCCTTGCCGTGATTGTCAATGATAATGCCAACTTCTCCAAGCTCGAGTATTTAGCTCAGCTCCCTTAATGCATGTGAAACATAGTAAACAGGATGCTGAGTTGAACCTTCCTCTCGGATTAGCACCGAGCTCACTGCCTACTCAGTTGCGGAGAGATAGACCCATAAACGTTCCCCCAATCCCGGCTTGGCTAAAACCGGGAGCTCGGCTAGATATTGCTTTAACTCATCAAAAGCCCTCTCGTAATCAGCTCCCCATTGAAATTTCTGAGCCGTCTGGAGAGTGCGAAAGAAAGGCACGCTCCGGTGGGCGGCCGGACACAAACCTTTATAGTGCAACAATCCTCCCCTAATTGTTGTACTTCTTGGAGACTAGTGGGGGACGCCATATTCTGGATCGCTTTAACCTTGTCGGGATTGGCTTCAATACCTCTCTCTGTCACAATGTATCCCAGAAACTTTCCACTCTTCACCCAAAACACACATTTTTGGGGGTTCAGGTTTAGCCCGTAAGACCTCAGGGTGGAGAAGGTCTCTCCAAGGTCGGTCATGAGGTGAGCCCGATCTGTTGATTTTATCAAGATGTCATCTACGTACACCTCTACGTTTCTCCAAATTTGCTTTGAGAACACTTTGTCCATCAACCCCTGGTATATTGCCCATGCATTTTTAAGTCCAAAGGGCATAACCACAAAACAAAAAGTTCCATCTGAGGGATGAAACTTACCTTTGCCAAATCCTCCCTTGTAAGGGGAAGTTGGTGATATCCTTGATAAGCATCCAGCAAGCATAGATATTGGTGGCCGGCAAGTAGAGTCCACCAGTTGATCTATGCGATGCAACGAGTGGCAGTCCTTGGGGCAAGCTTTGTTAAGGTCTTGGAAGTCAATGCACATTCTCCACTTTCCCGAGTTCGTAGGCACTAGCACCACATTTGAGAGCCAAGTGGGGAATTGAACTTCTCTAATGTGTCCCGCCCTAAGCAACTCTTGGACCTCCTCCTTGATGACCTTATCTTTTTCTGCCCGAAGTGTCTTTTCTTTTGTTTTACGGGCCGAGCTCCATCCAACACATTTAAGTGGTGTTGCATGACATTCGGATTTATACCTTTAAGATCTTGAGTAGACCAGGCGAACACATCATGATTCTTAATGAGACAAGCAATGAGCTCGCCCTTCTCTTGTGGGTCCAAATCAGCAGCTATTCTGATCACTCTTTCAGCAGATCCAAGCTCCACTAACTCAGGTTCTTCATCTGCCACAATTGGAGTCTCTTTCAGGGCATGCCGAGTAACTAACCTCCCGCTCCCTATCACTCCGACCTCCCGTAGGGCCTTTTTTCCTTCTTCCTTTGCAACACTTTTATAACAACGACGGGCTATACCCTGGTCTCTTCCAAGTACTCCAACCTTGTTTCCTGCCGGGAACTTTAACTTCTAGTGATAGGTAGAAGCTATGGCCTTGAAGTCCTTCATGACCGGTCACCCAATAATCCCATTGTAAGAGGAGGGGGCGCTAACGAATGTAAAATTCACCATCTTAGTTATTCAGCTAGAGCCACTCCCCATTGACAAGGGGAGGGCAATCTGACCCGGAGGCTGGATCACATGTCCTGTGAACCCATAAAGAGGGGTTGAGATTAGGTCCAAGTGGAATCCATCAACTTGCATTTGGTCCATGGTACTCCCCGTATCCACGAAGATCTTTGCTACGTCATAATTGGCTATATTAATCGTGACTACCAAGGCATCGTTGTGTGGAGTAACAATGCCTCGTAGGTCGTCGGGATCGAAACTGATCACATGATCGGTTGTAGTGGTTGCTTCCATGGACACTTCAAAGTTTTCCAACCTCCTCCCATATGCCTTGCGAGCTCGGCCAGAATCCCCATCGGTTGCTCCTCTAGAGATCATGTGTATCATTCCCTGATTCGGATTATTGTTTCCTCCATTTCTTTCCACATGGCCGCGAGGGGCATTCCTCCCTTGTTGCTCCCACCCTGGCTCTCTTCGTCCGGGATTGGCCCGAGCCAGGGCCCGGGGCCCGCTCGGCTGGTGGGGCTCTCTGGTTCTCGTCAACATAGCTTTTATTTCAGGACCTCTTTGAATTCTTTGAACCTCTTCTTCCAATTGTTGGCAATCATTGGTAAACTGTCCATATTCTCGATGATATCTACAATACTTATCCAACGGGGGCAATCTTGGACCTCTCTCTGCTTTCTTTGGCCTGATCAATTTACCCTTATTATCACATACATTCATTGCTCTATCTAAGCTCATGACAAGGGGAGTATGTGGAAGACGCCCCCTGAACAAGTTTCGATCATCCATCCTCTCCGCCATATTTCTCTTTCTTCCGCCTTTGTCCAGCTTTTCCTTGCTATTCTCAGCGGGCCTTTGCTCGAATCTCATCTGCCTCTGCGCGTCTTCCAAGTTCACATACGTATCTGCCCTAGGTAGGAGATCATCATAACTTTGTGGTGGTTTCTTTACCAAGGACTTGAAGAATTCGCCACCCGTAAGCCCTTGCGTGAAAGCATTGAGAAGGACATCAGGCATGGCTGAGGGAACCTCTAGGGCAGCACCGTTGAAGCGTTGTGTAAACTCCCTCAAGGATTCTTGATCTTGTTGTTTCATGACAAACAAACTGAGTGAAGTCTTTTTTGATATTTCTTGCTACTTGCAAATTGATGCAAGAAAGCTGAGCTGAAGTCATGGAAAGACATTATTGAGTTAGGCTTCAACATGTTGAACCATTGTTGAGCCGACCTTACTAATGTATTCAGAAATACCTGACATTTGACGCCATCGGAGTAACGATGCAACAAGGCCGCATTATCATATCTTCCCAAATGATCATCGGGGTTGTGTTCCCATCGTATTCATCGTATTCTCCCATGTTAGGCTGTCGGAAGTTAGGTGGTAGCTCCTCCTCCAAAATGGCTTGGGAGAAAGGACGTTCTTTCTTGTGGATGTAGGCATTTTCCCCGACATGTTGTCTCAAACCTTTGATTTCATTCATTTCATTCCACATATCTTCCATTCTTTGGTGCATTTCCGGGTCCCCGCCACCTTGGGTGGGATTGACTTCCTCCGCATGACTTTGCTGGACTTCAGCATTGTCCTCATGGTTCAACAATGGTTCTCAGTCCGGAGGTGGGGGTTGGTTTTACTTCACAGCCTCAGCCACGGTGGTGGTTATGAACTGGGCTAGTTGTTCCATAGTCATGTTTCCACGTTCATCACCGGAGGAGGTTGTTCAGTCAATCCTTCCGGGCGAGACTCTGCCGTATTTGTTCTTCTGCTTCCTCTTCTTCCTGCCATATCAACGTCTTTGCTCAAGTTTCCCACAGATGACGCCAAATGATGCTTGCTAAAAAATGATATGTCTTCTTTCCGGTGGACGATTGGTGCTAGGAGCAACTCCAATAACAGCTCCGAGTGATGAGGCCTAGCGAGCACGCCAATGACTTGCGGGGCGAGCTCTAGCAGCTCGCCCCTCATGTGGGCGAGCTGCGGGAGCTCGCTCCATGGCTTGCGTGGCGAGCTCACAGCTCGCCCCTCGCGTGTGCGAGCTGCGAGAGCTCCCCCCTACGCAAGGCGAGGTTCACGCTCCTCGCACATTGCCCTCTGCTGGCTTTGATCAATGGTTTGGGGTCGACTCATGGGCTTTTTAATGGGCTTGACCCGTCTGGGTATCAAACAATGTGCCCAAATTGGGACCGCAAAAAATATTACTTTAAAAAGTTATAATTAATCGAATATTAATTTATGCAGATTTTACAATACATATTCTATTACATATAATAAATTTCATAAAATTTTATTATAAATTATATGATGAACTGATGAACATAATCAGAAAATGAACATAGAGAAAGATATATGAAAAGCACATGATCAATTTTGATAGAAAATTTAAAAGATTCTGATGGAATTTTATGTGATTTGTTCTAAATATTGTGCACATTTTAATTATATCAAATCAATATATAATGATTTTAATATAAAGATATAAAGTCAAAAACTAAATTTATCTCAATTTCGGTAATATCATATTTCAAAATCACCATTTTTTTATTGATAAAGATAATTTTTATTTCCCATGCAAGTATAGAAAATTACTTGAAAAATAACAAGACGATTATATGAATTTAATTTAAAATTTAAAATCATTAATTTTGAATTCCAGAGTAGCTCGTACTCAGAGGCGATTATAATTTTTGGAAGAATAAATTGTTGGTGGACTATGATTAAAATTTTTATTGCAGCAACTTGGTGGGATAAATGTGTTTGGTCATATTTTTTCCTTGGAGTTGATGAAAGCTAAATGTCTACATTGGACATGCAACCATGTTTTTTTTAATAACTTACCATAAGGGTAAATGGTTAAATCTTATTGTCTAAATTTAATTTCGATGTGTTGGGGTCCAAATCAAATTTGGACCATTGAATCTAGCATGAGAGTGTGGATCTCATGTCCCGTTTAATATTTTGACAGTCGCAATGGTTGCAACTTCGTTGATGGATAAACAAGTACGAAGTCTTATGCTCACAAGCTTTGCTGGAATGATAAGATGTCCTAACCATTTTCTTTTTCTTTTGGCAAAGCCACCAGAATTGTAGCTGGTGCAAAGATTTGCTAACTTGGTTTACCATGGTTAAGATGCCTGGTGGTTCTCAAAGGGGGCTTCTATGTCGCTGTTTTCCCCGACCACGACTTGGATGACCCGAACAACATATTTGGGCATACTTACTGTCATCGGCACTGTTCTGTGTTGATGCAGCTCATGTTATCTTTCTTATGCGTAGTGGTTGGTCCTATCCTTTCCGTGGTTTTTTTTTTTTTTTTAAATAATTCAAAAAAATAAAAAATTTCAAAAATACGTTATATTAAAATCGTTGCAAAAATACCTAATTCGAACCTACTAATTATTATCATTTTTATTTAAAACTTTTTATTATTTTTAAACTAATTCAGTTCCTACTAATTATTGTTTTTTTCGCTTCATGATGTTATTTAATTGAGTTGTGAAGTGGGATTTTATATTTTATTTGAGGTGTTTTTTACTTCATTTCTGCACGCGAGACCATATATAAGTAGTTAGTGAAGGTCTCACCCTTGCATTTCCTATTGTCAATGCGGGACGAGCTTAGTTAACAGCTGCTTATAGCACGTTCCATTTAGCATGCAGCTTGTATTTGTGGACGAGGGCGGGATCATATATGTTAAGCATGCAGCTTGTATTTGTGGACGAGGGAGATAAGAATTGATGTAGTATGGTACAACGAAAGAAATGCTACAAAAAGGCATCAGATAAATCAGTCTGGAAACAAAGAGTAACAGATTATAACGAAATAATCTTTTAATATCCAAAATTGCACTGCATGCTTAACGTATATGGTCCCGAGTTAACACCTCAAATAAAATATAAAATCACTTAAAAAAACATCATGAATGGAAAAGACCAAATTAATTGCAGAAAAAACTGTCCGCCCTACATGGTTTTTTAAAAAAAATAATAATAAATTAATAGGGCACATTAGTTTTGAAAAAAAATATACCTAAATATTAATACAATAATTAGTAGGGGCGAATTAGTTTAAAAATAATAATGTTAATTTTAAATAATAATAATAATAATAATTTTCAAAACAACAATTAGTAGGTTTGAATTAATTTTAAAAATACCAAATTATTAAATAATAACTAAGTATGGCCGAATCAATTTTAAAATAATAATACTAATTTTAAAATTAAATAAAAAATTAAAAATAAAATAAAAAAGGGTGGGGCAGTAACAATTGGTTGCGGCCCCTCAACAACACAAGGCCGTCACATTTGTTGGCGACCCCTCAACAAATAGGGTTGCCATCTTTTTTTGACATTTCGAGATGTTTTTGCAACGATTCAAAAATGAGTGTCACGCATCAAATATCGTGACACGTAGACATACGTGGGATTTTTGCTGGTTTGCTATAATGTGGGATTGTGGGATGACTTATAGAGTTGAGTATGTGTCTTAGATGTTCGTCTGCCTTGAGTTAGACATACGACCCAATTGAGTTTGTGGAGCTTATCACTGGTCTTCGACCTGACAAGGACGGAAGGGTGAGCATTCTAGACACTCGACTGGCTGAGAGCTGTACCTGCTTCCCTGATGAGCATATGGGAGGGCGAAACTAGTATGCATCGGAGATGAAATAAGGCTTAACCTCGGAGATGTGGGGATCCGGGGTCGCCGCACGGGATGACGTCTATTTTTGAATTTTTTTTATTTTTTTAAATTTTTTTTTAAAAAAACCTTTCTGTGTCCAACGTTCAATCTAATGTGAATCATGCTTCATTCCGCAGGTATGTACTCTCCTTTTCTGGTCCAGTGCCTGCACTGCTACTTCCAGAGAGTTTTCCCTCCAGACTCCGAGCTAAAGTTGTGGCACTGTCTAGGCCATTGATTGGGTAAGAAAAACTTACGTAGGCTGTCTGATTGATTGGATTTAGAATTATACTGGAGGGGTGAATTTGTTTATGAAGGAGGTTTAAAAGATTTAGTTGTGCCTGCTTATTAAATTTCAATTACATCTACTGGCCAAACTTCACTACTAGTACCGCACAGCACAAAGCATATTTGAAATGATTTTGAATATTGGGGATTCTTCTGCAATTCTCAGATATATCAATGACTGCCATTCAGAGGCGTCGGGGAACTTATTCTTGCCACCATTTTGCTTTTCTTCCTGTGATTTTGTAGGAACTATGGCTGGGGAAGATATCTTAGGCATATCAATCAGTTCGCCATGACCGGAATTCCCATATTATTTCTATCTTTATCTTGTAAAACATGTCTCAATGTTTCCAACAGAGCTTATATATCAAAAACAAAATCTACATAGCAAGTACACAATTTTCATAACAGAACTCTAAGACATACCTTGGACAACCATTTGCAGTTGGCTACAAAAATCCAGCACCCACAAGTATTTTTCTGTAGTTGATCACTCCTGCTTATTAGATGAAACAGGACAACGTATCTGGTTTTGAACAATTCAAGCCCTTTCCCCGAAAGCACCACAGGTTTCGTACATTTGGTTCTGGTAACTTGTCACATATTGGACTTCCGTTCCCATCTTTCCTTCGTGTCGAGCCTAAAAAACATTAGAATGGAGGATCGAAGTATAAAAGCTGAAATTGGTGATCTACCAGTCTATCACAACTCATGATTCTTGATCACTTCTTTTAATGGTTGCCGAAAATATCATTATGGAACCATACTTGAGAGATAATTTCATACATAAATGCATAAAGAGCACTCGTAGCACAAAAAATTATCAGAATGAGATTTAAACTATAAATTTAAGACCGCACACAGATTTTAGCTTATTGATTTTCCAAAACGGGCTTTAGCTCTTTTAAAGGACCGTCCTGCAATTTACCCGAGAAATGAAAGTGAGAAGTTTTGGAAAGGAGAAACTTGGATAAATTGATGGCTTAGTAAGAGATCATGATGGACTCTAGTAGATAAATTCTGTAGATTTCTTAGTCGAAGAAATGCTTGTTTAAAAAAACTGATTTTTGTTATAGCTAGTCAAGATATCAAAGCTGGTAACAGAGTAAACTGAAATTCTGATTTACCCCCAATGCAACTTTCGGCGCTTATTTGGCACCAAGTTTCCGGCTACATCGGCTTCCTCAACGGATGGAGTATCTCTCAGGATTGGGACAGTGGAGGATTCTCCAACATCGTTACTTGGTTCTTCTTCATGGCGGCATTCATTAGCTTCGTTTCTCTTCCTATGAGATTCGCCTAACCACCAGTATTTGCAGAAATTATTGGTTAATTCAATCAAAACGAGACGAAATCTCAGTCTCTGACTTTTTCCTCACCTTTACCCCTCTTATTTGCTTTAGATTTCGCTTTCATTTGTAATCGCCTCTTGTGTAATTCCTACGAAGGTTGGAAAGTAGAAAATTATGCTCCATAATTAGGATTCACAGGGTTCAACTGACACCAATGCACCACACCATATTCTAGGGTTTCAAAAACCATAATACAAGAAAAAAACAAAAGAACAGAATTGAGAAGTTGAAGGAGGAGAAATCAGAAGAGTGCTCATATTTTTTGGGAAATACCCGGAATTTGGAGACCTGTGCCGCGGTGATCCCACTTTTTGGCTTGATATTGGGCCGTAAAGATGCCGCTGCTGCCATGGCCGCTTCTCTTCTTTCGTCTGCAATTTCCTCTGTTTCTCGTTCAATAGCCATGTTCTCTGTATAATTCAGAAACTCAAAATATTACGTCGGGAGCTGTGAACGGAATTGAAGCGGTGGCTGGAGAGTTAACGGGCCAGCTCACACGAGGCCCATTTCATTTAAATTAGGGAAAATTCCATGGAAATACTATAAATTAATTCAATTAAGTTTGAGGAAAAAATAACAGTACATAAAAATCTAAATTTGAAAAACTTTTATTCAAATAGGTCCATTTTCAAAATTTTAAATCAATTTGGTGTTTTGTTTTGACTCTTTTACCCTTCAGTGGTTTGGTAAGTTGCATTATACTCCTTAGGCTTTTGTTTTGTTTACAAAGAAGCCTCTATATAATTTTTAATTATTTTTTATATCCTTATGTTTATAAAAACAGTTGCATTTAACTTCCTATTTTTTAAGTCTCAGTTTTTGCGATTGGCACAAAATGGTATCATAGCCTAGGCTTATTCTGGAAATACTATAGTAATACCTTGAATATTAATTTGTAACATATACGAATGAGACGATTCAAGAAAAATTATGGATCCGAACGTATGTTCGAGGTGCAACTCATATAAGTGATACTTCCAGAAATTTGAAGAACTAAATCAAGGATATATGGCCGAAGCTAAACACTTCAATAAGAAATAGAATATTTTACTGGAAATTGGTGCTTGACCTGCTAGCATATACCAGTATCAAGAACATGAGAAGGTAGCGAGGAACCTTTACAGGATGAACATCAATCTACAATTCGAGATAAATGAGGCCGATGAGAGAGATCATCCTGAGCATAACCACATGATTCAAGATCCCAACCGCTTAACCTGATCCGGACCAGACGAATAGGATTGGTGAACCCACCTTTCGAGAAATTGAGCTGGATACTTTTAAGATATCTCAAGATTTTAGAGAGATTCAGAAGACAGTACAAAGATATGGATACTTACAATACCATGTCTCTACACAGATCCATCAGATTCAAAGTCAGATGTAGATCATGATTAAACATCAGGAGGAAATTCTTGAAAACCTTCGAGATGTTCAAACCAGAGTTAAGGACTTGGAGTCTAGGCCAAGTTCTTCAGGAAGAAGGAAAGGATTTTACATCAAAAGGGAAAGCGGAGGAGGTCTGAAGACCTTTGACAGAGAGTGAAAAAATGATTGCAGTCCTACGAGGAGACCCCATACTTCCTACAAAGTAATGGAAAGAATCAATCTGGAAGGTCTACGTGATCTTGCTGACTCGTTTGCAGGATTGAATATCGTAGGCTTGAAAACAAATCAAGTTGGCGGAATTCCTCGACTTCCACCACAGCAGAGTTTCGAGCCAAACAATCCACCACCCGAAGGAGATCAAATAATGACTCACCAAGATGATTTTACTGTTGGAGCAACTTTAGATGCCCCAGTTGGAACAAGGTGACATTCCCGCATGCCAGACCTACACCAAACGCCTTACGAAAAATCTCAGTTAGATCCGATACATCCTTATACTCAACATAGATATCTTGGATTTTAAAAATAGAGAAGTTCTTATTGATGAATGTGCTTCAGCAATGAGAATAGCAGCATGAACGCTTGATCTCAACAAAGAAGGATTCATATCACTCCCTAATATGAGTCTAGAAGGATTAGCGGAAATTGCATGGGAACTCGGAGACCCAGGTACCAAGAAAGAAGTTTTAGCCTTAGAGTCCCTGAAAGAAAACATGGACAAGATGACAAAATTCTTTAAAATTTGTTTCATTGTAGTAGGTTACTTCGAAGGAATGGCGGAAGAGAAGGCAAAAAATATAGACAAGCTCTATATAGCCTGTAATTACATGATATCTGTTATGTAGATGAGTACATCAAACTCTTCACAGAGTATAGATGGAAGACAAAGATGATAGAAAAAGATGCAGGAGAACTGTTATTTGCCAAAATACCGAGTCCATGGAGAGAAATGCTTATCCAGGAATATACACCACAAGCAATAGAGACGATGTCCAGGAGAATGCCATTTCTTAAAATGAATTTTTGGAGTGGTGCTATCAAGCGAAACTCCAAAAGAATTCCAAAAAGCTTAGAGGAATAAACAAAATATCTCCTCTTTGTTGTACGTTGAATGATATCCCTATAATCATCGAAAACTACCCAGAGGCCGAAGATGAAAAAGCACATAACTCTTGCCCGAGGAAGTAGTAACAGAGGAAATAGGCCTTCATGGAGGCCTAGAAAGTTTTGGTCAAAACATAAAATCCGAAGTTACATATCTGGGCAAAGATCAGTACAACAAGGAGTAGAACCTCATCAACGGGTACTAATCAAGCAACTACTAGCAGAGCACCGACGAAGAGGACTTTCAGAAGCACTCATACTCGTGTGAATGAGAGTTTAAAATATTGTAACTATTGGACATGCGGAGCACGAGGACATATCTTTACAGATTGTCCAGAGAACCAAAACCGAGGATTAAGACAGTTCGAGCATACCCAGGAGTTCGATGATGCTGTTTACTTCCAAGACTTGGTGCAGGTGTATCAGTTTGAGGATATCCCCTCAGATGAAAGCATCTACGAAGAAGAGATCTATTCTGATAATTGAGGTGAATCTAGTTCAGAATCAGAGTGAATGAGAGTTCCTTCAACACTTGATCAGAGAAGAGCCGTCGGGGTTTTTCTCATATACCACTGTATATCATAAAACTCGTATGAGGATCTTGAAAGAAGAGCCAAAGCTTCAGATGTATGATGGATTTACAATTGGAGCAATGGAAAAAACCATGGACATGATTGGTTTTCGAGTTTGTAGGCAACTATCAAAGCTTGCAATCCCAAACGGC
This sequence comes from Haberlea rhodopensis, assembly GCA_907163345.1. Classification (NCBI taxonomy): domain Eukaryota; kingdom Viridiplantae; phylum Streptophyta; class Magnoliopsida; order Lamiales; family Gesneriaceae; genus Haberlea; species Haberlea rhodopensis. Next base: position 11,032,267 of record CAJQUN010000013.1, read on the forward strand.
GAGGATGAACTGGTGTTATACATGGATGACAGTGATCATTGGTGGGCAGCAGTTCACATGAAAGCCACACCAGACGGAGAAATGCCATGTGGATAATGTAGCGGTCTATTCACAAACAGCGAAGCTATCCGATGGCATATCAACGAGAAAGAAATCTTTGTAATCCGAAAGGCCTTTAAAAAATGGTCATTATTTTTACTAGCAAAGAAATTTTATCTTGAAAATAGATAATACAAGTGTTAAGTCTTTTTTGAAAAATAAAATTGAATCAAAACCAGAGAATGCTAGGTTTTAAGATGGCAAGCCGAATGCCAATATTATGATTATGATATTCCCATTGTGAAATCTGATAAAAATGTTCTTGCATATTTATTAACGCGAGACATTGTTGATGATACCCTCAAGAGGCTAAGGCATCTCAGGGAAAACTTGGAGATCCTTTATCGAGATTTTGGAACTCTTTGTCTCAATGCAGAGGTCGCATGACGACTTCAACGAGTAGATCAGGAACTTGTTACTGATCACATACGAGCATGCTTTAGGGACCATGAACGTTTGTTTGAATCTTGAAGGGTCCATCCTCCAGGCTGCATCTTTAACGGTGCAAAAAGAAGTGTTTAGAGAACGGGACTCATCTAACCAGGAGGCAAGAGATTCAAGTACCCCTGTCACGAGTGCTGCAGATAATGCATTCCTTGAGGATGTACACGTTGTAGCGAATGTTGAGAGTCAGGTGTCATCACAATTTGAACCTTCAAGTCAACCCAGCACCTCTGGGGTAAAAGAGGGGGAGTTGAACCTTAGGACAATGACTGGCAATTCTAGGGTTCAAATTAATGATGATTTAGTTTCTTCGCCTATGCAGGATTACGAACGCACTTGGGAGAAACTGATAAGTGTAGTTTTTACACTTATTTTGCTATGATTTTGTATTGATTTTCGTGTTGATTCCTGGACGATTTTACGCTTTCTGGTATATATTTGTTGATTTCAGGAATCTTGGTGAAAGTGCATAAAAGTGGAGAAAATGAGATAAAATGAAGAAAAGGACCAAATCGAGTCAACGAAGTATGAAGATGGAAATTTAAAGCCTCGACCGATCGACAACCATTGCTCGATCGATCGACCATGGCAGGTGTTTTGACCAACAAAAGTGAGCACCGCTTGATCGATCGACGAAGGCAGAAAATTGAGAGACGAGAATGAAGAGCTCATGATCTATCGACCATTGTACCCGATCAATAGCCCAACGAACTTGTCAGGAAAAAAAATTCTTTTTGAGTGTTGTCCAACAAGGACACTTCCATCCAACTCCTCCACTATATAAGGGACCTTGGGCACAAATTCATGGAATTTTGCACATAATATTTCAGACCTAATAGCAGCTTCCTTCATCCCTCATCCATCCAAAAACACCACAAGCCATTGAAGAAGCAAGAGCAACGCAAGAGACGGGACGACGGAGCAACGCACTGAGTGACGACCTCGTTTATTCGTATTTCTAATCTTATTTACTTTTTATTCTCAGATTTTGATGTTTAGATTGTTTAAAAACATATTTATGCATTATTATTTGATGACGATTGTTGGCTAGGCTTGTTTATCAAGGCTAGGGGGTCTCGTGTTTGAACCCATGATTTGAATAGTAGTTTTTGATTCAATTTTTTACAATCTTTGCGCATAATTTACGTTCTTAATACTTTCAAAAGATTAGCTACCTTTTGCGAGAATTTGGTAATCGTAATTGACTTGACCATACGATATTATGATACGGTATAGTAAATTAGGCCGTGAGTTTTAGGTTGAGAAGGACCAAGTAAAATCTAGAAGACGTGTGATAGTAATAGATTTACCAAAATCGAAGGCTAGTAGATTTCACAAATCGTTTTTCGGTATTAATTGTTCAATAAGGACACGTGAGTGGTTTATTGTCATTAATACTAGACATGTTATAGCTTGACCATAGTATAACAAATCCAATAGGGAAACTCGTCACCTTAGAACGTAGGATTTTGAATCTTAATTGATAGGAAAATTGTGAGGGATTACATGGATGAACCGACGTCTTGATAATTGTTTTTATCATATTTCTTCATTATCCATCGATGCTTTGGTTAATTATTGTGTTTCGGTCACTTTAGTTTAATAATCACTAAATAAGCGTAGGCTAAATATAGTTAATCTAATTGAAAGTGGTACTTACTTTCTAGTACCCGTGGATTCGACACTCACACCGTGCACTTGCGGTATAATCGCGTCACAATGGAATTTACTGTTTAAATAAAAAGCGATCAAGTTTTTTTGCCATTGCCGGGGGACTAATTTAAGTAATATCATATTAGATTAGTTACTGTAGTTTAGCCATTTTCTTTTTGCTGTTTTTGATTTTTTTTTCCTTTCTACTATTCTACTACTACCATTTCTTTGATTGAATTTTTGCATGTTATACTCCCTAGTATATGCTAAGGAGTGAACGACCAACACTCGAGCCTTTTGACCCTGAAATTGAAATAACTCTTCTTAGGAGACTAAGAGAAGTTCGAGCAATGGCTGAAAACAATGAAGGGGGAGATGGAAGAGATGAAAGACGGAACAATGAGGTGCCTAATAGACGATCACTCATGGATTATGCTCATCCTTCATTCCATGGATCATTGTCTAGTATTTCTAGACCAAGTATACTGGCGAACAACTTTGAAATCAAGCATGCAATCATACAAATGATCAAGCACTCGGTGCAGTTTGGGGGATCGGCCACTGATGATCCCAACACTCACATATCAAACTTCTTGGAACACTTTCAATCATAATTGCGTTATTGACGACGCCATCAGGTTACGGTTATTTCCTTTCTCTTTAAATAATAAAACTAAATCGTGGTTGCATTTATTGCCTACATGATCAATTACTACTTGGGATGAGATGATGCAAGATTTCCTGTCAAAATACTTCCCACCATCAAAGACTGTGTTAGTTCCGGATTTTAAAGATGACAAAACAGATCAGACCGATCAACCCTGACAAAAGCAGATCAAGCTGATATGGTCTATCGCAAAAATCAGAATGGATCGATGAACATCAGCCTGACCAGATTGAAGCTTCAGATCGATCTCATCATTAATCAGATCAGAGCAGACAAGGTTGAATAAGCTTTGCTCTTCAATTCGAATCATTAATGGCTATTTATTGAAGCATTTAATGTTGCAATTAATGCTGAAAAAGACCAAGGACTGAAGATTACCGTAAAAGGTAAGAAGACAAAGAAGAGCTTACCTGACAGTCGCCAAAAGCATGAACCAGAATGGCAAGTGCCTAAAAGAATAATACTGTAGGTTATTCAGAGTTTGAGCAGAGTCAAGAGTTGCACAGAAAATGAAATAATTTCGTTGGTACAATCAACTATATAAGGATGCAACTAAAGAGCTCAAGCTGACGATCTGATCAATCAGAAACGAAACGAAAACAAAACAGCACAAGCTTACAAGTCCAGATACTCTTGAGCCGAAAGTTTTCATAAGCACAAGCATATTGTAATATTTGATCATCTCAAGATCATTGTGTGCATAGACAAAATTAGTCTATCTTTTGTATTCTTTACTAAGATAGAGAAGTGAGATTCAATTGTAACTGTCAGACAGTGTGTGTCTGAACAGATCGAGAGACTAGGAGTTTCAGTCTGGTAGTGAGATAAATCCAGCTGAATCGGGTTTGTACAACAGGATTGTATAAATCAAAGTCTTATAGTGGAATCCTTCCTTAATTGGAAGAAGGGGAGACGTAGAAGGATTACACCACCTTCGAACTTCCGGAAACATATTCTGTCTGCTATCTTTCCGCTCTAGGTTACAGTCTTTAAGCCATCGAGCCGTTCTTACCAGTCTAGAACAGATCGTTCCGCACTATCATATTCAGTGATCTGTTCTGCTGAGAAGTTGATTAAGAAATAGATTTCACTCACTAACCCGAGAGAAATCACAAAGGATTAATTTTAAAAGGAGTGTTCATTCACTCCCCCCCTCTAAACACTCCGGACCGATCCTAACAAGTGGTATCAGAGCAGGTCGTCTTAATCATCAAAGATACTTGAACTGATGGCATCATTCAACAAGATTCACATGTTCTCAAAAGAAGACTATGATGATTGGAGAATCAGAATGCAAGCTCATCTGGCAGCACAAGATGACGATATGTGGTTCGTCATCACTGATGGACCAATGAAAATTCTGAAAGTCAATACAGCAGCCGCCATTACTGGTGGTGAACCCCAAATGGTCGAAAATGACAGATCCCTCTGGACGAATGAAGAAAGAAAGAAAGCAAATCTAGACAACGTAGCCAAAGAAATCTTGTTCAAGACGTTGGACAAGAATATGTTCAGTAAAATCAAAATGTGCTCAACTGCTAAAGAAATTTGGGAGAAGATAGCACAGCTATGTGAAGGGAATGACCAGATTAAGGAAAACAAGCTGACTGTTGCTCTACAAAAATTTGAGAGCATAAAAATGAAGATTGAAGAAACTCTAAACGAGTTTGATGAAAGAGTTACTGGTATTATCAATTAATTAAATGGTCTGGGCAAGGAATACTCTAACAGAGAGATTGCTCTGAAAGTAATGAGAGCTTTGCCAAAAGAGTGGGATGTCAAGACTATTGCAACGAGGGAGTCTAAAGATCTGAACAAAGTTGAACTTCATGATCTGTTCGCAGATCTTAAGGCGTATGAGTTCGAAGTGATCACAAGAGGTGAAGCAGAGCCATTCATCTCTCAACCAAATAAAGCACTGACAGCCATTCCAGACCAGACCACCCCCTCAACAGATCGATCTATCGAACAGATAAGTAATGATGCTATGTCATTATTTATCAAGAAATTTGGTAAATTCATGTCTAAGAACAAAAGGAATTTTAAACCTTCTCATCATTATAAATCGAGAAAAGACGATGCTGTTAATGATCAGGCTTGCTACAATTGTGGTAAGACCAGACACTTTATTGCAGATTGCACCAGACCAAAGAAAGATGAACGAAAAGAGAGGCATCGTGATGACAAGAAAAAGAAGCACTACAAAGATCATAAAAATCATCATGGGAAGTCCCAAAAGGTTCTGGTAGCAGAAGAAGGCAACAACAAGTGGGCTCAGACTGACTCAGAATCAGAAAGCTCCGAATATTCATCCAGCGAAAGCGAAGAGGATATTCAATGTCTAATGGCAGACGAAGAAATGAGTCAAACAAATGAGGTATTCGATCTTGACTCAAATGAATTCACACGTGAAGAGCTTATGTCTGCACTGCAAGACATGGCTAATGATTATAGAATACTAGCTGAATCATTTGAGAAAACTAAAGCTAAAGCCAATGATCAAATAGATGAGCATATCAAACCATGCTGCTCTGAGCTAGGTGAATGCAATAATCTAAAGATCGAGCTGCATAAGCTGAAAATCTCTTACAAACAGCTCCATGAAGAAAACAAGAGAATTAGCACACAAAATGCTAAACTTTCTCATATTTTCAAAACATGGACAAAATCAAGAGCATCACTGGAAGAATTGCAAGAGGTACAAAGAAATGTCGGTACATCACCGGCATAGGCTTTGATATCAATGATTGCACCAAAGATGAATCTGAATCGTTGCTGGTAAAGAACAAAATCAAACAGATGACATTTGTTAGATCCAGCACGGTATATGAAACCGAAGTGCCTACAATTCAAACGGGAGTCTCCTTCGGGGATCAAGGTTTGAGAAAAGGAATTGGGTACGTTGACCAAGCCAAAGAAAAGGCACCAGCAAGCTTTGTGTCTATCAAACCAAACCTAAAGGTGCAAGATCTAAGGCAAGGAAGACCATCCAATTACTATAACTCAAAACCAGTTCAACGAAGATATAGATTACCTTATAAGAATCAAAGGTTTCCATATCGCACACATTATCACACACAACATCGAAACAGATCAGCTCACATCACACCAGACACACACAAGCCATTAAAGCTGATTCAGGTGTGGGTTCCCAAAGGGCTAATCCGTTCTGGACCCAAGTAGGATTGGGTACCAACAATAATTATGCTTGATGACAGGTACCGAAGAAACTAGTATCGGACTGGTACTTAGACAGTGGGTGTTCTCGTCACATGATAGGAAACGTCGAGCTGTTGTCTGAAGTCACAGAGTGCACTGGACCAAAAATCATCTTCGGGGATAACTCAAAGGATAAGACCGTGGGCAAGGGTAAGATTGTCAATGGTAATGTTACTATCAATGATGTGCTGTTAGTTGAAAACCTATGCTATAATCTGATCAGTATAAGTCAACTATGTGATAATGGTTATGCTGTGGAATTTCACAAACACACTTGCACTGTTAAAACGTCAGACGGTATGACCATGCTTGTAGGAATCAGAAATGGAAATACATATAAGATTAACTGGAATTTTGCTCAACCTGATAATCCTACTTGCTTCATCGCGAATAATGATAATCAACTCTTGCTATGGCATAAACACTTGAATCATCTCAACTTTAAGACTATCTCTAGCCTATGTAAACATGATTTAGTTGTCGGTCTGCCCAAGATCGACTTTGCCAAGGATAAGATCTGCGAAGCTTGTCAAATGGGCAAACAAATAAGATCATCCTTCAAAAAATAAGAATGCCAAATCCTCCTCACGTTGCTTAGAACTATTACATATGGACTTGTTTGGTCCTATACCAATAACAAATTTAGGGGGAATGCGGTATACTCTTGTTGTTATTGATGATTACTCACGTTTTACATGGACTATATTTTTGAGCAGTAAAGATCAGACCAGTCCGAAGTTGATCAAGCTGCTGAAACGCACTCAGAATGAGAAATCATCAAGTATTGATAGAATTCGAAGTGACAAAGGCACTGAAATCTCAAATCATAATCTTGAATCTTTTCTAGAAGACTAAGGAATTAAGCATGAATTCTCAGCCGCTCGAACTCCTCAACAAAATGGAGTTGCGGAACGAAGGAACATAACGCTTAAAGAGGCAGCAAGGACAATGCTTGCAGATTCTGGAATTTCCCAAAAGTTCTGGGCAGAAGCTGTAAATACTGCATGCTACACTCAAAATCGATCTATGATTAACAAGAAGTTGAATCTTACTCCATATGGTATTTGGCTGCAAATGCTTCGTTCACAATAATGGTAAGAATAATCTTACAGCATTCGAAGCTAAGTCAGATAATGGGATATTCTTAGGATATTCATCCAATAGTAAAGCTTTTCGCATCTTCAATAATCGAACTTTAACTGTAGAAGAATCAGTTCATGTAGTGTTTGAAGAATCCTTGTGTATTGAGGGTAACAATGAATTAATACAAAATCAGATGGAAAATATCCATCTCGAAGCTAACAGTGATGATGAGATTGTAGCTAATAGGTCAAGAGACAATCCACCGGAACCTGAAGTACCAGATAGACCGGATCAAGGCACTGAAGTTCTTCCAGATCGAGCTCCTCCAGATCGAGCCGATCTGGAGATTCAGAACTCTAATATTAAAGCAGATGCTGATAATGTTGTTACTATTAATCCGTCTGGACCAGATAATCTAGAATCAAGCTATCGATGGACAAAGAGGCATCCACCTGATCTAGTAATTGGAAGTCCTTCTGCACCCACAAGAACCAGAGGACAGATGTTGGATGAATTCACTTACGCCACTTTTATATCTATTCTGGAACCCAAAAAGATTGATGAAGCTTTGACTGATTACAACTGGATAAAAGCCATGCAAGAAGAGCTTAATCAGTTTGAACAAAATCAAGTCTGGAGTCTAACCCCCAGGCCAAGTGGTCTGCCTGTTATTGGAACCAGATGGGTTTTCAGAAACAAGCTAGACGCAGATGGAGTTGTGGTTAGAAACAAGGCCAGACTGGTAGCACAAGGCTTCCGACCAGAAGAAGGAATTGACTTCGATGAATCTTTTGCACCAGTCGCCAGACTTTAAGCAATCCGAATATTTCTTGCTTATGCTGCTTTTAAAGACTTCAAAGTATATCAAATGGAAGTAAAGAGTGCTTTTTTAATGGTAAGCTTCAGGAGGAAGTCTACATTGAGCAACCTCCTGGATTTCAGAACCACTCATTTCCAGATCATGTATATCTACTGAATAAAGCAGTATATGGATTGAGACAAGCTCCAAGAGCATGGTATGATACTCTTTCTTCTGAACCACGATTTTCAGATCGGCTCAGTGGATAAAACTTTATTTAAATTTATTAAGAGGGACCATACCTTATTAGTTCAAATTTATGTTGACGATATCATTTTTGGGTCAACTAACCCCAAACTCTACGAGAAATTCTCTAAGTTAATGCAAGGACAGTTTGAGATGAGTATGATGGGAGAACTTTCATTCTTTCTGGGTCTCCAAGTGAAACAGCTCAGCAATGGTATCTTTATCAGACCAAGTATACCAAAGAGCTTCTCAAGAGATTCGGAATGGAGACTTGTTCAACTGCGTCAACTCCAATGAGTCCTTCAATCAAGCTAGACAAAGACGAAAGGGGAACAGCAGTTGAAGTAACCATGTATCGAGGACTGATCGGATTGCTCTTGTATCTTACAGTGAGCCGGCCTGATATTATGTTCTCAGTTTGCATGTGCGCTAGATTTCAGTCAGATCCAAAGCAATCACACTTTATTGCTGCTAAGCGCATTCTTAAATACTTAAAAGGATCTCAGAACGTTGGTCTTTGGTACTCCAAAGATTCAAATTTCAGTTTAGTTGGATACTCAGACGCTGACTATGCTGGGTGTAAGATTGATCGCAAAAGCACCAGTGGAACATGTCAATTTCTAGGTGAAAGATTGATCTCATGGTTTAGCAAGAAGCAAACATCTATTGCCACATCTACAGCTGAGGCAGAATATCTCGCCGCTGGAAGCTGTTGCGCTCAAATGCTCTGGATTCAACATCAGCTCAAAGACTATGGCATTCAAGCTGTTGAATCTCCGATATTTTTGTGACAACATCAGTGCCATTGCTATAACGTATAATCCAGTTCTGCACTCTCGAACAAAGCATATTGATATCAGACATCATTTTATTCGAGATCACGTTGGCAAAAAGGAAATTCGGATCGAGCTATTTCAACAGACCAGCAAGCAGCAGATATCTTCACCAAACCACTCCCTGAGGCTAAGTTTAATTATTTTCGTCAAATTCTTGGTTTAATAGACTTATCTTGATATTTTAGAGGTATCTCTCTTTTGCTTTAAAGATTGATACTGGCACAGATCGATAATACAACGATCAGAAAGACACAGACCGGTCTGAACTTTCAGACCGATCTATGTCAAATCTGATATTATCCCATGATCTGTCTGGTCAACCAGTCTTTAATAAAGTAATTGTTTAAAACAGCCCGGACTGATTGAATTTTAACCGCCTTATCTCTCTTTCATCCTGTCCGTTTATTTTGAATTACTTAAATATCAGTCATCGAGATACAGACACGTGTCCTCTCTATCCTATTTAGCGGGCTGTACATATCACTTTCATTTCACTTTTTACGAATTACTGTTTTCTGTTTCTAACTTTCAAATATTTCCAATTTCTTCGCAATCTTCTTTACATACTCAAATGGCCACTATCACTCACAACTCTCTCTCTGTTGAGTTTAATGAAATCTACAGGGCTGAAGATCCAGAAATGGTCTCCATGTTCAAATCTTTGGAATCTTCAGGATTAAGGAACTTTCTGGAATGCGGACGGTGGTTTACGAGTCGGAGATTTGAGAGTTGTTCGCCAATGCTGTGTCTCAGAAGACGTTCATCTCCACCTCCGTCATGGGCAAATCTTTTTATATTTCTCAGTCGACGCTGTCAAAGACCTTTGGTCTTCCCAACACCGGACTGACTGAGTTTGGCCAAATTCCTCAGGCGACTGTCACCGATCTTCAGGGGAAAGTATCTATTTTTGGCCACAGACTGCAGCCATCCTTCAAGAAGAAGGAAATGTTATTTCATTTCCAAGTTCTCTGCGAGATTGTTGGCAAGCCACTATTGGGAAAAGCCATAAGCTATGACGTCGTCACTGCCAAAAAATTCCGGGCCATGGCTGCTATTTACTCCAGACAGAAAATGAACTGGTCCGCGATCTTGTTTAGAGTTCTGCTGGAAACAGTCATTGCCTCCAAACAGGCTGTCTGCTTTGCTGTTCCTCTCAGCAAGCTATTGGAGACACTGGATATCGAGCTGGGGAAGCCGTCTGCTCTAAGCCCCTTCAAGATTCTCAAACCCAAGGGTTTGGCACTACTCAGGTCCAAAAGTGCTCCACCCACTCCTTCCGATCTGGTGGCTGTCAAGATTGAACAAGGACAAGAACAGGCTGCTGCTAGAAAACCTCGAGTCAAGCGCAAACAGACAATCCAGACTGACTCAGAGGAAACTCAGTCTACCTCTGCTACTTCATCTCCAGCCAAGCCTCCTTCAAAGAAGCCAAGAACCCAGATCACCAAGCCCATCAAAGCCATACCTATCTTGCCCTCAACAAAAGCCACCCCTGCTACCCAAACTCCAACTCAACCTTCAACAGTTCCAACCACTGTATCCAAAGTCACCATCCGAGTCCCTTCTGTCATCCCTGTGGTCAAAGGCATTGCTATCACAGAATTGGGAGACTACACTCAATCAGGGATCAAGACCTCGTCTCCCACTGGCAAAGGCAAGGCAGTTCTCACTGAACCCTCTCTTCCAAACACAAGTCAGCCGCTCAAACTGCAATCGACATCGCCATGGAAGATGTTGAAGAAAAAGTAAAGGCGCTTTCTATGGTGTTTGATGAATATGTTGCATACAGAACGATCAACCACTTTGATCTGTTCTTCGGCAAGCTGAAAAGACTCCATAAGATGGAACAAGAAGTCCTTAAGGGGACAGAGACTGATGACGTACGAATTGCGGTCATCGCAAAGACTTGTTCCAGGCTAACCACAGATTCAGACTGGAAAACCTGCTCATTGTAGCCAAGAAGACAAATTTTGATCCCAACACTCCGGCTGCCAAAGATGATGGTGCTGTCATTGCTCAGCTGGAAATGGATGTTCATGCTCTTCACTTGGCTGTTCGTTTTCAACGACAGAAGCTCAACATATCCACTCCAGTTCCCAGCCCGGATCACCCATCTGCGAGCAAGACTATGGCCGAACCATTCTTTGAGCCAATTCCTTCTGGTACAGCGGAGCAGCCACTGACTAATGCTCCGTCTGCAGCAGAGACTGAAGCCATGGATGTCTTGCTGGACTCTCCAACAACCTCCATCCCTCTGACATCCTCAGTATCCCATATTCAGCACAGTCCAACCGTCGAACTTACGACAGTCGTCTCACCAGACTTCCTCGATCTGGATCTGGTGGTGTCAACAATTGTTGCAGCTTTACAGGTTGAGGAGCCTACCAGACCTATCACTCCTCCAGATCAGTCTGCTGAAGATTTGGCATTTTTGGAAGACTTCTCTTCGGACTTGGTTACTTTGATCAGGTCCGAAACACGCCAATCTGATATGTCTTCACTTGTACCAATTGCCGCCGAGGTTGATCATACTACGTCGCCATCTGATCACTCTCCAAGCCATCTATCTGATGATGCCCCATCTCTGGCCAAGTCACTTCAACGCCTTTCTGATAACTGTCTATATCTATCTCAACGAGTCATAGAAGTTCATCAGAGTCAAAGGGCTACATTCTTGGATTTTGAATCCTTCAAAGAGAAGATGACGGCTAACATTAGCAGTATTCAGCGCGGACTGAATGACATGTTCTCTCAGCAAGCTTCATATAAAAACAGCCTGAGAAAAGAACAGATCGAGCTGACCACTGAAGTTCGGGCTTCCGTCGCAAAGTCCCTTATTGCTCAAGACACTCGTCTTGATGCTATCAGCGCTCAGCTCGTACAGATCGTCGATTTTCTTCAGGAGATTGCTGCTCACAAAAAGGGGGAAAAGAGAAATGATTTCAAGCCAGCTCAGTCTTCAGCAAGGAAGTAGATGTCTATATAAGTCAGACATGTCTGTAAATGTATATCGGATTTTTATTCAATAAAAATCAGAGCTCTTATTTAAGTCTTAGTTCATTTATTTTGAACAAAATGGCTTAATCAATCCGAACTACAACTTAACTCTGTTCATTTATTTTGAACAAGAAGATTAATTGATATGCAAGAACTCTATTCAAAGCTTGATTAAAAGACATAGAAGCTAGGCTTTGTCATCATCAAAAAGGGGAATTTGTTAGTTCCGGATTTTAAAGATGACAAAACATATCAGACCGATCAACCCTGACAAAAGCAGATCAAGCTGATATGGTCTATCGCAAAAATCAGAACGGATCAATGAACATCAGCCTGACCAGATCGAAGCTTCAGATCGATTTCAACATTAATCAGATCAGAACAAACAAGGTTGAATAAGCTTTGCTCTTCAGTCCGAATCATTAACGGCTATTTATTGAAGCATTTAATGTTGCAATTAATGCTGAAAAAGACCAAGGACTGAAGATTACCGTAAAAGGTAAGAAGACAAAGAAGAGCTTACCTGACAGTCGCCGAAAGCATGAACCAGAATGGCAAGTGCCTAAAAGAATAAGACTGTAGGTTATTCATAGTTTGAGTAGAGTCAAGAGTTGCACAGAAAAGGAAATAATGTTGTTGGTACAATCAACTATATAAGGATGCAACTAAAGAGCTCAAGCTGACGATCTGATCAATCAAGAAACGAAAAGAAAACAAAACAGCACAAGCTTACAAGTCCAGATACTCTTGAGCCGAAAGTTTTCATAAGCACAAGCATATTGTAATATTTGATCATCTCAGGATCATTGTGTGCATAGACAAAATTAGTCTATCTTTTGTATTCTTTACTAAGATAGAGAAGTGAGATTCAATTGTAACTGTCAGATAGTGTTGTCTGAACAGATCGAGAGACTAGGAGTTTCAGTCTGGTAGTAAGGTAAATCCAGCTGAATCGGGTTTGTACAACAGGATTGTATAAATCAAAGTCTTATAGTGGAATCCTTCCTTAATTGGAAGAAGGGGAGACGTAGAAGGATTACACCACCTTCGAACTTCCAGAAACATATTCTGTCTGTTATCTTTCCGCTTTACATTACAGTCTTTAAGCCATCGAGCCGTTCTTACCAGTCTAGAACAGATCGTTTCGCACTATCATATTCAGTGATCTGTTCTGCTGAGAAGTTGATTAAGAAATAGATTTCACTCACTAACCCGAGAGAAATCACAAAGGATTAATTTTAAAAGGAGTGTTCATTAACCCCCCCTCTAAACACTCCGGACCGATCCTAACAGACTGCTAAGATGAGAAATGTTATCACGACATGTGCGCAACATGATCTTGAAACACTGTATGAAGCATGGGTGCACTTCAAGGACGTACTGTTGGCTGCATGTACAAACTTTCTATAACGGTCTATTTTCTCATAACCGTTCTAAGATTGATGCAGCATCCGGAGGTACTGTTATGAGAAAGACGCCTAGGAGGCTTATACACTGTTGGAGTAGATGGCTGCTAATAGCTATCAATGGCAATCGAGAGGAACGTGCCGAAGAAGCAGGCTGGAATTCATCAAGTGGGCGACGTCACTGCCTTGAGCGCTCAAATTGAGGCGTTAAACAAAAGATAGCATGAGCATGACAGTGATGCAAGCCTAAATGATTACTTGTGACTTATGCAGAGGCAATCACCCGAGCGTTGAATGCCAAGCAGGTAACCCATTTGTACAAACTAATGAAGCTGTTAAGTATGCAGGAAACATGCCACCACCCAACAACCCCTACTCCAATGCATACAATACGGGGTTGAGGAACTATCCACAACCACCACCGGGATATGCACCCAAGCCAAACATGGACGAGTTGCTAACCAAGTTCATTACTTCAACAGAGACTAGAATGCAAAATCAAGAAGCTTCGATAAAGAACTTGGAAAATCAAGTGGGGCAGTTGGCAAGCATATTGGCTGGACAAGCACAAGGGAGCCTACCTAGTGACACGGAGAAGAATCCAATGGAGCAAGCCAATGACGTGACCCTTATGAGTGGAAAGGAACTTTGTGAAGAGAAGGAGACTAAAAATGTTGAAATTAAGCAAGAGGAGAATGAGCAACCACGCAACAAGGGTAGTCTACGAAGACCACTATGCCTAGCACACCACAAGAAAAGGTACACATTCCTCCCCCATTCCCGCAGCAGTTAATAGGGTGAATGTTGATTCAAACTTTGCCAAATTTTTAGACATGCTTAAGAATTTGCATATAGATATACCATTTATTGATGCGTTACGAGAAATGTCACATTATGCCAAATTCTTAAAGGCGATGTTATCTAAGAAATGGAAATTGGGAGAGCAGAGGAATGTAGTGCTATTGTGCAAAAGAAGTTGGCCACTAAGTTGAAAGATCCAGAGAGTTTTTCTATTTGTTGCACTCTTGGGCCTAATTCTTCTATTAATTCATTATGTGATTTAGGGGCAAGTGTTAACCTAATGCCCTTATCTGTTTTTAAGTGACTAGAATTGAGAGAGCCGAAACCCACAAGGGTGGTGTTACAAATGGCGAACAAGTATATCACTACCCACTAGAATTGTCATGAATGTGTCTGTCAAGATAGATCGATTTAATTTCCAGGTGGATTTCCTCGTGTTGGATATGGAATAGGATGTGAGCATGCCATTGATTCTGGGCGCCCATTCCTAGCTACTGGAAGAGCCATCATTGATGTTGAAGAAGGAAAGTTGATCCTCCGTGTAGGAGAGGGTCTAGTTACATTTAATATATCTAAACTTCAACACACACAAACAACGATCATGAATATTTAAAAGTTATCGTGATTGACACTTTGTCTGTTGGTGTGGTGGAATGTACTGATGAGGTGGAGGTGACGACCAAGCTAAAGACTGGAGAAGGCAAGAGCCATGACAAGATGAAACCAAGGAAGGCGAAGAAGCAAAAAGAGAGAAGGACTTTGATGAAGGGAAAAATAATCCAATTACATAAAGCGTCACCACCTGCATTTTTCAAAGCAAGCTGAAGGCTTCATGGGTTGGACCATTCACTAAGGACCCGTTCCTAATCAAGTTTTTAATTATCACACAATGATTATTTATTTGAAAACAACGGAAGATTATTTAAAAGTTCTGCCAACAATTGGCTTAAAAATTTCTGCATGACCTCCCGCTCTGAGGGACATATCAGAAAAATGAAAAGCACAAATATCATATACCAGTGCAGCAAGTAAATACATAATACCATAGCATGCATCATAGGCACCCAGCACATAAGCCGTACTAAAAATATTTACATCATACCATAGCATGCACAATATATCTCCAGCACACATTTCATACTCAAAATATTTACATAATACCATCAACAGGAAGTAAAACACCGAATAATCACAAATAAGCAAGACTGGACTGAAATAAACTCAAATTACATAATTATACTATCCATGGCACACCATGGTATGCTTAACTATCCTACGACTGGGAAAATACAAAGAAAACAACCTCAGGTAAGACTTCCAGTGAGCATTCCCTCTTTGGGATCCTGGTTACCTATAATACATGGCATTGCCCACACACAAAGACAACAACAGCCCCCTAGGGGGTGAGCCAAAGCCCAATATGAAACTATCAATTAAATAAAACATGCATCTATAAAATGTGATATATGATGTCATGCAATGCAATGCAATGAAATGTGATGCATGAAAGGTACAAATCATCTCGGGATAGCAAATGTCCGGAAATCCAAGGAAAAGCTATCAAATATCTCAAGATATCAAAAGATCGGAGTCCAAAGAAAGGTATCGTCAATCAAATATCATGCTCGAGCAGGGCG
Source organism: Haberlea rhodopensis (assembly GCA_907163345.1). Taxonomy (NCBI): domain Eukaryota; kingdom Viridiplantae; phylum Streptophyta; class Magnoliopsida; order Lamiales; family Gesneriaceae; genus Haberlea; species Haberlea rhodopensis. Next base: position 11,048,154 of record CAJQUN010000013.1, read on the forward strand.
TCGACTCGCTCGTCGCTACGACATCTCTCTCAGTCGAGCCATCGGCGGTCCATCATCCCTCGTGTCTGGGCGACGTCGGCACACTCGTCGCTACGGCATCTCTCAGCTCACTCTCTCCGCCGGGCCATCGGTGTGCCCATCATCCCCAGACACGCATCACAGATACCAACGAAAAAGATAAGGGTATCAACGAAAGAATCGGTACAATCAACATGACATGCTCAATGTCCATGCGTGTCAATGCATCATGCCAATATCATAATCTCATATGATGCAACTTAATATGTCCAATGTGAAAGTCATATATCGATGTACATTTATTGAAAAGATGTGTGTTAACAAAACATTTATTTGCATACATCGATATATCAACTATGATGTTCATAATTAAAGTAAAATCACGTAGCCAAGTAATTTCACGTAAGTCACGTAAGTTCAGCAAATCGTGTATCAAATAAAATAGGTATCTATCGTATGCTACCGATCGCAACATACCTATTTCTTTCTTTTCTAAAGTATGAATATCGTCCTTGTAGCTCGTGGAGCTCCAGTGTCATATGTGAATCTAAAAACCATACAATAGCATCATTTATAATCATCTATGTGCTAAACTCTTCTTTAATTCACAATATAAGAAAGTGAGGAATCTTTTAGCTTTCTGTTATGTATCTCTAATAATCATTATTTTTCTATGTTGTTTCTTCTTTAATTTGATAGTATGTAGTGATAAACTTTAAGCAATTCCAATCACCCAATTCAATAAAATACATTTAGTTGTTATTCTAGTTTCTCAAGTTTATGCAAACCTTCATGATTCCTACAGTTACATCTAGAGCGCCCATACATATCCAGTTCTAGTGTAAATCTTAACAGCTACCATTTTATGTTCAAGTATTTATCCAGAATAAGAATTTTATTATATACCCCACATAATGACTAAATCGAACCATTAAGCATGATCTTTGCACCAATATCTCAGCAGATTTCCAAACATGCAGTGAGATTTATAACTCAACCAACAATGATACTGCAATATTATACAATCCTCTCCTATATGATTAATACAGTTAAAACATGATTTAAGTGAATCAAAAACAACAAAGGCATGGGAGTTTAGAACTTGCACTTAAATCAATTGCATTCCCCAAATCAGCAGCACAACAGAGTTGGAACAGTTTCACATTTAACATGCACAATTCGATCGATCCAACAGCTACAACTCAACCAAAAATGCTATTGAAATCTATATGCAATCCCCTCAACATTATTTAAATGGGTTAATTCTATCAAGAACTGGATTTACACATGTATCATCCTCAAACACTGAAATACATCGACCACATCAGAAAACCCAACATGCAACGGAACTTTGCACCAACTCCACAAGCAATTCAAGAATTAACATCAACACTTAAATTAAAGCCTCAAATTTCGAAACTAAAAGCTGAAATGGAAATTTACCAACGCGTGAACAGTAACCGCGGCCTTGCATGCGCGATTCCGATGACTCACGGTGGCGGGGAGGGGTGGCGACTGGTGGGAAACGTAGGTCATGGTGAGGGGAAGGTTTCGCACAAGCATAATCGAAGAAATTTAAGATCAAAACGCAGAAATCGAACCGAAAATCGAAGAACCTTAACTTTTCAAACTCCTTTGCTTCTGAGCAAAGTCCGACGAAACCAACGGCGTAAACTTCCAATTCGTGGTATGGAAAGTTATGCCTGGGAGTGGGAAACCCAGCGGTGGGTTTGGTTCGCCGGTTGGTGGTCGGACGGCGGCGGACGAAAGGCTTTTACGGGTGAGGGTCGAAGGTCACGAGTGGGAGTGCAGAGTGAACGGGTCAGTGTGCGTGTGTTTACACCTTTTAGTATGTGTTTCAAAAATCCCCAACATTACATATTAATATTTGTACCATGGCCCAGTTTTGTACATCGAGTATCGTCGGTGTACTGATATATTAATTACAGACAACAATTGGGATTTATACCCACTACTATAACAGAAAATTAAATTCTTCATTGTAAGAATTTATCTTTAAAATATTATCGGAGTTTTCTTTTACCATTTCAAAATTATGTCTTGTTCCGATTAAATTGTCAGTTGACATCCATATTGTCAATTTCACTTTCAGTTAATTATTTAATTCCAAATTAATAATTAATTAATTCCCAAATTAAAATTAATAAATCTCAGGGTCTTACACTACTGTCTATGTTGCACTTATGTGGTCAATGATGAGCGGTTGAGACACTACAACGTGGATGACACTAATCCACATGATTCGAGCCATTGAGGCGTGATTGGTAAAGAAGTCCAGCTTGGGACTATAAATTAATAACTTTTTCTTAGAACATTATATGAACTGTGAGTCCTTTACAAAAGTATGCTCTTGGATTCATCATGAGATGACAGAAACTGAAGGATCTCATGTTCATAAAATGCTACTGTTTGGTGAATATTAGGATAAATAAGGTGATGAATAGTATATAGATGCATATTTGTTCTTTAAACATTTTCTTAGGGTTAAAAATGTGATTTTATTAAAGGTTGGTTGGACCGCGTGGACCACATGTACCACATGTGGTTATTATTGTCATTTCAACCAAGATGGACCAAATCAAATATAATATTTTATCTACTAGACAATCAAATATAATATATTATCTCAAGAAGCAAATAATATTTGCTTGTCCTTTACTTTTCATAGGTAATTATAACACCTAAAATCTTTTGTTGCATCTATGTCGTATAAATGGCTATATAAAAAGGCAAGGGCACACCAAAACTTCCAGTTTCTCCATTCGACTTCAAGGTATGGAATAATAAACTCTTTTGTATTTAATTTACTACACTTGTTAAACACATGTATATTATATATGTTTTTCGAAATTTTTGGGAGTTGACATGTTAAGTATTATGAGGGTGTATTTAAAATTTCATGTTAGCACTTGAAGCCTTGATGAAGCGTGTAGTTGGGTACCAAAATTTAATTGGGGCATAACATGGATTAAGGAAGAGAATATAAACCTTTTCAGCTAATTTTGAAGGGTCAAAAGCCATAAATCTTGAGATTTAGCTATGGCAGTGTATATTTTAAACTTGATGATTTCTTAACTATATCAGGAAATAAGTTAGTGCATTGGATAGGAAAACGTGGTGGATGTATATACACTGCCATAGCTAAATCTCAAGATTTATGGCTTTTGACCCTTCAAAATTAGCTGAAAAGGTTTATATTCTCTTCCTTGATCCATGTTATGCCCCAATTAAATTTTGGTACCCAACTACACGCTTCATCAAGGCTTCAAGTGCTAACATGAAATTTTAAATACACCATCATAATACTTAACATGTCAACTCCCAAAAATTTCGAAAAACATATATAATATACATGTGTTTAACAAGTGTAGTAAATTAAAGGCAAAAGAGTTTATTATTCCATACCTTGAAGTCGAATGGAGAAACTGGAAGTTTTGGTGTGCCCTTGCCTTTTTATATAGCCATTTGGACGATATAGAGGCAACAAAAGATTTTAGGTGTTATAATTACCTATGAAGCGTAGAGGACAAGCAAATATTATTTGCTTCTTGAGATAATATATTATATTTGATTGTCTAGTAGATAATATATTATATTTGATTGCCTTATCAAATATTATTATTATACCATGTAATATATATATATATATATATATATAAAATAAATAAATATATATGTTTATTGAACCAATTTATTTTAATTGGTATGTTTTGCGAATATTTATCCCCCTTAAATAGATTTCGTCCTGAAATCTTATTGGTAATAATAATGTGCAATAATAAACCAAGAAAATAGTACCTAGTTGAAGAGTTGAGGATATAAATGGTGCATTTTGCTTTCCAGCTCCCAAGTAGATTCTTCTACTCCGTGACGGGACCATTGAACTCGAACCAAATGAATTGTTTTGTCCCGTAGAACTTTATCTTTTCGATACAAAATACGTATTGGTTGTTCGACATATGATAGTGTAGGATCTACTTCGACCTCATCTGGTGGCAGGACATGGTTTGGAGCTGGTTCGTATTTTTGCAACATGGACACGTGAAATACAAACTTGCTCTAATCAATTGAAAGATCGAGCTAGGGATTGGTGGGAAGCAACAAAGATAGGACTTGATGAGCAAGGCATTGAAGTAAGCTGGAATGTGTTCAGGACTCAATTTATTGAACAGTATGCCCCACCATCTTATTTCACCGAGAAAGAGAACGAGTTTCACAGTCTACAACAAGGAAACATGTCTGTTGCGGAATATGCCTCCATTTTCTCTGCAATGCTGAAATATGCACCCCATGTAGCAAAATCACTATACTTCAACCAAACGATATAACAAGGCAATAGATTTTATAATGAAACATATTCTAATCCCAATTTCCTTTTCTTAAACCAATGTGAAACGCATCACAAATCAAGTACCAGTCTCCCAAAATATGTTTTTAGCGAAGTTGTTCATTACGGTATCAATAGCTTATGTTCTACAGATATGATTTAACATTCAATTATATTTTCACATGCATATGTACAAAAGATTATCACTGATTCTCAATAACACATAGGACAATGAATTTCCTACATCCTAAATACATAATGCCAATTACATAGAATTTCGTCTAGTGTTACAGTCGAAAACTAAATCCTAATAGTCAAATGCGAGAACTCAATGGCTACGAGCCCATTTAAACCAATATAAAAATTCAGTGTAATGAATCGATGAATAGCCCAAAACAAAACTCCAATCATGGTAGAACATGAAAGGAAACCAATATGGACAGTGCCTTTGAAATACAATAACACATGCGTTAAAACTCAGTGAGTGAAAACAATTTAACTCACATTTTTGTTCAAGGGGTGAGCGAAGAATAGTCAAGGCTCCATGAATAATGAAATGAGCCAAAAAGATCATACCAATCTGGTGATCACCCATAAAAGGGGCATATGACAAGATGTCAAACGACCACAACCTATCCAAATGATCAAGGGTAGTCAACTTGGCCTCATTCTCGAGGAATCCGCACGTAAAATAACAAGGGAATCATCATCCCGCAATACCACATATGTGATGTCCCGATGTTCTATTAACGTTAATTACATTTAATTTTGTTAAATTAATTTAGTAAATATAAAATTTGTATTAAAATGATATAAAACATTTTGTGATTGAAGTAGGGACACGAAGTCATGTGTGGACTGTACATGCATCAGTACACCGGTGACACCCCGATGTTCATAATTGGTCAGGAATTAATATATATCGATGTAGGACGTAAAACACACAGTAAACACATTAAAAAACACACATTCATGGACACCTACTAAAAGGTGCGAAAACACACAGTTTCAGCGCGATTCACCGACCACCGCCTATAAATCAGTTCCGTTCGCCGCCGTCCGACCACCTCTCGACGATACCGACCTACCACCGTGTTCCTAACTCTCAGACGCACATTTACATACCAGATAATCAAACTTTGGTGTTCGAAACGGTGTTCGATTTTACCCTGGAACGGACGAACTTGCACAGATTAGGGTTTCTGAGCTTTTGACTCGATTTCTTCGAGTTTACAACCAATTGGACAAAGCAATACACCGAATCTATTCTCCTCACCTGGACGAAGGTTTCTGAACCGGTCGCAGCCCATAAAGCCGCCGGAGATCGCCGGAATCGGAAGAAAACCGTGCGTGAACTGTGTGCGATTTTGGGTAAATTTGATATCCGATTTTTCCGACTTTGCTTAAATAATTACCAGTTAATTTGGACTATAATTGTTAAAAAATAATTTGAATTGGTGAAAAATAATTTAGCAAATTAAATCATGATGTAATCGCATCAATTTAATTACCCTAAATTGGTTCAGCTATGACTATAATTGATAACCAATTTTTAATGATTAATTTAGTGAATTGTGAATTTCATTGATATACAGTGAATACATCGACTCTACAAGTTCAAGTCGACCCTCAGATATTGAGAAGTAAAGGTATGTTGCGATCGGGTAACATACAACAGGTATCTGTATCATATATGATTTGACTTCTGTGAATTATTTGATTTTACGTGGCTACGTGATTTTATTTAAATTATGTGGCATTCATGACATTCATAATTGCATATCGATGTATGAAAATAAATGTTTTGTTAACACACATCACTTTTTATACATACATCGATGCATGGCATACATGTTGAGCTACGATTCTTTGATACCCTATTATTTTGGATTCAATCAATCATAAGGGTTGTACACGGTGCTATGACTGGCATTAAGTGGCCTGAAAGGCATAGGGATTCGTGGCCCTTATGATTGTTATGATTTGTTGATATGGGGATTGGTGGCGTTTGCCGACGTCATCCTCTGGATTATCCCTATTTATTGAGATTGTTATAAGGTGGCGCCTTGCTGACGTCATCTGTATGATATGATCTGATGTCAAGAGCTGGGATGCGGTGACGCTTTGACGACGCACCATATAGACATTCCTTTGCTTGACATGCTCGAGCTTAGCTATGTAGTATTTGGACTTTCATTTATTGGCTCCGAGATACCCAGCGGATGGGTGTATGATACCGACATGACATGACATGCATTGCATTTCATTTCATATATCATTTTATAGATACATGATGTATATTCCATGATCGTTCCATATTGGGATTTTGCTCACCCCCAAGGGGGGTTGTTGTTGTCTTTGTGTGTGGACAATGGCAGGTAGTACAGGTGGCCAGAACCCCATAGAGTACACATCCGGTGGGAGCCACACTTGAGAGGTTTATTTTCCTCCTTATCCCAGTTGTATATGTACCAGGAGTGTGTACCTGGAGTGTAAGGAGTTTATGTATATTTAGTTTATTTTGCTCAGTATGGATATGTGTTTCATAGTTTGATTTGTGTTGATGGAGATGAAACTGATGGTATCTATATAAATTTTGACTATTGGTATTGGTGGTATGTTTCTCGTGCGACGGGTCATGCCGAAATTTTTAGGGCCACATGTTACTAAATGTTAAACAAATCTTCCGATGTTTACGCTATAATTATAATTGTGTGATAACTAATCACATTATTAGGATTGGGCCCTCACAGTATGGTATCAGAGCATAACTGGGAATGCTCTTGAGTTTTGTGTACACTGACATAGGCACAAAGATATATGTGCGCATGTGTTTGAATTATCTGAAATTCTTTGCTCTTGTTTGATTGGACATGAGATAATTTGATATGTATTGTTTGTATATTTGTTTTGAATTATGTTGTTGACACTTGAGTTTGTAGATGTTTTGAAAAGCAAGAGGTCGGGGTAAGGGCAAGGCACCTGCCATTGAAGCTGAGGCTACCAATAGCACTAGTGTTGAGCGTGTGATTGATCAGTTTGAAGAAATGTCTATGGATCTTATCATGGCTCGATTTCAGAATTTGCATCCGTCTAAATTCCGTGGAACGGAGGATTCTGCACGAGCTGAATCGTGGTTGAAAGAGATCGAACATCTATTCAGACTGAGTGAGTATCCTGAATATCGTAAACTGCCACTTGCCCTATATCAGTTGAAGGATAGTGCACAATCTTGGTGGGAAGCCGCTGAGATTGGTTTGGTTGAAGCTGGAGTTGAAGTATCTTGGGATGTCTTTAAGGCCCAATTTCTGGAGCAGTATTCACCTCCATCCTACTATACTGCTCGGGAAAATGAATTTAATAATTTGCAGCAGGGAACCATGACGGTTGAAGATATGCCTCAAAATTCTCTATCCTGCTGAAATATGCACCACATGTAGCGGCAAATCCAAAGGCGAAATTTAATAGGTTTGTCAATGGGTTGCATCCTACCCTATTTACTTTGGTGATTGCTGGCTCGCCTACTACTTATGCTGATGCAGTGGAACGGGCGAAGATGGTAGAATCAGGACTTAGACGGGGAGGTCCACAGTTTCTTCCTCCGCCACCAGTAGGCTCAGCAACCTACTCTGCGTCCTAAAGGCAAAATCTTTAAGAAGATAGGTTCTTCTGGTTCTTCTTCATCTGGATCTTCTAGTTCACGAGAGAGACATTTTCTTGGTCCTTCTTGTAGTGTTTGTGGTGGAAGGCATCCAGTAGAACAATGTCGTAAAGTCTTAGGTACATGTTTTCGTTGTGGACAAGCGGGTCATTTGATACGAGATTGCCCAAATCGAGACATGTTTACTTCGCAATCTCAGCCACAATTTCCTGGTGGTCCCAGTACTTTTAGACCTACTACTCCTATTGTTCCTATTACTCATATGCCATCATTTCAGCAGTCAAATGTTCCACAGTATCGGGGATCTCGAGGTCAGACTGTTTCGGGTCCCCCTCAGGCCAGAGTGTACGCCATGACTGAGGATCAGGCGAAGGAGGCTCCTGGTGGTCTTCTTGCAGGTATTTGCACGTTATGTGATTATCCTGCACGTGTGTTATACAGGAGCATCTCACTCATTCATATCGCATGCATTTGTGGCATCGCATGATATTATCTGTACTTTATTAGATAATACCTTATCGATATCCACACCAGCAGGGAGAATAATTTTGTCTGAGCAGGTTGTGCATAATTGTGTGTTAATATATGAGCATAATGTTCTATTCTTAAATTTGATTGTCCTCCCTATGCACGACTTTGATTGCATTGTTGGCATGGATGTTCTCTCTACCAATCTAGCTACTGTTGATTGTTGTCATGGGGTAGTTTGATTTCGACCAGTTGATGGACCCAAGTGGAATTTTTATGGCAAGGGTTCCCAAGGGAAAATTCCATTGATATCGTCTCTTGAAATGTCCCGAATTTTATGTAGCGGGAATGAGGGTTTTCTTATCTATGCTATTGATATATCGAAAACGGAGCCATCTTTATCTGATATTCTTGTAGTAAAAGAATTTCCTGATGTCTTTCCCGATGAGATTCCTGGTTTTCCTCCTCATCGAGAAGTTGAATTCAGTATTGATCTTGTTCCGGGTACTGCACCTATTTCCAAAGCTCCTTATCGTATGGCACCGTTGGAATTGAAAGAATTAAAAGACCAATTACAGGATCTTCTCGAGAAAGGATATATTCGACCGAGTGTATCACCTTGGGAAGCTCCAGTTCTGTTTGTTCGAAAGAAAGACGGTACTATGCGAATGTGCATTGATTATAGGCAATTGAATCGGGCAACTGTGAAAAATAAGTATCCATTGCCTCGTATTGATGATTTATTCGACCAACTTCAAGGCACTTCTATTTACTCAAAAAATGATCTTCGTTCTGGATATCATCAAGTGCGTGTTCGAGAGGAAGATGTATCTAAAACTGCTTTTCGTACTAGGTATGGTCATTATGAATTTTTGGTCATGCCATTTGGTCTCACTAATGCTCCTACGGTCTTTATGGATTTAATGAATCGCGTTTTTTGGGATTTCTTGGATCGATTTGTTATCGTCTTTATTGATGATATTCTTGTCTATTCGAAATCCAAAGAGGAGCATACTGAACATTTGAAGTTGGTACTTCAAACTCTTCGCACCGAACATCTTTATGCCAAATTGTCCAAAAATGTGAATTCTGGATGGACAAGGTGGTATTCTTAGGCCACGTCAGTTCTCGACATGGTATTTCTGTTGATCCAACGAAGGTTGAAGCATTGTTAAACTGGCCGAGACCTACCAATGTTCCTGAGATCCGAAGTTTCATGGGTTTAGCTGGTTATTATCGCCGTTTTATTAAAGGTTTTTCAAAAATTGCTAAACCTATCACTCAACTGACAAAGAAAAATCAGAAATTTATTTGGTCAGATGAGTGTGAAGCTAGTTTTCTTGAACTAAAGACCAGACTGACCACTGCACCTATACTTACTATTCCTTCAGGTACCGGAGGATATGTGGTATGCACAGATGCGTCTTTAAAAGGTTTGGGATGTGTATTAATGCAACATGGCCGAGTGGTTGCTTATGCGTCTCGCCAACTGAAATCTCATGAAAATAAATATCCCGCACATGATTTAGAATTGGCAGCAATTGTTTTTGCTTTAAAAATTTGGCGTCATTACTTATACGGGGAAAAGTTTGTTATTTATTCGGACCACAAGAGCTTGAAATATCTATTCTCTCAATCTGATCTTAATATGAGGCAACGTAGGTGGATGGATCTTTTGAAGGACTTCGATTGTGAGATTCAATATTACCCTGGACAAGTAAACGTTACCGCGGATGCCCTTAGTCGTAAAGTTCATGATTCTGTTCTAGCTTTTGTTTGTATCGCTAAAGTACATGATGATATATGTACTTCTGGTTGGACTTTTCACTCACATGGGACTTCTGTCACTGTTTCTGCATTACAGATTGAGCCGAAATTGATTTCTAAAATCAAGAAAGCCCAACAAAATGATTCTCAAACTCAAAAATCTAAAGAACTTGTGTCTGCAGGACATCCTTCTGGCTTTCAGATATCTTCTGATGGTTCGTTATGACTTAATGGTCGGTTGGTTGTTCCTGATAATTTTGATTTGAAATCTGCTCTTCTTCGTGAAGCACATTGTAGCAAATACAATATCCACCCTGGAGGCCGAAAGATGTATATGACTCTAAGACCCCAATTCTGGTGGAGACGTATGAAGAAGGATATAGCTGAATTTATTTCCAAATGTTTAGTTTGCCAACAGGTAAAAGCCGAACGAATGAAATCTGGAGGGTTACTTCATAGTCTTGAAATTCCCAAATGGAATTGGGAACATATTGCTATGGATTTTGTAACCCATCTTCCTCGATCACCCCGAGGTTGTGATGCTATATGGGTTATTATTGATCGACTTTCTAAATCGGCACATTTCATTCCGTATGAGCGGATTTTTCTGTATAAGAAAATGGCTCGATTGTATATCGAGAATATTGTGAGACTGCATGGTGTGCCTGTCTCAATTGTTTCTGATCGTGATCCCAGATTTACTTCTAAATTCTGGAGTAGTTTTCAAGATGCTATGGGTACACGTTTGGCAATGAGTACTGCTTATCATCCTCAGACTGATGGCCAAACCGAATGTACTATTCAAACTCTTGAAGATATGCTACGCGCTGTGGTGATGGATTTTAATGTTGGTTGGCAAGAAGCTTTACCGTTGGTGGAATTTTCTTATAATAATAGCTACCAGACGAGCATTGGTATGGCACCGTTTGAAGCATTATATGGAAGACGTTGTAGAGCACCTTTATTCTGGGAAGAAATTGGTGAAAAACAATTGACTGGACCTGATATGATACAAGAAATGAATGAAAAAGTTAAGTTAATTAAACAGCATATGAAAGCCGCACAAGATCGTCAAGCAAGTTATGCTAACAAGCGAAGACGACCCTTAGAATTTCAGAAAGGTGATCGTGTATTTCTGAAAATATCTCCATTTTGAGGCACTGTTCGTTTTGGCATGCGAGGCAAACTATCACCTCGATATGTTGGCCCGTATGAGATTCTTGATCGAGTTGGAGATCTTGCTTATCGGTTGGCATTACCTCCAGCCTTATCCGCCATTCATGATGTATTTTATGTTTCTATGTTACGGAAATATGAACCTGATCCAACACACGTACTTCAGCCTGATGAGGTTGAACTTGATCCTTCATTATGCTATGTTGAACATCCCGTTTGCATTTTGGATCGGAAGGAGAAAGTATTGCGTAACAAATCTATTCCGTTGGTACGAGTACAATGGACACGACATGGCGTGGAAGAATCAACGTGGGAATTGGAAAGCAAGATGCGAGAATCTTATCCACATTTGTTTGATTCTGTTCCATTGTATTCCATGTATACGAGTCTATATTCTGATCCGTATTCTGAATTTAGTTTTGATATGTATTATGACTGGTGATATGATATGTGCTTGTAATGTAATAAGTATGTAAGCTGGAGATTTCGGGACGAAATCTTTTTTCTAGTGGTGGAGAAATGTGATGTCCCGATGTTCTATTAACGTTAATTACATTTAATTTTGTTAAATTAATTTAGTAAATATAAAATTTGTATTAAAATGATATAAAACATTTTGTGATTGAAGTAGGGACACGAAGTCATGTGTGGACTGTACATGCACCAGTACACCGGTGACACCCCGATGTTCATAATTGGTCGGGAATTAATATATATCGATGTAGGACGTAAAACACACAGTAAACACATTAAAAAACACACAGTCACCGACACCTATTAAAAGGTGCGAAAACACACAGTTTCAGTGCGATTCACCGACCACCGCCTATAAATCAGCTTCGTTCGCCATCGTCCGACCACCTCTCGACGATACCGACCTACCACCGTGTTCCTAACTCTCAGACGCACATTTACATACCAGATAATAAAACTTTGGTGTTCGAAAAGGTGTTCGATTTTACCCTGGAACGGACAAACTTGCACAGATTAGGGTTTCTGAGCTTTTGATTCGATTTCTTCGAGTTTACAACCAATTGGACGAAGCAATACACCGAATCTCTTCTCCTCACCTGGACGAAGGTTTCTGAACCGGTCGCCACCCATAAAGCCGCCGGAGATCGTCGGAATTGGAAGAAAACCGTGCGTGAACTGTGTGCGATTTTGGGTAAAATTTGATATCCGATTTTTCCGACTTTGCTTAAATAATTACCAGTTAATTTGGACTATAATTGTTAAAAAATAATTTGAATTGGTGAAAAATAATTTAGCAAATTAAATCATGATGTAATCGCATCAATTTAATTACCCTAAATTGGTTCAGCTATGACTACAATTGATAACCAATTTTTAATGATTAATTTAGTGAATTATGAATTTCATTGATATACAGTGAATGCATCGACTCTACAAGTTCAAGTCGACCCTCAGATATTGAGAAGTAAAGGTATGTTGCGATCGGGTAACATACAACGGGTATCTGTATCAGTTGGTATATAATTTGATGACTTCTGACAGACCCACGCGCCCTTAACCCGATATTAGTGTATTAACCCCTGTACTTAGTGCATACAGTCATGATATTAAGGGGGAAAGTGATTACATGCAACTCAAGCATGAATATCATCTATAAAATTTCTTTACATTAATCGTATAATGTCTATACTTTCCCAACATATTCCATAAAACATGTCATGCACCTTTAAACATACACTAACATGCTCTCAATTCATTTTGCAATTCATAATTAATTGCATGCAAACCATAAATGAATAGAGAAGAGCAGTTGCCCATTTATACATTCCATATACACGTAAAATGTACTCACATAAGAGCACCCAATGAATATGCGTGTATCTAATGTATAAAAGTTTCTGCCGGATACTGTTACTGGCACTTCAATCCTGGAAGTACCTCCCAAGCATAGCTCGATCCCAATTCTGGATCTATGCACTTGTTCAACCAGCTCTGGTACCTCGATCCTGGAAGTACCTCAAATCAACCGCTCGAGCTCAATTCCAAGCCATCGGTGTACCTAATAACCTGCCCCAACAGAGACAGCCCACACGCGGGTGAGAATACCAATATCCCAAATCCCATAATCACAATAATACAATTCATAATTTACAATATGTAAATGCTATAAAATATATATATAAGAGATACTCCCTGGATGGCATCATCCTCATCCGGGATCCCCTGTACTGTCCCTGTTCTCAAAATAACTGAAACCATCGAATTCCCAAATGCCAGTTAATCATTACATTGATTAACGAATTCACTTGCCACATACCGACATTATAACAATAATATCAAATCATTAAACAATGATCACAAATATCCCATATATCTCTTTTATGGTTCCATAGTTCTATTTAATTGCCCGCTCTACAGTAGCGGCATTTCAGTCTCACGCATGCTCAACAGCAGTGGTGTCATAACCGATGTTCGCTCAAAGGCGACCACATCCAATCATTGCTCGCTCAAAAGCGGCGCCATGCAATTCCCAATGTATATACATCCATTTGTAGCAAGTACCATTACCCATGTATTTCAATATCCGTTAATATCCGTTTATTGCCAAAACCATATATCAGGCATTTCCATATACATTTATTGCAATACATTGTGTCATGCACTAAACAATTGCATTTAAAATAAGGGGCTATGCTCGTAAGTTATACGTACCTTATACTTTCCGTAGTTCGAGTCCGACTTCGCCCGAGTTCCACGATCCGATGAATTATGTGCTAACACACAAAACTCACAATCAACAACAAGCATGCTACCACGTGCCCAAGCACGTTCAAACTTCTAAACTTATCGTCTAACCATGACGATTACCAACATAAAAGCCACCCGGCTAAGCATGCATAATACTCAAAAATATACCATTCAACAAGTTAAAAAAAGATAGCCAAGAATTCATCCTAGAATTCCATTTAATTTACTTGGCTCCAACCAAACCATTTTAAAAGTCTAGCATTCCCATTGGAATGAGAACATTGCCCCGGAAGCCAACCATTTAAGTCGCAAATCCAAAATCCCACGAAAAAGCCAAGAATTCCAAAATCACCTGCCGGCGATCGATCGCTAGCCCCTTGGCGATCGATCGCTCGATGTGGCGATCGATCGCCAGACCTTTCTGGCGTGAGGCGATCGATCGCTCCAAAAGTGGCGATCGGTCGCCACAATGCTGAAATGCTTACTGCCTGCATTCGATCGGTCGCCTGCTACGGGCGATCAAACGCCATGCCCTGCAACTCGAAAACCACCATTTTTAAAAGCTTGAAACTTCCACAATTCATACCCCAACTCCTCCCAACTCAAAACCACAAAAAAACAACACTCAAGAACCTCCAAGAAGGGTGTTAGACTTGAATTAAAACAAACCCAAAAGATTTCAAGATTTTCACCAAAATCACCCAACCCAAACCAACCTCAAACTCAACCAAATTCAACAAAATTACTATCAAATCAAAGCTACAGGAGAGGAGAAAGAGATTACCAGCTTTTCTTCAAGAAATCCGGCCCCTAAATCGTGTTTCCAACGATTTTGTTGAAGGGGAAAGAGGGGAAGGGTTTAGGGGAAAGAGGGGTTTCACGATGAGAGAGGGAGAGAAGTGGGAGAGAAGTGATTCCGTGCCAAATGACGGAAATCTCGAGTCCAACGGGTATATATAGCAAAATACCCCAGCAAACCAATACCTTCACAAATACATCATGATTCAATAAAAATCATCTGTTTTCAAAAACTCTCTCTCCAACCTCAATTCCCCATACTGGCCCCAACATAAGGCACCCCGAACTCCAAGTCCCACTAAAAACCCAACTCATAGGTTTTCACCAAAATGGGAATACAATCTCAACCTTTGGATCCAACGATCCCAAATGTCCGATTTAACAACCTCGGGAGACGCAAAACCGCAATTAATTCCTAATTGCCACAATTAAAAATCCATCAAGGATTAATACCACACCGGGATTAACACCATAAATCCCCGGACATCACAATTATCCCCCACTAATAAAATTTCATCCTCGAAATTTGCACCGGTGTACTCTACGTAACACCAGGACTACACAAGCAAAACAAAGTCACAACCCCGGTTCTGGACCGCATTAGAATCGAATTATCAACTGCGAAAACACCAATCTCGCACCAAGCTCTAAAGTAAAGCAAACGCCAAAACCAATACAACCCGAAAGATAACAACATACCTCGATGTGAATCGTCCTAGAAGTCAGTCCACCACGACTACAAATCAACCAAATCTCCCTTGGTTCTGACGTAGATATCACTCCATGAAATCCATCACTTGCCCACGATGCTTGGCACGCATCGTCATGATGTGGACCACTAGTATACAACAGTATACTCACAGAAAATTTGGTTTTCGCTTCCCAGTCCATCTCCTCCAAAGGAGTAGTTGCACCATTTGCAACTCGGATCGGGTAACCCACGGTCACTAATCCACACAAAACACATCACTACAGATGTTTACAACCATGTGTTCCAAGAAATCCCATCTTGGTCCAAAACACACTATCGAGACCCCACAAAGTCTCAAGTTCCACAGAGGTCATGCAAGACAAACAATTGCATTCCTGCCATACGTGTCAATCCACGACACTAAACAAATCCGAATCCTGGCCATCCCTCGTTCATCCTTGGATCCAACAATCCTAAAACATGAAGGCTATCGAATTATCCAACAAGAATTACCATGGTTCCAAAACACGACGATCCCTCCTCAGGGGAAGTCAAACAACCCTCACGATCATTCATCAGAATGCATCGTGCCATCGAGATTGCCGATCTCGAGGTTCCACAATCTCACACCGGAGATTTACCAAACCAAGCATACAAACTCGACGTTCAACAAGGAATGAAATAGAGTTGGCATTCGTATACACACACGGCATACATGCCCATACACCAACACAACCTGCATACACAATGCAATGGACTCGGTATCTCCAAGTATACCCAAAGTCCCAAAACCTACTACCAAACCTCGATTATTCTCACTTCACGGAGAATGATGGTTGACAAACCAAAACCAAAGGGTGTGATTTCAACATCAACACCACACCACCAAAGCAACGAATCTCTTAAAAGATTCAATCGACAGGCATATCAACACCGCCTTTCCCACAAGGATAGTGTCATGAATCCATGACCCTCCAGTCTCGAACCTCCGTCCGGAAAGCTGGATATATACATACCAACATAGATCCCGGAGACAAAATATGCAACTGGTTCAGAAAAGTGCATCGAAGCCTCTATTATCAAATCGAAACTTGTATACGCCATGTACACTCAACTAACGATGCCCTGTACTATTGCCATAGTACTCCACAAACTCGAGCATCATCCCGGAGACGTCTCCTCGAACTTCTCTGGAAGTACGAAGCCATCACATAGTCCAACACTAGTAGGGCTTACCCCGGTTGATTCACAATCAACCCTCAACCAATACTAGTTGTCTCCACGATAGTATAATCCAAGTCTCTCCAAGAGATAAAACCAATATAGTAGTGTTACCCCACTAGCTATATCCCACAAATCCAATCGTGACTCCCGTTGCATTCCATATGCAAGGATGCTCAACCCGAGCTAACCACGACTTGTCGACACTCACGTTGGCATTACCAACAAAATTGAGTTGTCCCAATACAAGTCCCTCAAAACAAAAGACGTACAAACATTCTCATGAGGTGTCACATGCCTCAAACATCATGCTACAAAGGGACAATCAAAAGCCTGCCAAAAGTCTTCATCGTATCATCATACGATTCACCAAACTCGGCCCCAACGTGCAGTATAATGGCTCCAACAAGCACACTATATCATTACCACGATATCTGGCTAGCAAAGCGCTGCCTCCATAGGCTTATATCAAGCCCACCAACAAGCCATATGTTCTATCTCGGTATGCCATACCGTACAAACCGTTAGAGTAGTGCGTCATCGCCCAACATATCTCTAAAACACCAAGCACAATGGACAACCCGGTGTCCTTGCTCAACTATGATGCAATCATAATCCGTTAAGACTTATCCCACACCCTCAGGGTGGGTGTAATCATGCCTAGCCTACATTACAACACAAGCGAGTAATTTCCTCAATGACTACTCTTACCAACAATCACTTGGCCCTAGCCAATCCAACGAGTATACCCAAGGGTATCATTGCTCGACAAATAATTACCTCTATAACATGATGCGGTACACTTACCGGTACAACGCATCCAATGCTCCATCGAGCAAACCTGCTCGGCAAAAAGGTCTCGTCAACTAGTGACCCAGACTCTACCATGTGCCCACCAAAGGCACTCAAACCATACAACCAAATACATAAACATAAATGTATTAATCATCAAAACGACGCTACATGTCTACATAGAACATCCACTATGTCATCGTCATCCCGTGACGGTACCTATCAACATATGACTTTGAAATAACATCGTCGACTCGTGACGGTATATGTCGATACACGACGTCCATAGTCTCATCGTCAAACACATGACAACATAAGTAAATCAACGCATGATATCCACAATAATGCTAAATAAACAGTAATACGCCATACCTCATTGCTAACAATATAACAACATACCTGTCTCCGTCATCCAACAGTGGTATGCAATCAGTACCTATCGCTCGTAGGTGGCGTAATCCAGTGTCATGTACATAGCGGTATAACCCGTCGCTATAGAATCAACGGCATAATCCCTCGTCATAGAGTCAGCAGCATGAAGCATCGCTATAGTTACCTGGCGGCATGAACCATCGCCAATAGAATAGCGGAATGAACCATCGCTATGAATACCCGGCGGCATAAACCATCGCCAATAGAATAGCGGAATGAGCCATCGCTATAAATACCCGGTGGCATAAACCATCGCCAATAGAATAGCGGAATGAGCCATCTCTATAAATACCCGGTGGCATAAACCATCGCCAATAGAATAGCGGAATGAACCATCGCTATCAATACCCGGCGGCATGAACCATCGCCAATAGAATAGCCGGTCCCTAGTCATTGTTATGGTAGTGTATTTTAATGCCCCTTGCTCAAATATGACATGCGGTACTCCCACCCCCTCGCTTTCCATATAGGCGGCATAGAATAACCTCGCTTCAATGGACATGCGGCGCTCCCACCCCTCGTTTCACATTGAGCGGCAAATATTCTTTCCTCGCCTCATATGATAACCACGCTTTAATGTGACATGCGGCGCTCCCACCCCTCGCTTCACATTTCAGCGGCACAAAACAAATAAATAGCGGCAAGCATTTAAAATCATCACTCATCCATAACAATGACTCATGGGATATTCACCAAGTATTTCATCTATACCTGCATCACAAAGCATAATCCATATCCCAACATACATCATCACGAGTGTAATGCACCTCGCTCAAATGCGACATGCGGCACTCCCACCCCTCGCTTCAACATTTAGCGGCAGAGCATTAAAACCATCACTCTATTGTACACATGCAACCACAATGCATAATTCCATGATGTATATAAAACGCAGGTTACCGTTTCGTGTCTTTCAACCCTGGCCTTAGCCTTTCGCGTCATAGTGTTCCTACAGGAACAATCTCAAACCATGAGCATACTATAATCCATATTCACCACAATATGATTATAATGAGTAAATGCATAAACTATGAGTACAAGGTACTTCCTGTATCCCAATGCATTTCAAAATGCTCCATTTGGTTGTCCCTGTGTCACAACTCACAATCATAATCAACAGGTTATATTATGATTCTATAGATATCATGACATATAATCGTTTCACTATGATCGCATATTACAAATGCACATAAGCAAAATAGTTGTGTCACACAACACTAGCTACTATCATGCATAAGTATGTGCTACCCATCCCTATCAGCATGTTCCAGGCCTTCAACAGCCCCAAAGAGCTAACCACTGCTCTGATACCACTAATGTAAGGACCCCCGCACCCTTAACCCGATATTAGTGTATTAACCCCTGTACTTAGTGCATACAATCATGATATTAAGGGGGAAAGTGATTACATGCAACTCAAGCATGAATACCATCTATAAAATTTCTTTACATTAATCGTATAATGTCTATACTTTCCCAACATATTCCATAAAACATGTCATGCACCTTTAAACATACAATAACATGCTCTCAATTCATTTTGCAATTCATAATTAATTGCATGCAAACCATAAATGAATAGAGAAGAGCCGTAGCCCATTTATACATTCCATATACACGTAAAATGTACTCACATAAGAGCACCCAATGAATATGCGTGTATCTAATGTATAAAAGATTCTGCCGGATACCGTTACTGGCACTTCAATCCTGGAAGTACCTCCCAAGCATAGCTCGATCCCAATTCTGGATCTATGCACTTGTTCAACCAGCTCTGGTACCTCGATCCTGGAAGTACCTCAAATCAACCGCTCGAGCTCAATTCCAAGCCATCAGTGTACCTAATAACCTGCCCCAACAGAGACAGCCCCCACGCGGGTGAGCATACCAATATCCCAAATCCCATAATCACAATAATACAATTCATAATTTACAATATGTAAATGCTATGAAATATATATATAAGAGATACTCCCTGGATGGCATCATCCTCATCCGGGATCCCCTGTACTGTCCCTGTTCTCAAAATAACTGAAACCATCAAATTCCCAAATGCCAGTTAATCATTACATTGATTAACGAATTCACTTGCCACATACCGACATTATAACAATAATATCAAATCATTAAACAATGATCACAGATATCCCATATATCTCTTTTATGGTTCCATAGTTCTATTTAATTGCTCGCTCTACAGTAGCGGCATTTCAGTCTCACGCATGCTCAACAACAGTGGCGTCATAACCGATGTTCGCTCAAAGGCGACCACATCCAATCATTGCTCGCTCAAAAGCGGCGCCATGCAATTCCCAATGTATATACATCCATTTGTAGCAAGTACCATTAACCATGTATTTCAATATCCGTTAATATCCGTTTATTGCCAAAACCATATATCAGGCATTTCCATATACATTTATTGCAATACATTGTGTCATGCACTAAACAATTGCATTTAAAATAAGGGGCTATGCTCGTACGTTATACGTACCTTATACTTTCCGTAGTTCGAGTCCGACTTCGCCCGAGTTCCACGATCCGATGAATTATGTGCTAACACACAAAACTCACAATCAACAACAAGCATGCTACCACGTGCCCAAGCACGTTCAAACTTCTAAACTTATCGTCTAACCATGACGATTACCAACATAAAAGCCACCCGGCTAAGCATGCATAATACTCAAAAATATACCATTCAACAAGTTAAAAAAAGATAGCCAAGAATTCATCCTAGAATTCCATTTAATTTACTTGGCTCCAACCAAACCATTTTAAAAGTCTAGCATTCCCATTGGAATGAGAACATTGCCCCGGAAGCCAACCATTTAAGTCGCAAATCCAAAATCGCACGAAAAAGCCAAGAATTCCAAAATCACCTGCCGGCGATCGATCGCTAGCCCCTTGGCGATCGATCGCTAGATATGGCGATCGATCGCCAGACCTTTCTGGCGCGAGGCGATCGATCGCTCCAAAAGTGGCGATCGGTCGCCACAATGCTGAAAAGCTTACTGCCTGCATGCGATCGGTCGCCTGCTACGGGCGATCGATCGCCATGCCCTGCAACTCGAAAACCACCATTTTTAAAAGCTTGAAACTTCCACAATTCATACCCCAACTCCTCCCAACTCAAAACCACAACAAAACAACACTCAAGAACCTCCAAGAAGGGTGTTAGACTTGAATTAAAACAAACCCAAACGATTTCAAGATTTTCACCAAAATCACCCAACCCAAACCAACCTCAAAACTCAACCAAATTCAACAAAATTATTATCAAATCAAAGCTACAGGAGAGGAGAAAGAGATTACCATCTTTTCTTCAAGAAATCCGGCCCCTAAATCGTGTTTCCAACGATTTTGTTGAAGGGGAAATAGGGGAAGGGTTTAGGGGAAAGAGGGGTTTCACGATGAGAGAGGGAGAGAAGTGGGAGAGAAGTGATTCCGTGCCAAATGACGGAAATCTCGAGTCCAACGGGTATATACAGCAAAATACCCCAACAAACCAATACCTCCACAAATACATCATGATTCAATAAAAATCATCTGTTTTCAAAAACTCTATCTCCAACCTCAATTCCCCATACTGGCCCCAACATAAGGCACCCCGGATTCCAAGTCCCACTAAAAACCCAACTCATAGGTTTTCACCAAAATGGGAATATAATCTCAACCTTTGGATCCAACGATCCCAAATGTCCGATTTAACAACCTCGGGAGACGCAAAACCGCAATTAATTCCTAATTGCCACAATTAAAAATCCATCAAGGATTAATACCACACCGGGATTAACACCATAAATCCCCGGACATCACAACTTCTGTGAATTATTTGATTTTACGTGGCTACGTGATTTTATTTAAATTATGTGGCATTCATGACATTCATAATTGCATATCGATGTATGAAAATAAATGTTTTGTTAACACACATCACTTTTTATACATACATCGATGCATGGCATACATCTTGAGCTACGATTCTTTGATACCCTATTATTTTGGATTCGATCAATCATAAGGGTTGTACACGGTGCTATGACTGGCATTAAGTGGCTTGAAAGGCATAGGGATTCGTGGCACTTATGATTGTTATGATTTGTTGATATGGGGATTGGTGGCGTTTGCCGACGTCATCCTCTGGATTATCCCTATTTATTGAGACTGTTATAAGGTGGCGCCTTGCTGACGTCACCTGTATGATATGATCTGATGTCAAGAGCTGGGATGCGGTGACGCTTTGACGACGCACCATATAGACATTCCTTTGCTTGACATGCTCGAGCTTAGCTATGTAGTATTTGGACTTTCATTTATTGGCTCCGAGATACCCAGCGGATGGGTGTATGATACCGACATGACATGACATCCATTGCATTTCATTTCATATATCATTTTATAGATACATGTTGTATATTCCATGATCGTTCCATAATGGGCTTTTGCTCACCCCCAAGGGGGGTTGTTGTTGTCTTTTTGTGTGGACAATGGTAGGTAGTACACGTGGCCAGAACCCCAGAGAGTACACATCCGGTGGGAGCCACACTTGAGAGGTTTATTTTCCTCCTTATCCCAGTTGTATATGTACCAGGAGTGTGTACCTGGAGTGTAAGGAGTTTATGTATATTTAGTTTATTTTGCTCAGTATGGATATGTGTTTCATAGTTTGATTTGTGTTGATGGAGATGAAACTGATGGTATCTATATATATTTTGACTATTGGTATTGGTGGTATGTTTCTCATGCGACGAGGTCATGCCGAAATTTTTAAGGCCACATGTTACTAAATGTTAAACAAATCTTCCGATGTTTACGCTATAATTATAATTGTGTGATAACTAATCACATTATTAGGATTGGGCCCTCACAACATATGTCAACGATCACATCTTGCATATATCACCATTTGAACACAATAATGAAACTCACCCAAGTATATACATGGCTTACGAATTCGAAGCGTGAATATTTAACGAAACATGGTACATGTACAAGGTCATATTCCAATGACTCCACCAATGCCAAATTGCAGAATACAACAACTATTATTGTTGAATAAATCCACCACTATTCAAGGAAAACACCTTAGAATCTCTAATATTCAGAATATTATTTTAAATAGTTATGAAAATAGTGTTCTCATCTGAATGAAGGCTCAGTACAATACCCAATTTATCACAATCCAATTCTCGTATCATCCCATATTTTATTTATTTATAGGACCGAAACTTATATAATTCTCATTCTAGTGGAATTCAAAAACAAATGTCGACATAATCCAATGATCCCAATTGTTACCTTAAACATGTCAAATAACTTTCATTGAGACAATTCTCAAGGCATCTTACCTAGTCATTATAGGCTTGGCAAACCTATATCATTCATACTTCCTTTTGAATCACGAGGAGTGAAACCCGTACTTCCTTTTCAACTTAGTGAAATAAGAATCCATAAAATTATATCATCAACACTCATTGCCCCAAATGTTCAAATTTGTTATATCAAGATAATCTCTAGGTACACTACCTATTCATTGAACTTATAACCAAAGATAACATTCGTATGGACCTCTATAAGAAGATACCAACTTCCTCGGTTCATTAGAGAAGAATTTCTCTAAATTATTCAACAACAAATACTTATGATTTTAACTAGGTTCAATAGTTGGTCCTTGAAGGAACTAAACCTCTATGAAATACGAATTCTCATTTCCCAAATTTTGGATTTCGAAATCACTGTGTTCCTTTTGCAACTTTACCAGCATGCCTATTGAGGATCCCAAAGTTCGTACTCGTCACTCTAACCTTTAGAGTGATACTAAACTTATATTATTTAGCTCATAAAATGTAACTTGAATCTCTATTCCCAAAGAACAATTAGGAATAAGTTTATTACTTACAGAACCACATAAGTTTCCTAAACATGAGAAAACTTAGCAATTAATTTTATTTCGAGACCTAGAACATCATGTCTTAACTGAAAATCATAAGTAACAACTTATTATCCCAAATAAAGTTTCACCTAACTTGTTATCCAAAGTTACAAATCTATCAAATCACTTAGAGAACAATAACCCCAAGAAATCATCGTTAGGCTATTCCAAAGTCACATGCTAAATCAACCTGGTTTGTTGCCTACAATACTTAGGTTGTGATCGATCAATCTTTTGCACCAGGAAATGATATATAATCATATATATACATATATACGTATCTCAAGGTAAAATTTCTACTAAATATCACCAAAAAAACCTAGTACCATTCAAAACTCAAGTTAATTTACCCAATATCCTTGTTAGATAACTAGGATAGTTTATGCTTAAAATACCTAAACCTTCATAAGTTTCTATCAAGAACTTAAAACAATTTCTTATCACAGGACAAATCAAAATACCTTAGTACTTAAGGACCTTTTACCATTTACAAGGTTACTCCAATAGTTCATCAATCCCAAGATTTCAAAATATTCGAGACATATCTTAATTTACTATGAAGTCCAATTTACAAGTCAATAACCATAAATTGACCCAAAGCATGATGGATTATTATCAAATTCTCATAACATGTAAATAGTGGAATTCAAGGCATCCCAAAGTCTGAAACAACTATGAGTCATGACATCATTTTACATTACATTTCCAAGATTTGAAAATTCTCCAGGTTAACAAATACGAGAACACCTTATAGGAAAAAGTTACGTAGAGAGCTTCAGACTCTTTAGTTACTAGGGCTGAGGATGATTATTTTCTTTTTAATCACAGCTTTCCCCCATCTCGGGCTTAAGAATGCAAACTAAGAATGTGATAACAAAGCCCAAATATTCACAAGGTTCTACAACTATAAACATCCAACTTAAAAGGGGGTAACAATTAAGCTCTTATAATAAAATATCTGATGTTTCCAAAATATTTATCATAACTAAATGTGATAATACCACTAGAACTCCAAATTCATAAACCTCTTAATATCACTTAGACGCACACTAGTATATCCCAAAGATTTTCTATCGAGTCCCAATGTCAAACCGATAATTTAACGATCCTAAAAGTGACTAAGAATCAAATATACATTCATAATCCTTAAGGACCTTAATTATATATCCCAATTCATAATAAAACACATAGCACAATTGGAAGACTCGTTAATTTCTTCGACAATACATGGTCTCTAAAATGTACGTCTTCAAAATTCAACATACCTAGGACTCAAAATATTATAGTAAGTCCAAATTCTACAACAATTTATATAGACCAAGGACTAGAGTTAAATTATTTACTTACCATTCTAGCCTCATCAAAACTTTGAGTACTATCTCAAGTTTATGGTTGTCAATGCTGTATTGTCCCAATTTTGTAACTCGTAGCTTCAATTCACTATCTGACTTATCCTGGTGCTCAAAATCAACGGTTAGACAAACATCTAATGCCATAAAATAAACAGGTGCATACCAGGCACACAATTATTCGTGCATACATTAGAAACTTATAACTTGTACAATTCATAAACTTCCATATACTCAAAATCAGAGTACGTAGGCAAGTCATGTCATATTACTCGAATGACTCCACATAATCCCAACATCATAAGAATACATGAAACAATAGTAACACATAGCATATAAGAGCACGTATGAACAACAAGCATATCACTCAAACACATGCTCATAACCATTTTAGTACATCACTCCTGTGTGAGATCCTAGACTCTAACTCGAGCATTCCCAGTTATGCTCTGATACCATACTGTGTGGGGCCCTCGACTCTCATCGATAATTATCATGCAATAATCAATCAAATTACTGTTTTTTTAAACTTTGCAACGGAAAATGTGTGATGCCCGGGGATTAATAGCGTTAATCCCGATGTGGTAATAATCCTTAATGGATTTTAATTATGGCAATTATGAATTAATTGCGGTTTTGAGACTCCCAGGGATTTTTAAATCCGGTATTTGGAGTCGTTGGATCCAAGGGATGAGATTGTATTTTCATCGTGGTGATAACCTTGGAATTTGGTTTTTTGGTGGAATCTGGGGTCTGGAGTACTTTGTACCGGGGCTGGTAATGGAATTTGAGTTGGAGAGATAATTATTGAAAATAGATGATTTTTTAATGAATCATGATGTAGTTGTGGAGGTAATGGTATTTTGGAGTTTTGGTATTATATAAACCAAGTAGACTCGATGTTTCGTCATTGCAAGAACTCTCCTCCCTCCCTCTCTCCTCTCACCTGCGATCTCCCCTTCCCCAAACCCCTCTCTTCTCCCTTTGGTAAAAATGGCTAGAGGCTTGGCCCGGGAGCCGAATTTCTCGAAGCTAATAAGGTATTGTCCTTCCCCTCGTTCTTATCTTCGATTTGATAGAATATGGTGGATTTTGGTTGAGTATTTTGTTGGGTTTGGAAATTGAGGGGTTTTGATAAAAATTCAAAGTTGAGTTTTTAGTGTCTTTATTGGTTACAAATGGTGTAATGAAGGTGTTGTAGGTGTATGGGGTGTTGTTTTTGAGTTTGGGTGTGAAAAACCCCATTAAAACTCGAGTTTTTAGGAATATTACAGGTCGCGATCGATCGCGGCTTGGCGCCGATCGATCGAGACATAATTATGGAAATTGGGTGATGATGAATAGTATTCACGATTGATCGCAAGATGTTACCGATCGATCGCGAGTGGCAGAGAAAGTTGGAGATCGATCGGCATTTGTGGGCGATCGATCGCGGCCTTATGTTTTTCGGGCAGTATGGTTGCGCAATCGATCGCGCCTAAGCGGCGATCGATCGTGACCCTTATTGCTGTGTTTTTTTTTTTTTTTTGAAATATTAGAATTGTTAGGATTTTGGAATCGAGGTTCAAGCGGCCCATTTACGGGGCAATGTCTACATTCCATTGGGAATGCCATACTTTTAAATGGGTTGGTTGGAGCCAAAGTTTAATATAACGGAATTCTCGGTTGAGTTTTTGGCTATCTTTTAAACATATAAAATGGAATATTTTGGGTATTCTGCATGCTTAGCCGGGGGGCTTTTATTTTGGTAATCGTCATGGATGGACGATAGGTTTGGAAGTTGTCATGCCTCGATATGACGTATACATGTATTATATGTTTATGGTGTAAGTAAGCTTAATTACAGTATGAGATGGACTCGGGTTTGGGTTGAACCGAGGGTTAATACTCACATACATGATATGACTATGTGATATATGGCAAGGAATAAAACATGATGCACAAGATGTAGTGCATAGGAATGATGGAATTAAATTAAGTATAGTAGCATATCAAGCAACTTGGACTAGTGGGCATTTGAATTTAATTTCATATGCATGTGCCTTGTAATTGAGTTTGCATTTGGGAGTTGAGTAAATAGATAACAATCAGCTATCAAACTAATACTACACCATAAACACCTACAAAATCCCTACACAAGCTCCTTTCTCATTTATTCCTTAGGTTGAATTGTTGAGCTTGGATTTCCTTTGATAATCAAGCTAGAACATAAAGTGAAGTGATATACGAACTTCTTGGTAAGGGATTCTTGAGTTTAAGCTTGATTTATGTTGTTGTGAATGAAGTATGTGAAGTTGAGTCTCAAAAGTTCATGTTTGAAATCATAACTTGTTTCTTTGCTAAGAATTTGATGCTAAGATGGTAGAAACATGTTTATATGATCCTAGGGATGTCATGAAATGTAGTTAAAGGATAGGAAATGAATTGTGCAAGAAATACCATGAAGATAAGCTCAAAATCGCCATTGTCTCGATTTTTCTGATCGTGCCGATCGATCGAAAATTTGGTCGCGATCGATCGCCGCGAACAGTGAAATTTTAAGGCGGTTTGAACATTGAGCGATCGATCGGTGATTTTGAGGCGATCGATCGGTACATGTGGCGATCGATTGGTGCTTTTGTTCGATCGATCGGTGAAGAGTGAATAGTTCGGCGATCGATTGAGAAAATTAGGCGATCGATCGGTGATGGCAGATTTTTGAAAAATGTTAAATTTTTGTAGCATTTATTTTTGAAGCCTCTTATAACATGGTTTATTGTTGATATTGGTGTAGCATCATCACAGGGGACGAGGCAAAGAGGCAATTAGCCATCAACGCCTGAATTATCGTTTTGTTGTCATATACCAGGTACGTGTTGACGTACGGAGTATAGATATTGAGTGATGATGTTATGAGATTGATATCATATGAATTGTGTTGTGTTGGTATCATATGATTGGTAGTATCATATGCATGTACATTCATGGATATCATGTGTTTGAGATGGATGAGGTATATGCTTTAGCATTAGAGGTATACGCCTGGTTTGGGTATATGCTCCGGTATGCTACATATACGTTTAGCATTAGAGATATACGCCTGGTTTGGGTATATGCTCGGGTATGCTACATATACTTGATATGAGAGATATACGCCGGTTTTGGGTATATACTCTGGCTATTATCACATATGAGTACGGTACTATGATGTGTGTTGCTAATATGAAGATGTGATGTGGTTCCACTGACATATTGAGCTGAGATAGACATATCATATTGGTCTCGTGATAATAGGGTGATAGTTGAGACATGTCGACATGGTGCATTGGTTGATGCATGATACAGAGCATTCACATTGGATATGATGTTTATTGTGCTTTATCATTGATATTGTGTTTTGATATTGCACTAAGATAATGGTTTATCTATACTCATGTTTTGTGAATGTTTCTGTAGGATTTCATAGACGTGGGAATCGTGAGTCTTATTCCGCTGCGAGGTGAACCACTGCATAGGAGTTGTACTGGATTAGGTTGTTCATTATACATGTAATGTATATGTGAAAAAGTGGTTTTTTGTACTAGTGATTTTGGTACATCTGTAACAACCTATTAGTAAGAAACTCTTAAACAGTGTATGAATTACTTAATTCTGACTCACGTATGTATGCTTAATTAAATACATAATGGATTAAGTAACGAGGACCCCACAGAAGTTGTGAACGTGCTTGGGCACGTGATTGCATTCCTATGTTTAATTGAGAGTTATTTGCATGTTAGCACTTAACTCATCGGGTCGTGCGACTCAGGCAAGGTTGGACTCGAGCTACGGAATTATAAGGTACGTATGATGTACGAGCATAGCCCCTTTAAGATAATTGCAATTGTTGAGTGCTTGGTACACTGTATTGCAATGAATGTATATGGTATTAACAACAAACGTATATTGAAATGCATGGTTTATGGTATTTGCTACAAATATATATATATATATGCATTGGGAATTATATGGTGCCGCTTTTGAGCGAGCAATGATTGGGATGTTGTCGCCTTTGAGCGAACATCGGTTACGACGCCACTGCTATTGAGCATGCGTGAGAATGAAATGTCGTTATTGTAGAGCGAGCAATGAAATAGAAAGATGGAACCACAAGTGAGATACATGGAATATTTGTAATCATTGGTTAATGATTTGGTATTATTGATTATGATATCGATATGTGACAAATGGATGTGTTAATCAATGTAATGATTAACTGGCATTTGGGAATTTGATGGTTTCCGTTGTTTTGAGAACATGGACAGTACAGGGAATCCCGGATGAGGATGATACCATCCAGGGAGCATCTTTTATATTTCATAGCATTTACATTTTTGTAAATTATGAATTGTATTATTGTGATTATTGGATTTGGATATTGGTATGCTCACCCCGTGTGGGGGCTGTCTCTGTTGGGGCAGGTGATTAGGTACATCGATGGCTTTGAAGATTAGCTCGAGCTATGGATTGGAGGTACTTTCGGGGATCGAAGTATCAATGACGGTATTGAGCATGATACTTTATACATTGGATACACATATACTTATTCGATGCTCGCACGTGAGCAGTATCATGTGTACATGGTTGTATAAAGAAGGCAATTGCCTTTCTCTTTTCATTTATGTGTTGAATGCAATTATTTATGAATTGCAAAATGAATTGAGATCATGTTAGTGTATGTATAAAAGTGCATGTTATGTTTATGGATTATGTTTGGGGAAAGTTTAGACATTATACGAATAATGTAAAGAAATTTTATATATGATATTTCATGCTAGGGTTGCATGTAATCTCTTTCCCCCTGATAACATGATTGTATCCACTAATGGCAAGGGTTAATACACTAATAACGGGTTAAGGGTATGGGGGTCTTTACATTAGTGGTATCAGAGCAGTGGTTTGCTCTTTGGGGCTGTTGAGGGCCTAGGATCATATTGATGGATATGAGTAGCACATAATTATGCATGATGGTAGTTAGTGTCGTGTGACACAACTATTTTGCTTATGTGCATTTATGATATGTGATCATAGTGGAATAATTATATGTCACGACATCTATGGAATCATAATATAATCTGTTGATTATGATTGTAAGTTGTGGCACAGGAAAAACCGAATGGAGCATTTTGAAATGCATTGGGATACATGAAGTACTTTGTACTCATGGTTTATGCATTACTCATTATAATCATATTATGGTAAATATGGATTATTATATGCTCATGGTTGGGATTGTTCCTGTAGGGACGCTATGACATGAAGGGCTAAGGCAAGGGCTGAAGGACACGAAATGGTAACCTGCATTATATATACAGTATGGATTATGCATTGTAGTTGCATGTGTATTGGAGTGATGATTTTAATGCTTTTCCGCCAAATGTTGAAGCGAGGGTATTGATGCATGTCACATTTGAGTGATGTGCATTAAAATACACTCATTGTGGTTGTATATATTGGAGTGATGATTTTAATGCTTTGCCGCCAAATGTTGAAACGAGGGTATTGCCGTATGTCACATTTGAGCACGGTGCATTAAAATACACTCATTGTGATGTATATTGAGATATGGAATATGCATTGTATTGCAGGTATAGATGGAATGCTTGGTGAATATCCCATGAGTCGTTGTTATGGATGAGTGATGATTTTAAATGATTTGCCGTTGTCACTTGACGCGATGATAGAATACTTGCCGCTGTCATATCATAGCGAGGAAAGAATATTTGCCGCCAAATGTTGAAGCGAGGGTATTGTCGCATGTCGCATTTGAGCGAGGTTATTCGATGCCGCTGATATGTCGAAGCGAGGGGTATTAGTGCCGCGGTCATGACAAGCGAGGTGCATTAAAATACACTACTATAACAAGACTAGGGATCGGCTATCTATTGGCGATGGTTTATGCCGTTGGGTATTCATAGCAATGGTTCATTCCGCAATTCTATTGGCGATGGTTTATGCCGCCGGGTATTCATAGCGATGGTTCATTCCGCTATTCTATTGGCGATGGTTTATGCCGCCGGGTATTCATAGCGATGGTTCATTCCGCTATTCTATTGGCGATGGTTTACGCCGCCGGGTATTCATAGCGATGGTACATTCCGCTACATCTATTGGCGATGGTTCATGCCGCCGGGTATTATATAGCGATGATTCATTCCGTTACATCTATGGCTATGGTTCATCCCAGGGGATATCTATAGCGATGTTTTATGCCGCTGACTCTATGGCGAGGGATCATGCCGCTGATTCTATAGCAATGGGTTATACCGCTATGTACGTAGCACTGGATTATGCCACCTACGAGCGATGGGTGCTACTTGCGTACCACTGTTGGACGACGGAGACAGGTATGCCGCTAACTTGTTAGCGATGAGGTATGGCATATTACTGTTTTATTAGCATTATTGTGGATGACATGCGTTGATATACATATACCGTCATGTGCTTAACGATGAGTTTATGCATGTCGTGTCGACATGTATCGTCACGAGTTGACGATGTTATTTTGGGTGTCATATGCTGACAGGTACAGTCACGGATGACGATGACATAGTGGATGTCTATATAGACGCGTAGCGTCATTTCGATGAATAATACATTTATGTATATGTATCTAGTCGTATGGTTGGAGTGCCGATGGTGGGCACAGGTAGTGTCTGGGTCACTAGTTGACGGGACCATTATGCCGAGCAGGTTTTCTCGATGAATTAATGGATGCATTATACCGATGAGTGTACCGCGTTCATGCAATAGAGGTAAATATTTGTCGAGTAGTGATACCTTTGGGTATACTCGCTGGAATGGCTGAGGCCAAGTGATTGGTTGTAAGAGTAGTCATTGAGGAAACTACTCGCTGGTCGTTGTGATGTGTGGTAAACATGGTCACACCCACCCCTGAGGGTGTGGAATAAATCCTACGAAATTAGGATTGCTTTGTGGTTGAGTAAGGACACCGGGATGTCCTTTGTGCTTGGTGTTTTAGAGAAATATTAGGTGATGACCCACTACTCTAAATGGATGTTACGGTATGGTATACCTAGTGGACGTATGTTACGTGGGTAGGCTTGATATAAGCCTATGGAGGCAGCGATTTTGCTAGCCAGATATCGAGGCAGTGATATAGTGTGCTTGTTGGAGCCATTATACTGCTCGTTGGATTCGAGTTTGGTGAATCGTATGGTGATACGATGAGAGTTTTTGGTAGACTCTTGTAGTTTCTATGTGGCATGATGATTGAGGCAGGGCATGCCTCATGGGGACGTTTAAACGTCAAATGTTTTGAGGGACTTTGTTAGGATCGGTCCGGAGTGTTTAGAGGGGGGTGAATGAACACTCCTATTAAAAATTAATCCCTTGTGATTTCTTTCGGATTAGTGAAAGAAATATGTTTCTTAATCAACTCTTTCGCAGAACAGACCACTGAATATTTTAGTGCGGAACGGTATGTTCTTAGATTAGTAAGAACGGCGTGATGGCTTGAATAATAGAACGAGTGCAGAATGATAAAAGACAGAATATGTTTCTGGAAGTTCGAAGGTGGTGTAATCCTTCTACGTCTCCCCTTCTTCCAATTAAGGAAGGATTCCACTAGAAGACTTTGATTTATACAATCCTGTTGTACAAACCCGATTCAGCTGGATTTACCTCACTACCAGACTGAAACTCCTAGTCTCTCGATCTGTTCAGACACACTCTGTCTGACAGTTACAATTATTTTTCACTTCTATATTTCAATACAGAATGCACAAGATAGACTTTAGTCTATGCACACAATGATCCTAAAATGATCAAATATTACAATATACTTGTGCTTATGAAGATTTTCAGCTCGAGAATGTCTAAGCTTGTAAGCTTGTGCTGTTTTGCTTTCTTGTGCGTTTTTCGATTGATCAGACTCTCTCTTGAGCTCTTCTGTTGCATCCTTTTATAGTTGTATGTACCAACGACATTATTTCCCTTAATGTTCAACTCTTGACTCTGCTTAAACTCTGAGTAAGCTGCAGTCTTCTTCTTTAGGGTACTTGCCGTTCTGGTTCATGCTTTCGGCGACTGTCAGGTAGGCTCTTCTTTGTCTTCTTACCTTTTATGGTAATCTTCAGTCCTTGGTCTTTTTCAGCATTAATTGCAACATTAAATGCTTCAATAAATAGCCGTTAATGATTCGGACTGAAGAATCAATCTTATTCAGCCTTGACTACTCTGATCTGATAGAAGTTGAGATCGATCTGAAGCTTTGATCTGGTCAGGCTGATTTCCATCGATCCGTTCTGTTTTGCGATATACCATATCAGCTTGATCTGTTTTGAGCGATCGATCTGGTCAGTCTGATTTCTCTCGATCCGGTCTGATATGTTTTGTCATCTTTAAAATCCGGAACTAACAGACTTGTACTGGGACAGCTCAATTCTGTTGGGAATACCAACGTGAGTGTCGACAAGTCGTTACTAGCTCTGATTGAGCATCTTTGCATATGGAATGCAACGGGAGTCACAATTGGAATTGTGGGATATAGCTAGTATGGTAACACTACTATATTGGTTTTATCTCTTGGAGAAATTTGGATTGTACTGTCATGGAGACAGGTGGTATTGGTTGAGGGTCGATTATGTATCAACCGTGATGAGCCCTACTAGTGTTGAACTAGGTGATGGCTTCGTAATTCCGACGAGACGTTCGAGGAGGCGTCTCTGGAGGGATGCTCAAGGATTGTGTAGTACTATGGTATTAGTACAGAGCATTGTTAGAACGAGTATACATTGTGTATACGATTTTTGATTTGGTAATAGTGGCTTGATGCACTATTCTAAACTAGTTGCATATTTTTGGTTCCGAGATATGTTTTGGTATAAATATATCCAGGTTTCCGAACGTTAGTTCGAGGTTGGAGGGTCATGAGTTCATGACATTTTCCTTGTGAGGAAGGCGGTATTGATATATCTACCGATTGGGACTTTGGGTATGATTGGAGATACCTGAGTCTATTGCATTGAGCATGCAGGTTGTATTGGTACTTAAGCATGTATACCAGTGTGTGTATACGGATGCCAGCTTTTATTTAGTCCTCGTAGAGCATCGGGTCAGTATGCTTGGATGAATGAATCTCCGGTGTGAGATTGTGGCACTTGGAGATTGGTAATCTCGATGGCACGATGTATTCTGATGAATGATCATGAGGGTTGGTTGACTTCCCCTGAGGAGGGATGTCATATTTTAAGCCATGGTAATTCTTTTCGGGATAATTCGATAGCCTCCCTGTTTTAGGATTGTTGAACCCTAGGATAAACGAGGGATGGCCAGGATTCGGATTTGTTAGTGTCGAGGTTGACACGTGTGGCGGGAATATAATTGATTGTTCTTTCATGTCCTTTCGAGAACTTGAAACCTTGTGGAGTCTCGATGGTGTATTTGGACCAAGATATGATTCTTGGAACACCCGGATGTAGACATCCTTGGAGATGTGTTTTATGTTGATCGGTGGCCGTGTTGTTGCCCAATTGTGTTGCAATGTGGTGCAACTACTCTTTTGATGGAGATGGATTTGGAAAGCGGAAGCCGGATGTGGTATAAGTACATTGTAGTGTACTGGTGGTTTCCTTGGTAACGACGTATGGTTAACATCGTAGGCTAAATCACAAAGATATCATCGAGGCGATATCTATTTTGGAATCACGAATGATTCGTTTGATTTGCAGTTAAGGTTGGCTGACTACTTTTGAGACGGTTAGCATTGGGGTATGCCGACATTCTGCTGCGGTTGTAAGGGTTGGGTGGTTTATCCCATTCCAGGTTTTGGTACGAGGCCGGTATCCACGCGGTTGGTGTGTCGTCCATGACATGTTCATGATTCGACGATGTGAATCCGTTTGGATTTTATCGTCTCGGCAATACGTGGAGTACGCCGTGCAAATTTCGGGGACGAAATTTTATTAGTGGGGGATAATTGTGATGCCCGGGGATTAAGAGCGTTAATCCCGATGTGGTAATAATCCTTAATGGATTTTAATTATGGCAATTATGAATTAATTACGGTTTTGAGACTCCCAGGGATTTTTAAATCCGGTATTTGGAGTCGTTGGATCCAAGGGATGAGATTGTATTTTCATCGTGGTGATAACCTTGGAATTTGGTTTTTTGGTGGAATTTGGGGTCTGAAGTACTTTGTACCGGGGCTGGTAATGGAATTTGAGTTGGAGAGATAATTATTGAAAACAGATGATTTGTAATGAATCATGATATAGTTGTGGAGGTAATGGTATTTTGGAGTTTTGGTACTATATATACCAAGTGGACTCGATGTTTCGTCATTGCACGAACTCTCCTCCCTCCCTCTCTCCTCTCACCTGCGATCTCCCCTTCCCCAAAATCCTCTCTTCTCCCTTTGGTAAAAATGGCTAGAGGCTTGGCCCGGGAGCCGAATTTCTCGAAGATAATAAGGTATTGTCCTTCCCCTCGTTCTTATCTTCGATTTGATAGTAATATGGTGGCTTTTGATTGAGTGTTTTGTTGGGTTTGGAAATTGGGGGTTTTTGATAAAAATTCAAAGTTGAGTTTTTAGTGTTTTTATTGGTTACAAATGGTGTAATGAAGGTGTTGTAGGTGTATGGGGTGTTGGTTTTGAGTTTGGGTGTGAAAAACCCCATTAAAACTCGAGTTTTTTGGAATATTGCAGGTCGCGATCGATCGCGGCTTGGCGCCGATCAATCGCGACATAATTCTGGAAATTGGGTGATGATGAATAGTACTCACGATCGATCGCAAGATGTTACCGATCGATCGCGAGTGGCAGTGAAAGTTGGCGATCGATCGGCATTTGTGGGCGATCGATCGCGGCCTTATGTTTTTTGGGCAGTATGGTTGTGCGATCGATCGCGCCTAAGCGGCGATCGATCGTGGCCCTTATTGTTGTGTTTTTTTATGAAATATTGGAATTGTCGGGATTTTGGAATCGAGGTTTAAGCTGCCCATTTCCGGGGCAATGTCTACATTCCATTGGGAATGCCATACTTTTAAATGGGTTGGTTGGAGCCAAAGTTTAATATAACGGAATTCTCGGTTGAGTTTTTGGCTATCTTTTAAACATATAAAATGGAATATTTTGGGTATGCATGCTTAGCCGGTGGGCTTTTATTTTGGTAATCGTCATGGATGGACGATAGGTTTGGAAGTTGTGAACGTGCTTGGGCACGTTATTGCATGCCTATGTTTAATTGAGAGTTATTTGCATGTTAGCACTTAACTCATCGGGTCGTGGGACTCAGGCAAAGTTGGACTCGAACTACGAAATTATAAGGTACGTATTACGTACGAGCATAGCCCCTTTAAGATAATTGCAATTGTTGAGTGCTTGGTACACTGCATTGCAATGAATGTATATGGTATTAACAACAAACGGATATTGAAATGCATGGTTTATGGTATTTGCTACAAATATATATATATATATATGCATTGGGAATTATATGGTGCCGCTTTTGAGCGAGCAATGATTGGGATGCTGTCGCCTTTGAGCGAACATCGGTTATGACGCCACTGCTATTGAGCCTGCGTGAGAATGAAATGCAGCTATTGTAGAGCGAGCAATGAAATAGAAAGATGGAACCACAAGTGAGATACATGGAATATTTGTAATCATTGGTTAATGATATCGATATGTGACAAATGGATGTGTTAATCAATGTAATAATTAACTGGCATTTGGGAATTTGATGGTTTCAGTTGTTTTGAGAACAGGGACAGTACAGGGAATCCCGGATAAGGATGATACCATCCAGGGAGCATCTTTTATATTTCATAGCTTTACATTTTTGTAAATTATGAATTATTGTGATTATTGGATTTGGATATTGGTATGCTCACCCCGTGTGGGGGGCTGTCTCTGTTGGGGTGGGTGATTATGTACATCGATGGCTTTGGAGATGAGCTCGAGCTATGGATTGGAGGTGCTTCCGGGGATCGAAGTACTAATGACGGTATTGAGCATGATACTTTATACATTGGATACACGTATATGTATTCGATGCTCGCATGTGAGCAGTATCATGTGTATATGAGTTGTATAAAGAAGGCAAGGGCCTTTCTCTTTTCATTTATGTGTTGCATGCAATTATTTGTGAATTGCAAAATGAATTGAGAGCATGTTAGTGTATGTATAGAGGTGCATGTTATGTTTATGGATTATGTTTGGGGAAAGTTTAGACATTATACGAATAATGTAAAGAAATTTTATATATGATATTTCATGCTAGGGATGCATGTAATCTCTTTCCCCCTGATAACATGATTGTGTGCACTAATGGCAAGGGTTAATACACTAATAACGGGTTAAGGGCACGAGAGTCCTTACAAAATGTGACTTAAATTTTTTTTATGAAGCGAGCCCAAAATTTTTAATTTAAAAATAATCGATATTATTTATATAATATCAAAATAGAGTAAATTATAATTTATATTAGTCGAGGCACCAAAACATATTACTCAATAAACAGTTATCTATATTAAGAATGAATTCAAAGAATTAAAATCTTTATAAGGAAATGAATATTTAACAACAGTGGAAATTTCTAAGTTTTTCCATAATTTGTTCTGAAAGATAGTCTCCATAATCGATGTATAACTATAGAAAGTAGACTGGATGACTTCATACTTCAAAATGATGATGACACGTGTGTACACAACCGTAACTCCGAATCCAGTGCAGCTCTCCATAAATGTTGCACTTCCTAACCTAATTAACAACCCACACACAAGAAGGTAACCGCCCCCGAGGGGTGAGCAATAACCCAGTATGAAAAACCAAGATAAATGCAAATGCATTGTAATGAATGACATGTGAATCCAATGCATGATCAGGTAAAATCCACATGCACGGGTAATCGGATTAACGGTAGCTGCACAATCGGTACATGCAGCAAAACAAATCGAGCAACAGGTAAGGCTCGGCTACACTGCCGTAGCGACCACTCCTCCGCCAGTCAACTACTGTGTGCCGGTCACCTTGTCAGGGATTACGGACATAATGTGCCTTATCGGCCTGCAACATCTCTCGGGCTAGTCGCAGCTCCGTATCATCCCAACAAACACCTCGATCCACACACAATATCAAAACGGTCACCAAATAGGATCAATGCTCAATATGCAATGTAGTGTCGTGTCAAGCATCGATGCTATATATACAAAAAATACATGTGTGTAAAATAGATTTTATTTTTTCATGCATCGATGTTTATGCAGTTGATGTGACTAGAAATAGACACATCTATTGCGCTTAATTATCTACGATTTGGTATATTTTGATGGATAAATTGATACATATGCTACATAATCGTATATTTGTGTAAATGTAGGGAAATGTAAAGAAATCAAGCTAAAATGATGAAAGAATGACTAAAGTTGAAGAAAAGAGGAAAAACCAGAATCCAAGACACATGTTGCTCCTTTATCCTCAAATTTCTATATGTTCGAGCCATGTTTTGGAAATGTGGTCCATAGAAAGTTGTATAACTTTGAGTTATCTTCGCGTGGACAACTGATTCATCAAATTCGGAGTTCATACGAGAACGTTACGGCCAAAAATGCGGGAAGCCATATTTTTGACACGTCATCAGGCGTCTTTACGCCATTTTCTGGCGTAGTTACGCCTGCAGAGTTTTGGAAAGTGTAAATACTTGATTTCTTTCCTTCCCACATGGATTCTACCCTACTCCATCAGCCTCCAAGCCTATATACGCGAAAATCAGTCTCTTTTAGAGAAAATTCAGACCTTAGAACATATTTTTATTTTTTAGAATAATTTTTCTTTCAATTTTTGTAAAGACGCTCGAAGAACGAAGACGGAATCAACAAGCCGGATTCGCTTTAGTAACTTTCTTTTCTATTAATTGTTTGTTTGATGTTTTTAATACAATTTTGGTTAGTTTTAGATTTAATTATACAAGGCTAAACACCTTCATTCTTGGTTGAGGGATACTTGCCTTTGGAATAGAAATACTTGTGAAAATTTTGATTTGATTGTTGAATTTTTAATTCGATTTCAATTTGTTTTTCAGATTATGATTCTTACGATTGTTGTGTTTGATTGATAGATTGATCACCTAGTAATCACATGCAATATCTAATGCTAATTGAGAAGCAACTAAGATTGATAATTACCTGTTGTTGGTGTTATTAAATTCTTAGGAAGAACGATTGGATAATTAATTCCAACGGATGTAGTTCTTATTAATTAGATTCATCAAGCTTACTAGTTTTGAAACTATCATTGATTTAACCTTAACGGCCGTAGTTTTGGTTAAAGAATTGATAAGAGTCGAATTGAATGTTGTTTTCTATTTTACCACGATGAAGGTAAGTACGGAATTAAGTTTTCAATTGATGAATATTTGAATGAATTCATAAGTTTAGTAATTTGATGATCAAGTGAATGATTTTCAAAGGTAAAGTTGACCGAAAACCAAGAATTGCTTTTAATCTTGATAAACTAGTTAATTGTTTGCTTTCGTTTAATTTAGTTATAGTTAAAGAAATTTGATAACCCCATATTTTGATACTTGTTAGCATAAAAGTGTTCACTTCTATATTTATAACTGTTATTAACTTGAGAGGGTTAATTTGGGCTTACGCGATAAACGCTACCAAATTTTGGCACCGTTGCCGGGGAAGGCAATTACTTTGTGTTAACGTCGTTTTATTTATTTCGTTTTATACTACTGTGGTTTGTTGATGAGTACAGGTGAACCCTCTAATCACGAAGAGAATTTTTACTACGATCCTGAGATCGAGAGGACACTACATCGGAGAAGAAGAGAAGCAAGGTTACTTGAGGAAGAAGAAGAGAGGAACATGATGGCTGCGAATCAAAGTTTGAGGCAGTTGGCGAATCCTAACTTGGATCAACAACCTCTCTGCATCACTTTCCCTGCTCTCGTGAATAACGTAAGTTTCGAACTTAAATCTGGACTAATTCACTTATTGCCATCTTTCCATGGTCTTGCGGGTGAGAACCCACACAAATACTTGATGGAATTCCACGTGATATGCACTACGATGAAGCCGAGTGGAGTAACGGAGAGCCTTTCCATTCTCTCTAAAGGATGCTGCTAAAGATTGGTTATTCTACTTACCCTCCGGATCAATCACCACGTGGACTGATTTACAAAGAGTCTTCCTTGAGAAGTACTTCCAGCTTCAAGGGTGACTAACTTAAGGAAAGAAATCTACGGTGTGAAGCAATACCAAGAGGAGTCATTGCATGAGTACTGGGAATGGTTTAAGAAGTTGTGTGCAAGCTGCCCACAACATCAGATAAGTGAACACTTGTTAATTCAATATTTCTACGAAGGATTGCTTTCTGGTGACAGGAACTTAGTGGATGCGGCAAGCGGAGGAGCTTTCATTGACAAGACAGCGGAGGAGGCAAGGAACTTAATAGCTAACATGGCGGCCAACTCCCAACAATTTGGACATGTTCGCCATGGACAACCACCAAGAAAAGAGGTAAATGTATCCAATTTGGAACAACAACTGATTGATCTAACTTTTCTTGTGCGTAATCTTGCAGGAGGCAACGTGGGGAAGATGAAGCCGTGTGGAATATGTCTAGCTGAAAACCATCCCACTGATGCATGTCCCTCACTACAAGAGACAACCACTGAGCACGTGAATGCAGCGGGAGGATTCCCAGGGCCACCACAAAGGGGCTATGACAATCCCTCGAGCAATTACAATCAAGGATGGAGGGACCATCCGAACCATGGATATGGGAACCCACAAATGCACCAACCTCCACCCTATAGACTGCCATATCAGCGACCTCCACCACCTCCAGTGCACCATCCTTCTGACAGGTTAGAAAATATTATTAAAGTTATTGCTGAAAATAGCTTACAATTTCAACAGGAGACGAGGGCGAGCATCCAGAGTTTGACTACGCAAATGGGACAATTGACGACTTCGCTCAACAAGCTTGAAACGAGAATGTCAAATGGACTACCGTCACAGCCAATTGTGAACCCAAGGGAGAATGTGAGTGCAATCACTTCGAAGACGAGTAGTGATGAAGATAAGGAAAAGGTGGTACTAACGCCACCAAAGAATGGAGAGATGAAGGAAGAGAAAGACGTTGAAGAGCCCATGCAAGAAGAGGAACCACGAGGTAAGTCCCCTCCATTCCGTGAATATAAAATTGAACCTCCATTCCCCCTTGCATTGAAGGATAATAGGAGAGAAGCTGGACTTAAGGGACTCTATGACACTTTCCGACGCTGCAAGGAAAATGCCCCACTACAAGATACCATG
The DNA here is from genome assembly GCA_907163345.1 of Haberlea rhodopensis. Taxonomy (NCBI): domain Eukaryota; kingdom Viridiplantae; phylum Streptophyta; class Magnoliopsida; order Lamiales; family Gesneriaceae; genus Haberlea; species Haberlea rhodopensis. The sequence goes on from CAJQUN010000013.1 coordinate 11,089,842, forward strand.
ATGAAAGTGCCTCGATATGCTAGATTTTTGAAGGAGGTATTGGAAGTGGGTAAGAACAAGGAAGGCAAAGGGTGCCCCAAGATTGAGTTAGGTGAGAATGTTTCCGCGGACATCCAAAGAAGCATTCCCACAAAGTGTAAGGACCCTGGTATGTTTTCTATCCCTTGTGTGATTGAACCACTAGAATTGAGAAGGCAATGCTAGATTTAGGATCGTCCATTAATGTCATGCCTTACTCAATCTACACTCAACTGAAACCCGGTCCTTTGAAACAAGACCATACTGTGATTCAATTAGCTGATAGGACCACGGTTATTCCTAGGGGGATAGTAGAAGATGTACTTATGCATGTAGAGAACTTGGTCTTCCCCGCCGATTTCTATGTCTTAGACATGGAAAATGGTGATCCATCCAGCCCCATCCTTTTAGGGAGACCATTCTTGAAAACACCAAAATCTGTGATCGACGTGAATAGCGGCCTGTTAACAATAGAGTCTAATGGTGAAATTGCAAAATTTAATATCTATGAACCCATTAAAACTCACGAGCATTCTAGTTACACTATTGATATAAATGATACATATGATTCTGATTTTGATAATGATGAATTGTGGGAGATGGGAAAGGCTAGTGATGGCCTTGATGATAACGGAGGTATGGATTCTCATCCTGTGCATACTGTTCATACTGTTGCTGCTTTATCTACTCATGTTACTGCTGACCCTCTCTTTTCTAACTTGCAGGATCGTACCATTTGAAAAGAAGCACCCTCCGGATCGACTACAACAAGCCCCAGATGTTGAAGGAGGAACAAAGACTGAAGATGCCCACTCAAAGGCAAACAAACCAAAATTTAAGGGAATCAAGAAGATATTGAGGTCGAAGAAGAAGGATAGAGCGACACCGCATCACCCACCTTGATAGAGGACTGGCATCGGGCCACCGACGTTAAACAGAGGCGCTGCTTGGGAGGCAACCCAAGGGGAGTTAGTTTCCTTTCTCCCTTTTATTTTCATTTTTATTGCTTTCATAGTTAGACTTTTCTCTTCTTTTGTATTTTTGCCATACATTGGGGACAATGTAAGATTTAAGTATTGGGGGGGGGGGGGGGGGGGGGATTAGTGGTGTGTTATTGCTTTTCTAATACAAAAATACAAAAAAATCGAAAAATTTGAAAATTTTGAGCTCATAGTTAGTAATGAACACATGCTTAGAGTCACTAGCCCATGATGAAACCTAATTGATATCATGCATGCTTTTGAACATAGGTGAATTGTTAACCTTGGAACACTTTGAACTCTAATGCAAATTTTGCTTTGACATAGTAGTTGAATATTTTGAGCACATTATTGTCATGACTTGTGAAGTGTGCATAACTTAGTGAAGATTGTGTGAACTTTGTGATAGTCTTAAGAAGTCTCTAATACATGCCAGAACTTAACTACATGCTCTTTGAGGCGTATGTCTAGACTGCTTGCAAACATGAAAGTGATATAGGCAATCTTTGATGCGTTTGAGCCTTTCAAGCCTACCATGTAAAGAAAAGCAATCACTAGTACCATGTTTGAGCTTTAATGCAAAAGAATGGTTGTATGCTAAGCATACAAACAACCACCATTCGACATTCTTTGACTAGCTTATCATCCTTCCCTAATGAGCCTAAATATGAGTTCTATCCATACTTTTGAAGGGAGTATGATGTGTTTCATTCACATGCACTTAAGTATTCAATGATTAAAATGTTTGTGAGCTTCATAAGGAAAAGAATGAAATGCATGAAAGAAAGGGGATGCCTTGAGAAAATAGATAAAAATATGACTCCAATGGGAGCCAAGGCACAAAAGAAGAAAAATGTTGAAACAAAAGTTGAAAAATTCAAGCAAGAAGAGAAGCTTTTAGTGTGCATATCATCATACTCTCTTACTTGATATATCCTTACATTTCTTTCATAAGCCAATACCTAGGCCACACTACAAGCTAATAAGGACCTACTTGATTTATGTTTGTCAAGTGGCTAAGATAGTGGAGAAGAATGTGCAAGTGAGCTTATACTTGTGTTAGTGTATGACTTGAACTATTGTGGATTTGCTTCTATTGGATCTATAATTTGTACATGACACTTGTTTATGACCACACACACACGTTCACTACTTTGTTGGGTATGAATTGTTTAGGGATTGAACTTGTTCCATTATTAACTTTTCACCGCCTTTCATTACTATGCATGTTTTAAATTGTTGAGGCATAAAAGTGAGGACAAGTTAGTTTGTTATGATGCTATGAGCCAAAAAAATATATATATTATAGTTTTGTCTGATTTACTCGAGATCGAGTAAAGAGTAAGTATGGGGGTGTTTGATGTGACTAGAAATAGACACATCTATTGCGCTTAATTATCTACGATTTGGTATATTTTGATGGATAAATTGATACATATGCTACCTAATCGTATATTTGTGTAGATGTAGGGAAATGTGAAGAAATCAAGCTAAAATGATGAAAGAATGACTAAAGTTGAAGAAAAGAGGAAAAAACCAGAATCCAAGACACATGTTGCTCCTTTCTCCTCAAATTTCTATATGTTCGAGCCATGTTTTGGAAATATGGTCCATAGAAACGTTGTATAACTTTGAGTTATCTTCGCGTGGACAGCTGATTCATCAAATTCGGAGTTCATACGAGAACGTTACGGCCAAAATATAAAACTCACCAGATAAATTGAAATTAGGCGTAACTACGCCATTATTAGGCGTAATTACGCCAATGCTACGGCATGGACAGGCGTAGCTACGCAACTTTGACGCGTAAATATGCCAGAAACGCGGGAAGCCATATTTTTGACACGTCATCAGGCGTCTTTACGCCATTTTCTGGCGTAGCTACGCCTGCAGAGTTTTGGAAAGTGTAGACTTGATTTCTTTCCTTCCCACATGGATTCTACCCTACTCCATCAGCCTCCAAGCCTATATACTCGAAAATCAGTCTCTTTTAGAGAAAATTCAGACCTTAGAACATATTTTTATTTTTTAGAATAATGTTTCTTTCAATTTTTGTAAAGACGCTCGAAGAACGAAGACGGAATCAACAAGCCGGAATCGTGCTTCGCTTTAGTAACTTTCTTTTCCATTAATTGTTTGATGTTTTTAATACAATTTTTGTTAGTTTTAGATTTAATTATGCAAGGCTAAACACCTTGATTCTTGGTTGAGGGATACTTGCCTTTGGAATAGAAATACTTGTGAAAATTTTGATTTGATTGTTGAATTTTCAATTCGATTTCAATTTGTTTTTCAGATTATGATTGTTATGATTGTTGTGTTTGATTGATAGATTGATCACGTAGTAATCACATGCAATATCTAATGCTAATTGAGAAGCAACTAAGATTAATAATTACCTGTTGTTGGTGTTATTAAATTCTTAGGAAGAACGATTGGATAATTAATTCCAACGGCTGTAGTTCTAATTAGTTAGATTCATCAAGCTTACTAGTTTTGAAACTATCATTGATTTAACCTTAACGGCTGTAGTTTTGGTTAAAGAATTGATAAGAGTCGAATTGAATGCTGTTTTCTTTTTGACCACGATTAAGGTAAGTAAGGAATTAAGTTTTCAATTGGTGAATAATTGAATGAATTCATAAGTTTAGTAATTTGATGATCAAGTGAATGATTTCCAAAGGTAAAGTTGACCGAAAACCAAGAATCGCTTCTTAATCTTGATAAACTAGTTAATTGTTTGCTTTCGTTTAATTTAGTTATAGTTAAAGAAATTTGATAACCCCCTATTTTGATACTTGTTAGCATAAAAGTGTTCACTTCCCTGTGGGATCGATCCCTACTCACGCTACTACATTTATAACTTTTATTAACTTGAAATGGTTAATTTGGGCGTACACGATAAACGCTACCAGCAGTGCCACAAATAATCCACGTAGACAAATAAATGTCGCATAAAACACGTTCAACAAATATCAGAATCTACGGGTACCTGTTGTATGTTACCCGGTCGTAACATACCTTTTTGATGAATCGACCTATTATCATGAATATTTATCGATGTCTTGAAATCACAAGCATACTACAAGAGTGTAACAAAATCATACTTTAAAACATATTTATATTGTTCAACTTGATAAATCAATCATGAATCAAGACTTAGACTACTTGAAACTAGCATGGTTTGAGCCACATAGCTCAATCATATAAACAGTTTAGTGTTTTACACCAAGGTTTAAATTTCAAGACATGATTTATGTATTTATTTTCAAAAAATCTCGAAATTTCGATAATCATGGAATTTATCCATGTAGTCATTTTGATATCTTATCTCAAAGCTTATTTTCTAGATATGTTTTGATCTACCTAGACACATCAAAATCTTGATTTGAAAATTTATCAACTTAATTACATGACTACTTAGAGTTGTTCCAATTTAAAATCCATAATTTAGGCAAGAATTTTTTTTTTTTTTTATTTTCTAAAATTCCAAGGAAAAGTTTGAAACACACACGAAAACACATATATGTGCATCCAGTCACCAATATATTTCATAAGATCCTTTTAAATGATTCAAATATTTGGTTTAATCCATTTTACCTCATAATTAATTCCATACACAAGATCATTAGTTTCAAAAGTTCACAGATCCTTTTCCCAAAACCATGAAACTTTCGAATCATGCTTCTTAAAAATCATCATCATACCATTTTATGTTATCTTTGGACCTTAAACTTGATATCCACACAACCTGACACAAGAATAATTACATGGTGCAAGGGTTTATAATTTGAATTATAATTTCATATAATTACATGTTCGCACAACTATATTGTGTAGGGGTAAAATTCATGATTCAAAATAATTTTCGTTTCTCATAACAAGCACAATTATTGTCTTTTGATTCAATAAGTCCATGAATTCTATAAATATTAAAATATACTCAACAAATTTTTTTTAACTTAGTCAAATTTTCAGCCAACTTAAGCTGTATAAAAGTAACCAAGACGCCAATAACTTGACATATTTTTAAATCAAAAATCGAAGCATACTTATTCCATATAGATTTACTTCTAAAACAAAGCATGAAGTGAGGAGAATACCTATATGAACTTGATCATAACAACAAATTTGATATTTTGCCTTTTTCGAACCAAATATAAGCTAGAACAAGTACCAAATTAAGGAGAGATATGAACATGTATACCTTGAATTTGTAAAGGAGAGGCTCGCAGGTCTCTCTCATAAATTCTCTTTCTTTTCGTATGTACATATCGTGTGTGTGAGTTGGTTTATATAGTAAGAGAGTAGGGAGACAAGAAGCTTTAGGCTAAGGGACAACAAATATTTAGGTATTATGATTGTGATACACGATAGGGACAAGCAAATATTTGCCAATCTTTTGAGATAATATATTTTATTTTATTTTTTTATAATATAGTCCATGGATATAGATATGCATATATAGCCACATATATATTCGTTTATATATATATATATATATATATATATATATATATATATATATATATATATATATATATATATATATATACACGATTAATTTATATTCATGCAGTGTGGTGCCCTTTTTCTTTTACGGGTTCTTATCACGCAATAAACAAGAGTAAGTATACAAATAAAGATAACACAATTTTATTTTTATATTTATATTTTTCAAAAGGAAAGGGAAGGGACGATGCCCATTCAAAATATATAAATTTTACTTTTACAAAGTTTAAGCTCGATTACAGCCAAAAAATTTCGAGCCTTCCTACCTTACCTTTACCATATATTATAATAACACCGAAATAAACAAAATGACAGGTGTATTATAGCTTTAAACACAATTTGTAGCATGCTTTGTTCCATCACTACACGGGGTGAAGTGGCACAAACTCGGTCCATGTAATTCGAACTGCAAAGGACAATATATTGGGACCCATTCCCTTTTCTATCAGTAGTCCAGGAAAATCATACAAAATCTTCTCTACCAGGTACGGCACACCATTGACATACATCGTGATATAAGAGTTTATTAACTAATATTTTTTTGTTAAACTAGGATGAATTATTGTTCAAGAAATAGTACCGACCTGAAATTTTCCTTTTAAATTACTAGTAATATATCTTTTGGGCTTAAAATCATCCACTGAGCCCAAAATGACAAAAAGTAGATGGAGAGTGATTTCGCTCTGGTATTACAAATTTTGAGCTGGCATTAGGGATTTTCATTTATTACTAACAAAAACGATATGAAATTTAAAAAAGAAAAACAGGAAATGGGTGTGTAGGCGTTCATTTTAAATGGGATATTGGGATAGTTTTATCTAGTATTGAGCCATTGTTCTTTAGTATAACTTGCTGCTCAGTGTTAGCCAGTGAAAGCATATTAAAAGGTAACTTTTAGGTACATCAAGAGATACAATATCCTCTCTCATTATGTAATATACCTTCGATAGTCGCTTTCTTGTTACAAGTTCCAACATCATAAATTTTTGAGTGATATTGCTTACTACGTAATAAGATATTTATGATTTATCTATGGAGTTGAGTTGCATTTCGTTCTCTTTAAGATCATAAATATCCTACTTAACTCAGTGGTTAGATTATTTCTTTCATACGACGGAACCTTTGTATATATATCAGGAATATTCTTATGTAAGACGTAATATTATAATTTTCAATCGTCGAAGGCTCGCAAGGAGTTTCAACCGGTCCAGCTACTAGTTACCTGTAAGTGTATAGCAAAAAAAGGCCAGGTTTTAAAACTACTACCCGTCGGGTTCGGGTACCAAACTTACATACATTTGGGAAATAGTCGAATCTTCCACTTTCGAGAGCCGTGCTAGGGATAAGAATGCTGCTAGCTGCCCGAACTAGCCTCTACTCCACACAATGACAGAGAGAGCCAATTCGTAGATGTTGATGTTTATACCGGTTGACGACTAATTCCACGATAACAAGAAATACAATTTTTTCGTAGCATGCCCTTCTGCCAGGAATTTTTCAAGAGCAAATGGAGAGCTTCAAAGACCGGATTATTCGCATAAAGTTCTGTAGTTTCGTCTCAGGGTAGAAGAAGGGGAGAGGCCTCCCCGATTGGAGAAAAAGCAGTGCAGTGCGATTGTGAATGATGCTCTTTCCCGCGCAGGCAATATCACCACTTTTTCTTTTAAACATATATTAAAATATTTTATATTTATATTATGAAAAATTTATATTTAATATTTTTAAAATATATATTTTATTTCGAGTAGTAAAAATTTTTATCCGAAATTTTGGATACCCGACCCGACGTCCACACCTTTTTTGAAGGATTTGGGGATTTGAAATTAAAAATATAATTTTAAGTATCTTTCTTGCGACTTAAAAGCTGAAAGTTTTACGGCCCTGAAGTCGAATGATCCAGCATGTTTGCCTCGATTCATGTGTTCTTGCCGGTGCTTGCACTTTCAGCTGTAAAAGATTGACATTGTGCAATTTATCAAACTTTCTTTGCTTGCTAAATATATTCAACAATGTTTTAGTGTGTATTTTCTCAATGTGCCCAAAATTTTACATATTCTTTCACTTTGTATGTACTTCCTCATTTATATTATATTATCTGAAGCTTGACAAGGACTAAATTCTAGAGATTCCATAGAGTCCAAATTATTTTTATGTTTAGGGATACAGCCAAAATATAAAAATGTTAGTCGGATTAAAACGACACATGGAAGGATAAGTATTTAATCAAAAGTTATAACCGATGATAATAATGCAACACAATTCTTTTATACATCTAAATTGATATAAAATTTTCCCAATGTATTCTAATAATGCGACGGACACTTGGATTCTTTTATTTTTTTTAATAAAAAAGTACTTGATATGGTCTTTCCGAGTTGTTTCTTAGGATGGATTTGGCTTTATATAGACATGACCGCGGTTTATTAAAACGCGGCCCGAGTTGTTTTTTTTTTATGGATTTGGCTTAATATAGACATCCGCGGTTTATTAAAACGCCCGAACCCGTAATCGGGTCAACGAGCCGGTTACCCGTTGACCCGGTTCGACGGGTCCGAACCGTAATCGACCTGTTATTGTACGGGCCGGTTACGGGTTTACGGTCCCATAAACTGTGGAACCCCAGCGGTTTTTTTATTTTTTTAAATATTTATATTTAAAATTAATGTGTTTTGATAGAGATCCGAACTCTTGACCTCCAACATGTATTGAGAGCTTCTTACCACTAAATTATTGTCTTGATTGTTTTATTTTAGATAATATAATTATATATACTAACAGACATTACGTATTATATATGTAATATAATGATAACTATTTTATATTGACAAATACAAATAAAAATTATCTAGAAAAACATGTTATGCTCTTAAATAAATATCGTAAAATAGAAAAAAAGCTATAGTAAATTAAATATAACAAAAAATGTTGGATAATTACATAAGAATTAAAGAAACAGTGGTTGCAAAATAAAATACTATAATAATGGAGTAAATTATTATATACATTTTAATTATTCTAAATTATTATATACATTTTAATTATTCTACAAGCACTTTATGTTTATTATTTGATTTACAATATATATATAATAATTAAATAAATATATCTTAATTTCCCACAATATGACTTACCACTCGATAATGTAATATTTGATTAATTCATAAAATCTTTTAATAATTTGCTTATACGAATTTGGGAACAACATATTGAATTGATAACTCACTAGCTTTATATTATATAAATTAATAACTTATAACTTAATATATTTATCATTAATCAATAAAATCATCATAAATATAACTTTAGTGAATTTTTTTTTATTTAAATTGATAGTCACAAATCTCATTACTAACTCTTTTTAACATAATAAGAACTTTTGTGATGTTTTCTTATAAATAAATAACAAATAATTCAATGTTATATACGTCAATTTCATATGTAAGTAGTACCATAATTTTAAATATTTCATACCAGTATCATTTGTAATTAGTACCAAAATTGTATAGGTTTCATACAAATTTCATATGTAATTAATATCATAATTGTAAATGATTCACATCAATATCATGTGTAATTAGTACCAAAGTTATAAAGATTTTATACTAATTTCATATATAATTAGTACCATAATCGTAAATGTTTCATATCAGTATCATTTGTAATTAGTACCATAATTGTAAATATTTCATACCAATATCATTTGTTATTAGTACCAACTTTGTATATGTTTCATACCAATTTCATATGTAATTATTACCATAATTGTAAATGTTTCATACAAATATAATGTGTGATTAGTACCAAAATTGTAAAGATTTTATACTAATTTCATATGTAATTAGTACCATAATTGTAAATGTTTCATAGAAATATCATGTGTAATTAATACCATAATTGTAAAAGTTTCGTATCAATAGCATTTGTAATTAGTATCAAAGTTGTATAGGTTTCATACCAATTTCATATGTAAATAGTACCATAATTGTAAATGTTTCATACCAATATCATGTGTAATTAGTACCAAAATTATAAAGGTTTCATACAAAGTTCATATGTAATAAGTACCAAAGTTGTATAGGTTTCATACCAATTTCATATGTAATTAGTACAATAATTGTATATGTTCCAATACCAATATGATTTGTAATTATACCAAAATTGTTTATGTTTAATCCAAATTTCATATGTAATTAGTACCATAATTGTAAATTTTCATACCAATTTCATTTGTAATTAATACCAAAGTTATATATGTTTCATACCAATTTCATATGTAATTAGTACCATAATTGTAAATATTCCATGCCAATATCATGTATAATTAGTACCAAAATTATAAAGGTTTCATACCAATTTCATATGTAATAAGTACCAAAGTTGTATATGTTTCATACTAATTTCATATGTAATTAGTACAATAATTTTAAATGTTTCAATACCGATATTATTTGTAATTAGACCAAAGTTGTATAGGTTTCATGTCGATTTCATATGTAATTAATACCATAATTGTAGATGTTTCATACCGATATCACGTGTAATTAGTACCAAAACTGTAAAGGTTCCATACAAATTTCATGTGTTATAGTACCAAAATTATAAAGGTTTCGTAGCTGATTGAATTTTAATTTTATTTTTGTTTATGTTTAATCATTTTCAAATTTTTGAAATAAAATTTAATTTCAATTTTTTTAAAAAATATATCCTTAACCTGAGGTTAACCGTAATCGTAATCGACGGTTCACGAACCGTAACCGAAACCGTATACGAAGGTTAAGGTTAATGATCAAGCTTTTATGAACCGTCTAACCGGCGATACTGAACCGTCAACCCGCGATTCACGAACCGTGGTCATGTCTAACTTTATAGAGCTCGAGTGATAATTGTAGGTACATGTACCAACATCTATCTATATGAATTTTTTGATGGTACCCCAGGGGCATTGACCTTAGAAATCTATCCATCAATATATGATAACATGTACCTTAAGGCATCGTTTGGTACAATGGATGAGATGTGATAAGTGATGGATGAATAGCTAAAAACAGTGGCTCATCATATCCTTACAAATATATCAAACGGTGCCTAATGTCTTTAGGGGTTTCATCAAATAAAATTATAGCATAGTGTACAAGTATTTAGAAGTATTTCATGAGACGTGTATGATTTTATAAGGTATTTGTTAATTGTCAGCTTTTTTATATTAAAAATAAATTAATATTTAAAAATATATTGTCAAGATTTTGTAAGACTTTGTTCTTAAAAAAAAAAAAAGTCAAAGCAAACCTTTATTTATTACTATTATCAAATTTTTATTTTAAAAAAAAAAAAAACTAACCACAGTCTGTGTCCTTTATTTAAAATTATCAAGAAATCTATTTTTCTTCATCCAACTCACTTGATCAGCTTCTTTTCCCTTTTTATATTTTGACGACCCATTTTATGCAAACGAATTAAGAGTCTAATTTTATATTAAAATATTGTGGTTTATAAGCTCTTAGATTTTCAAATATGAATTTCAGAGCAATATAACATATTATAATTCAATTCATATGACATATGAAAATTGTCCATTACGAATTTACGATTACCCTTTATTCAAAATGAAATGCCCTCTTTGCGACTGCACCAGATTCTAAAGACACCCTTCTCTATGAAATCGTTTACTTGGTGTGATAAATGAATCCAATCTAATGTTTATTTGTTTAAAATTCCATTTTTTCTTATCCGTGAACCCATTTTTTAATTGTTGAGGATGATTATTTATCTCTAATTTCACTGGGGAATAACTAATCATATCCAACTGTTGAGGATAAAAGTACACTTATAATCCTTTTTTTATTTGTTTTATGTCATTATTTAAAATTATATAAAAATAATTAAAAAAGATCTTTAATAATACAATTTAAAAAATTATATTAGTATATAGTAAATTGGAAATATATAAAATAAGAACATAATGGCAAAAAGTAATATATAAAAAATTATATTAATATATATTAAATAAAAAATATATTAATATTTTTTCTAATATTAGGCGGATATATTTTTTAATCACAAGTTTATTATATCAAACCAAACATAATATTAATTAATAATAGGAACCTAAGGGCAAAATAATATTGTTCTTATAATCATAATTACAACCCCAATTTCAATCATTTTTATTACTCATCTAACATTAATCCATATCATATCAATCACGTTAATAATCACAATATAATTTTTCAACTTTATCCTATCATTCGTAAACACAACATATATTATTATTTTAGTCCGAAGATTGAAGAGATGACTCATTAATATGTGCTATTTTTTTTTTTACTTTTTGTTTTGTTATGTAAACCGTCGAGTATTTTTTCTACTCTTTCTTAATTAATAATATATTTTGGCGATAAAAAAATATGTACTATTTTGTCCCGACAACAAAATGGTTTTTTGTTAAAAGTTAGCATTGACAATGTCGCATTCTGGTGCTTAGCATTGGCAGCCGTTGTGCTGGCAAAGGCACATGAAACTGCGGCAGTGACATGCAACGGAAGGATGCTGGACCCGGGCATGGGGGTGATAATGGGGTCAGCCCCGCCATCGGCACAGTGCTGCACGAAACTGAAGGAGCAACAGCCGTGCCTTTGCCAGAAGATGAAGAACCCGATGCTCAGGTAGTATGTTCGCCTAGTGCTAGGAAAATCACAACCACCTGTGGCGTTCCAGAGAGATCAGATCAAGAAATAAAGGATCGTGATTTCTCTTGTTGAGTTTGAAAACCAAGTTAGCGCACAAGTATGTCAAAGTAATTTGAATACACTAACAAGAACAATCAAGAATCGAACAGAAATGAAGAAAAGAACACAACAAATGTGTTTCGGCCTCAACACGACATACATCCACGAGAAAGGAAAATATATCTTTATTAAGCACAATCTTTTACACCAATATGTATCAAATACAGTACATCAACTCCCACCCAACTCTCTTCTATTGTGTATCAATGTACAAGAGAATTTCAAGAACTGATTCACGTGTATTTCTCCCCGAGATTGAAAGACTCTAGCACTCGCTTATTGATCAGTACTGTTTGAAGTAGTCCGTTTGTCCAGTTGGTTCATCTACACTCTATATATAGACATGTGTTGGACTCCAACTGATTCCCTTTAACTTCAACCGCCTCTTTTCTCCTTTTGATAATATCCGTTGGATATTAACCTTGAGAATACAAGATCAACGGTCCAGAATGTCTTCATGTGCTTGGGTTAATATTTTAGGGGAAATTGCAAGGAAGTGCTCTTTTGGGAAACTTTAATCACTTAAGTCTTGGGAAAAAACTTTAGTGCAAGAAAATCCAAGTTGGAGAAACTTCTATTCAAATAGGTCCAATTTTCAAATTTTCAAATCAATTGGGTGTTTTATTTGACTCTTTTACCCCTCAATGGTTAGGTGAGATTGCATTCTATTCCCTAGGCTTTTGTTTATCTTACAAAATGGTCCCTATATAATATTTAATTATCTTTTATATCCTTATATTTATAAAAAATTGGCATTTAACGTCTTCTTTTTACAAGTCCCCGTTTTTGCGATCCTTGGCACAAAATGGTATCAAAAAATATTAAATTGTAACATATACGGAGGAGACGATTCAAGTAAAATATGGACCCGAACGTTTGTTCGAAGTGTCATTCTTACAGGTGGTATTTCCAGAAATTGGAAAAACTAAATCAAAAGCATATGGCAGAAGCTCAACGCTTCAACCATAAGTGGAAACAATTATGAGGAACAGGTTTATGCACACCAGGCATAAATCATTACAAGAAATTGGAAAGGATGGCTAAGAGGCTTCATCAAGTAAACCTCAAACTTCAGTTCCAGTTAGCCGAAATTCAGGAGGACGATCATCCTGAACACGAGGACGTTGTGCCAGACCCCAATGATCCAACAGGGTCCGGACCGGATGATTAATATGGGTGAGCCAACCTTTCGAGAAATCAAGCCAGATTCTTCTAAGATATCCCAAGATCTTAGAGAAATCCAGAAGACAGTGCAGCACTATGGTTATCTTCATTACCATGTCCCTGCCCAGATCCATCAGATTCAGAGTCAGATGGAGATTATGATTAAACATCAGAAGGTGATTCTTGAAAACCTTCAAGATGTTCAATCCCGAGTGAAGGAATTGGAGTCAAGGCCAAGTCCGACAGGAAGAAGGAACGGAGGATGGCTGCCACCATCTTACGGAACAGAACCCCTTTTACACCAAAAAGGGAAAGCAGAGGAGGTCCAGCGGCCTATGACGGATACTGAAAAAATGATTGCAGTCCTACGAGGAGAACCATTACATCCCACAAAGTAATGGAAAGAATCAACCTGGAAGATCTTCATGATCTTGCTTATTCATTTGCGGGATTAAATTTCATAGAAATCAAGACAGGAGAGCTTGTACAAAGACCTCCACCACAAGAGAGCTTCGGGTCACACAATCCCCCCGAAGGAGACCAAAGTATGCCACACAGGGATGATTTCACCTCAGCAACTGTGGGGTCCTCGTTACTTAATCCATTATGTATCAACAAAAACATACATACGTGAGTCTGAATTAAGTAAAGTAAGTAAAAACATGCACTGATTAAGAGTTTCTGACTAGTTAAGTTGTTACAAGGTTATAAAAACCTAACCAACTATACATCACATGTACAAGTAACAACCTAATCCAAGATAACTCCTAGGCAGTGGTTCAGCTTGCAGCGGAAAATGACTCACATCCCGTCTTCCCACGTCTATGAGTCCCTACAGAAACATTCACACAACGTGAGTATAGATAAACCATTATCTTAGTGCAATATCAAAACACAATATCAATGATAAAGCACAATAAACATCATATCCAATGTGAATGCTCTGTATCATGCATCAACCAATGCACCATGTCGACATGTCTAAACTATCACCCTATTATCACGAGACCAATATGATATGTCTATCTCAGCTCAATATGTCAGTGGAACCACATCACATCTTCATATTAGCAACACACATCATAGTACCGTACTCATATGTGATAATAGCCAGAGTATATACCCAAAAACTGGCGTATATTTCTCATACCAAGTATATGTAGCATACCCGAGCATATACCCAAACCAGGTGTATACCTCTAATGCTAACGTATATGTAGCAAACCCGAGCATATACCCAAACCAGGCGTATACCTCTAATGCTAAAACATATACCTCATACATCTTAAACACATGATATCCATGAATGTACATGCATATAATACTACAAATCATATGATACCAACACAACATAATTCATATGATATCAATCTCATAACACCATCACACAATATCTATACTCCGTACGTCAACAAGTACCTGTAAAGCGACACAAACGAGATAAATCAGTCGTCACTGGCTAATTGCCTCGTTGTTCTGTCCCCGGTGATGGTGCTACAACAATGCCAATAATATATCATGTTATCATAGGCAATAAAATCACATTCTACAAAAAATATAACATTTTTCCAATTCTGGACCCTGGCAATCGATTTCATGTTTTTAGGCGATCGATCGCCTAAAGCTTTAATCCTAGGCGATCGATCTCTTAATTTCACGCGATCGGTCGCCTCCCCTTTGGAAAACATACTGCCTCAAGGCGATCGATTGCCACTTGAAGCGATCGATCGCTCAATGCACCGCCACTCTCATGTTTAGCCATAGGCGATCGATTGCCTCAAACATCGTGATCGATCGCCTCCTCTGTTTTCAGAAAAACCATGACGATTTTCTACTTCTTTTCTTGGTGTTTCTCCTACACCTCACTTTCAACCATTTAAACAGGTTTCATGCAATCACTAGTAACATATAAACATGTTTATTTCCTCATACAACTCATTTATTTGCATTATAACAAGTTTCAATTCAAAGCATACAACATATTAATCACATGCTTCAAGTTTCCACCAAGTCATTTCATATGCATCATATGCTATACAATTCTTACCAAGAAAAGATGAACTCACTTCACTTAGCCTCCTAACTTGATTACCAAGTGAAACCCAAGCAAAAGATGGAAAAACAAGCAAGGGTTTGGAGAGGAGCTTATGTAGAGATTTGTAGGTGTGATTTGGTGGTGTATGTTTTTCAAATCTGATATTTCCTTCATATAAACTCCATCACCACAACACTAAATTCACATGTAATTCCCTTCAAACTCATGGCAAATGTCTATGGAATGCAACTCACATGCACATTCTAATGTACCTTCAAATGCATGCTAAATGTATACTATATTCCACTATACATGTATTTCCATATTAAATCCATCAATCATAAGTTTATGTTATGAACTCATTGCTTTGATTCTCACATGTCTTATTTTCCAACAAGAAGTCATTCATACATGGCTTTATTCCTGCTCGGTTCAATCCGAACCCGAGTCCATCATATTGTAATTCATCATAATTACACCATAAACATATTACACATGTATACGTCACATCAAGACATGACATTTCTCCCCCACTTATTGAATTTCGTCCTCGAAATTGCATATACATAACATGCATATCTAGATACGCAACTCAACAATCCTACGATATGAAAATAGGAAACATAAGCATGTATGCAACAGTATCATAAAACTGTAAAATCATACCAGTAAACAATTCAGGATACTGCTGTATCATATGCTGCTCCGTCTCCCACGTTGCCTCTTCGACACCCCTTCTGTCTCACTGTACCTTAACCATAGGAATCACTTTATTACGCAACCTGCGTTCAGCTCGATCCAAGATCATAACTGGTCGTTCCTCATACGATATATCTGAATCCAACTGTATATCAGGTAACTGTAACACATGACTTGGATCTGGTTCATATTTCCTCAATAGTGAAACATGAAAAACATCATGAATACCACTCAATGCCGGCGGTAGTGCCAAGCGATATGCCAACGTACCAATACGTTGCAATACCTCATATGGACCAACATACCGTGGAGACAATTTTCCACGTTTACCAAACCGTACTACACCTTTAAAAGGTGAGATTTTCAAGAACACACGGTCACCAACTTGAAACTCAAGTGGTCTACTTCGCTTATTAGCATAAGCAGTCTGTCTGTCCTGAGCAACTTTAAGTTTCAATCGAATTAACTTCACTTTCGCTTCCATTTCATGAATCATATCCGGTCCATGTAAGGAAGACTGATCCACATCATCCCAATACAATGCCGATCTACATCGTCGCCCATACAGAGCCTCAAAGGGTGCCATCTGTATACTAGATTGATAACTGTTATTATAAGAAAATTCAACTAATGGCAATGACTCTTGCCAAGAGCTATCAAACTCTAATACACAAGCACGCAACATATCCTCAAGCGTCTGTATCATACGCTCTGTTTGTCCATCTGTTTGAGGATGATATGCTGTACTCAACCGCACTTCCGTTCCCAACGCTGTCTGTAACCCGTCCCAAAAATGAGAAGTAAATCTCGGATCCCAATCCTACACAAAGAAAACTGGTATACCATGTAGTCTCACTACATGTTGAATGTATAACTGTGCCATTCGCAGATACGTAAATGTCATACAATATGGCACGAAATGAGATACTTTGGTGAGTCGGCCAACGATCACCCAAATGGCATCACAACCAGAAGACGTCCGTGGCAAATGAGTCACAAAATCCATTGTGATATGTTCCCATTTCCACTGAGGAATTTCCAAACTGTGTAATTCACCTCCTGGTTTCTGTCTTTCTGCTTTTACTTGTTGACAAACTAAACACCGTTTCACAAAGTTCAACACATCCGTTTCATACGTTTCCACCAAAATTGGGTACGTAAATCATGATACAGTTTCTTTCCTCCAGGATGTATACTGTATCTACTACAATGAGCACGTTGTAGTAGTTCTTGGCGTAGTCCCAATGAAGCAGGTACTACCCAACAGTTTCTGTATTTAAGAATTCCATCACTTGCAAGTACAAAGTGAGATGTTTGTCCTTGACATATCATTTCTTTCCAGTGTTGTACCTCATCATCAGTACCTTGTGCCATTCTGATTTTCTCAAAGATATCGGGTTCAACCAACAATGTTGATACCCGTACTGATACTGTTTCCATATCAAATTTATAACCCAATGTACAACACGATGTCATTAATGCTGATAAATGAATCATCTCATCAGCCGTATGATGTACTTTTCGACTCAAGGCATCTGCTGTAAGATTAGCCTTTCCTGGATGATATTCAATCTCACAATCATAATCTTTCAACAGATCCATCCATCTTCTTTGCCTCATATTCAACTCTGCTTGAGTGAAAAAAACTTTAAGCTTTTATGATCTGTGTATATGGTAAACGACGTACCATATAAATAATGTCGCCATATCTTCAAGGCAAAGACAATGGCAGCTAATTCCAGATCATGTACTGGATATCTGTGAGACCCCGTTATCAAACCAAGATACTAAGGTGCAATTAAGAGAACTAACCATTCATGTGTATATATATCAGAGTAATAAGTCGTGTTGATTAATCTGAGCTTAAGAGATTACAGTACCAAAAGTTTCAAAAGGAATTTCACATATTCCTACAAAAGGTACTACACTGTAGTCTTACTCTACTTCTTGTAGAAACTATACAAAAATTCTCTAACATGCTAATCCTGTAGCACTCCTTACAGCTCATCATATCAACCCCGACCCTGGTTCTCATCATCAAAAGCACCTACAAAGACAACCCCCAACACATTAGCATATCATAATTCATATTCAACATAATATGAATGTAAGACGTAAATGCATAATCATAATACAAAGCACTTCATGTATTTCCAAGCATTTACAACGCCCATTGGTTGTCCCTATACCATAACTCATAATAAACACATTATATGAAATTATGGATCCTTTAATAATGTCATGACATATCACCTCTTTCTTTACACAGCTTTTGAGTCATATATCAACAGTTATTTTAATGCTTCTTGCTTCAACATCTCATAATGAGCGGTACCATCTTCCCCGCTTCATTACTACATAATCTCATAATGAGCGGTACCATCCTCCCCGCTTCATTACTACAAAATCTCATAATGAGCGGTACCATCATCCCCGCTTCATTACTACATAATCTCATAATGAGCGGTACCATCCTCCCCGCTTCATTACTACATAACAAGCATAAGCATTAAAACCTACACTGTGATCTCTCTTGACTCGTGGAATACACCTCTTTATTCCACATCACAATATGCAACAACAATGCATAATATGCAACAACAATGCATAATAACATGTATCATACTCTTAATGCATCACATTGCATTCATCATGTGTCAAATAGACAAACATAAAGTACATGTTACCGTTGGGATGTCCGTACGTCGCTTACGTACCTTTCCAAAATGTAGAGGAGTCAACAGACTTTATCTCCTCGACTGAGCTGGTACCTGGGATGGTTCTACACAACCACATAATCCAATAGTAGGCACCAATACAAGAATCATAATCAATTTTTCAAAATAATTCAATAATTATAAAAAAAAATAAGGTTCTGCCTCTCTCGATCGATCGGTACCAACATCCGATCGATCGAGAAAACATGCCAAACAGTGATCAAACACTCTGCCTCGATCAATCGATCGGAAGAAAAAAAATCGATCGATCGACAATTCTCACCGATCGATCGGTAAATCCTTCGATCGATCGGTCCCTGACCTCAAAACTTATACCCAACGTTCTGCCTCGCTCGATCGATCGAGATGGAATTCTGATCGATCGAGATGTCCTGTTCAAGAACACAAATTCCAGAATTCTCGAACACCCATTTTTACACCCTTCGATCTAGCATATAAGATACACCACATGTTTGAACAAATATGCTAAGGGCTACAATACACTACCCTGAGTGTATTCAAATAAACGTTATACCCCAAACGCAAACCTTCATGCATCAAAATCGTCCATTTACCTCAGTACTCAACCAAACTTTCTGAAAAACAGGGCATAAATACCCACCCCAGAATTTTCGAACATGCATCTTTATAGCAACGAAACTACCACACAACCCGTTGTTCATGCTCAAATAAATATGCTGGTAATTTCACCAAACTACCATGTATGTATTCACGTCAAAGGTTTACTCAAAACCTAAGCTAGCATGCTTCAAATCTTCATATTAAAACCCCTACTCAACTTAAAACAGGGTATTTCCCCTGCCCAGATTTTCGAGGAGCTCTTTTCACAAATGAAAATATAACATATAAAGCATGTAAGTTACTTAACAAAACATGCTAGGGGCTTCATAAACATTACTTGCAAGTACTCATAACAAGGTTTCATCGAACCTAACACTAGCATGCCAAAACTGCAATGAAAAACATACATGTATAAAAACGAAAAAGCTGGTGAACCAGCGTGATTCCTCACCACTCTTGCTCTTCGATTTTTGTCAAGAAAAGGTAAGTAAAATCCGATCTCTTTCTTCCTAATAGCAGCTTGAAATAACAGACGAAAGGAAGGAGAGAAGAAGGAGACTTTTTGGAAGAGTTAAGATGAAAATATCAGATTGGCAACTAGCCTACTTGGCCAACCACTTTCCAGAAAACAATGGAGGGGGCGTGGGTTGCTGCAAGTGGGGGGGTAGGGTGGTTGCATGTAGGGTGGTCTTGCGGTGTTTAATTGTGTCTCGGTATTTCATACGATGTATTAAAATATCCCTCTTAGATGTTTTATAATTTTACCACATCAATACATCATCCAAAAACACCTAACATGCCTCCTAAATCATATCATCAAAATAAATATAACACCAACCACATTCCTTAATTCCCCAACATAATCACATGCTTTTATCACATAAAGCATAACCCATAACCCCAAATTAAACCATGCCTTTAACACATAATAAAATTAGTACATCAAAGCATGTTTACACATAATCCTTTCGGGGATATCACAATACTCCCCTACTTATAAGATTTCATCCCGAAATCAAACATGCTTACCAACATGAGGTAAAACAATACATAAACGTATACCAGAAAATAGCTCTGGGTAGTGCTGCACCATGTGTCGCTCTGTCTCCCACGTGGCCTCCACGACACCCCTACGATCCCACTGAACCTTGATCATAGGAATAACCTTGTTCCGAAGTCTGCGGTCTGCCCTATCCAGAATCCTGGTAGGCCGCTCCACATAGGAAACATCGGACTCTAACTGTACATCTGAAGGCTGCAACACATGTGAAGGATCCGGCTCATATTTCCTCAGCATAGACACATGAAATACATCGTGTATACCAGACAGAGAGGGCGGTAAAGCCGAACGGTACGCCAGAGTACCAACACGCTGTAAGATCTCATACGGCCCCACATATCTCGGGGACAACTTCCCCCGCATACCAAACCGTACCACACCTCTGAAAGGTGAGATTTTCAGAAAAACTCTGTCGCCTAACTGAAACTCCAACGGCCTTCGCCGCTGATTGGCATACGCTGCCTGTCTGTCCTGAGCTGCCTTCATCTTTCTCTTGATAACCTTTACCTTTTCTTCCATATCCTGGACTAACTCTGGTCCTCCGACCGATTTACGGTCCGCATCATCCCAACACAAAGGCGACCTGCAACGCCTGCCATATAGGGCTTCAAATGGAGCCATCTGTATGCTAGCCTGGTAACTGTTATTATAAGAAAATTCCACCAAGGCTACTGAGTCCTGCCAAGAAGTGTCGAATTCCAGCACACAAGCCCTCAACATATCTTCGAGCGTCTGTATAGTACGCTCGGTCTGTCCGTCCGTCTGGGGATGATAGGCTGTGCTCAACCTCAACTCTGTACCTAGAGCTGACTGGAGACCCTACCAGAAGTGAGATGTGAACCGCGGATCTCGATCAGACACAATCGAAACTGGGATCCCATGCAGTCTCACCACATCTCTGATATATAACTGAGCCATCCTTAGGTATGTGAAGGTCATACAGTAGGGAATGAAATGAGCACTCTTAGTCAATCTATCAACGACTACCCATAAGGCATCAAAACCCGAAACAGTCCTCGGTAAGTGGGTCACGAAATCCATAGACACGTGCTGCCACTTCCACTCGGGTATCTCCAAACTCCTTAGCTCACCACCGGCCCTCTGCCTCTCAGCCTTCACCTGCTGACAAATCAAACAGCGTTTGACGAATGAAGTAACATCCTGTTTCATTCGCCTCCACCAGAACTGGCTGCGTAGATCCTTATACATCTTCTTCCCGCCCGGGTGGACACTCATCCTGCTGCAATGAGCTCGCTGTAATATACCCTGTCGCAACTCGGGTGTATCTGGAACCACCCATCTGTCGCCAAGTCTCAGAGAACCATCCTCAGCCACTCTGAATCTCGATGGCTGACCTGAATGAACCACTGACATCCATCTCTGAACCTCTGCATCGGTCCCCTGAGCCTTCCTGATGTGATCATAAATAACAGGCTCAGCTAACAAGGTCGAAACCTGTACCGGTGAAGCAGACACATCATAATCAAATCCCAAATGGCAG
The DNA here is from genome assembly GCA_907163345.1 of Haberlea rhodopensis. Lineage (NCBI taxonomy): Eukaryota > Viridiplantae > Streptophyta > Magnoliopsida > Lamiales > Gesneriaceae > Haberlea > Haberlea rhodopensis. Next base: position 11,111,895 of record CAJQUN010000013.1, read on the forward strand.
TAGGAGCCTAATATAGCTGATAGACACATGGCATCCTCTGCTGTGCTCACCTTCCGACTCAAAGCGTCAGCTGTCAAGTTTGCTTTTCCCGATGGTATTCGATTTCACACTCGTAGTCCTTCACCAGGTCCATCCATCTCCTCTGCCTCATATTCAGCTCAGCCTGTGTAAACAGAACTTCAGGCTCTTGTGATCAGTGAAGATGGTAAATGAGGTACCATATAAGTAGTGTCGCCATATCTTCAAGGCGAACACTATAGCTGCTAATTCCAGATCATGGACTGGATACCTCGTCTCGTGTGGCTTCAACTGTCTCGAAGCATAAGCCACTACATGTCTGTCCTGCATCAGTACGCATCCTAGGCCCTGTAGCGATACGTCAGTATAAAGGATAAACCCCTTGTTCTCCCTGGGAATCACTAGAACTGGTGCCATAGTCAATCTGTGCTTTAATTCCCTGAAACTCTGCTCACAAGCCTCTAACCAACAAAATGGGACTCCCTTCTGAGTCAGCTGTGTAAGTGGCTTGGCAATCTTTGAGAAACCCTCGACGAAACGTCGGTAATAGCCAGCCAACCCAAGAAAACTCCGAATCTCACTGACTGAAGTAGGGGCAGACCAATCCATAACTGCCTCTATCTTCCTCGGGTCTACTGATATCCCCTCTTGTGATATGATATGGCCCAAGAATGCTACACTGCTCAGCCAGAACTCACACTTGCTGAGTTTGGCGTACAACTGATGATCTCTGAGGATCTGGAGCACTATCCTCAGATGATCGGCATGATCCTCCTCACTCCTTGAATAGACAAGGATGTCATCAATGAATACGATCACAAACTGATCGAGATACTCCTGAAATACTCTGTTCATCAGGCTCATAAAAACTGCAGGTGCATTTGTTACACCGAAAGGCATCACTAAGAACTCGTAGTGCCCATACCGAGTTCTAAAAGCCGTCTTTTGGACATCGTCAGCTCTAACTCTCACCTGGTGATAGCCTGACCTCAAGTCTATCTTTGAGTAAACCTCTGTACCTTGAAGCTGGTCGAACAGATCATCAATCCTCGGGAGTGGATACCTGTTCTTCACTGTGGCCTTGTTCAGTTGCCTGTAGTCAATGCACAGACGCATTGAACCATCCTTCTTTTTCACGAACAAGACTGGTGCACCCCAAGGCGATACACTAGGACGAATGTATCCCTTGTCGAGGAGCTCTTGTAACTGTACCTTCAGCTCCCTCAGCTCTGCCGGTGCCATCCTGTATGGGGCACGAGAAATGACTGATGTCCCCGACAGTAGCTCAATGGCAAACTCCACATCTCTGATCGGCGGAAATCCTGGAATCTCATCCGGGAATACATCAATGAACTCCGCCACGACCGGAATGTCCTAGGCTCTCACTTCCTTCTCTTCTGAAGCATCCACGGCATAAATAAGGTAGCCCGTGTGGCCGCGTTCCAATAACCGTGACATCTTAACCCCTGAGATCACTGGAATCTTTGGACGAGAGCCGTCCCTATAAAAAGTCCATTGGAACCCCTGATCAGATAGAAAACGAACAATCCTCTGTTGGCAATCTACCACAGCTCGGTATCTGCTCAACACATCAATGCCGATAATGCAGTCAAAATCTGCCATCTCTAACTGAATCAGATCGGCCCTCAGATCATTGCCCTCAAAATAAATGAGGCAATCAGATAACAGTCGGTCTGCAATCACATGCTTCCCCGTGGGTGTCGAGACCATGAGAGGCGTGGGTAACAGAGACGAGCACAAGCGGTGTCTCTCCACAAAAGCAGCAGACACAAAAGAATGGGAAGCAACTGTATCTATCAATATAAGTGCAGGGTACGTAAGTAAATGACACGTACCAGCAATGACCTCCTCCGGGGTTGTCGCAGCCTGCTCCCGAGTCAATGCATACACCTGCCCCTGCGGCGGTCCTACAATCTGCCTCCCTGTGGTCGAGGAGCAAACTGCTGTCTCTGTGGTGCCCTCCCAGCATCAAACCTTGGCCTATTCGGCCCAGAGTCTGCCTGTCTCTGTGGTGCTCTCCGATTGGGGCAACCTCGAGCCAAGTGGCCCACCTTGCCACAAATATAACAACCCTGACAGTCACGTGACAAGTGCCATCCTCCACAATGGTCACACCTGCTTCCTCCTGTCTTGCTCCCCTGTGTGGGTCCCCGATTGTTTTGCTTCTGACCCTGAGATTTCTTCCCACCAAATCTAGAAGATGATGAGGCCCCACGAGCCTTGAACTGATCCCCTCGTGGCCTCAGACTATCAGCAACAAGCCTCTGTGGTGGTACGAAAGGGGGTACAACGTCCTTGTACGCGCCCACTGCAATCTCTGCCAACTCTGCCCTAATCAGGGCATCATCAAATGAGCTGGGGTTGTTGGAGACAACCCGATCAAATAGCTCTGGTCTCAGTCCCTTCAAAAAATTTCTCATCTTGGCATGACTGCTGACAGCAATATGAGGTACATACCTCAGCAGTGAGGAATACTGCATAGCGTAGTCTGACACTGACAGGTTGCCCTGCTTCAAATTATTGAACTCATCTTCCTTTAATTGTCTGGCAGCTGCAGAAAAGTACCGGTTAAGAAACCGGGTCCTGAATATAGTCCAATCAACCGTCATACCCTGAGCTCTCAGCTCCATGACTGTTGTCTTCCACCACATGGAAGACTTCTTCGCTAACTGGAACTCTGCCAACCTCAGCCAGGCAGTCCGTGCACAGGGTGCCGATACGAATATCTGTTCCAGTCTCTCAAGCCATTCCTCGGCTGCTTCCCCAGTCTCTGTCCCTGCAAATAGCGGTGGATGATAGCTCAAGAACTGGGTCAGACTTATCTCCCCTGGTAGCAGTATCTGTGCAATAGGTTCCAAGCCTACAGCAGGTGGCGGTGACGGATTCGTCTGAGCAATACTAGCGTTCATACTGCCCATATCGCCTACCTCTTCATTGAGGTTCTCCGGGTTAATAGCCGCCATGCTGCAACACAAGAGTTAACAACAATACCAAAAGCAGTTCATAATTTAAGCCGTTAGATAACAAGAGTATCATATTCAAAAGCATGTTAGTATAACACTTATACAACAATATGTAAGTAATCCTTAAAGCATACAACGCAGCGGAATAAAATTTCGGATTACTAAACCGTGGATCTATACATAGGGATTCATATCGGATAAAGGTTTTACGAAGCTCTCACACTTGTAGCGTGTTTGAGCAGATTCCAAGGAGCAGCACCACGTCCAACGCCTCCTCCGAGTCACTAGCAAAACTTAACAAGTTTTGCCTCAACGGTATCCACACGATCAAATCGGGTGAAGGGATAGTTTAAGAACAAGTTGCTAGACAATTTCTTAGACTGGAACAAGAAGCACACTCGATTACAAATCGATTAATGGCACGAAACACCAAGAGCACCCTTCGGTTATCAAGAAAACCGAGAGCACCTTGTGAAGTGGGCGGCCGTGTGCTTCAAGGGTTTTGGTTGGAATGATATGAATTGTTATCTAACAATTAATCATAACCTTGTATTTATATTATAAGATTTAATTAAGGTTTAAGGCTTTCTTAAAGCCTCATGGGCCCAAACCCATGATTTAATTAAATCCTTATAACATTTAATTAAGACTCTTCTTAATTTAATTAATTCATCCAATGAATTTAATTTTCCTTCTCGATTTAATCTTTTGTACGACCCGATAGGATCTTGTAATGTTGGCAGTGACATAAAATCTCATTTTATGTCGCAAGCATTGAGCGGTATCTAGCAACACATCAATGCTACCCAAATTACAAGAATGTCAATGACTCGACATAACCTTTAGAACTTGTGATAATATTAACCATGTAACTTAATCCCTTTGTCCATGTGTTCACGAGTCATGGAATAGTCATACCCGTATATTCAATCTTTATTTCTTGATCCCAAGTAGAACTAGAATAAACGAATAAGCTCGATATCTCATATCGACTCATTTGAGCATGGCCATGCATTTTAGTTCTCACTTGATCAAGGGCCAAACACATCTCCTGTTATATAGGAGGGACAAATCCTATCTCGATCAGTCAACATCCCTCTACATAATTCGTAGTGTATCCAATAGTCGCCTTTATAGTATACCCTGTTACGGGTAACGTTTGACAATATCAAGATACATAACTCCTTATGTTGGGATCTCTGATGATCACAAGTCGTAAGGATTACATACATTATTATCACTATGAGAATTGCATATGACAATCATATAACTATCCATGTTGCATTCTCATGGTGGGTCTGTCCAGTACACCGTTCTCTAACATGTACCCATGTATTGATTTGATATCTCATATCAATGAACAATTCATCAATCAACACATACTAGTCTCTACGTATTATCATTATCCCTATTCATGATAATACTTGACTAGGGACATCTTTAAGAATAATACAATATTATTCTAAGGACATTAACATATATATTAATTCATATTGCACAGTTAAAAGAATAATAATATATAATAATGAATTGTCATTCATAAAATCATATTACATTGTATGTCATAAACAATCATCTAATGATATGTCTTAGGGCATATCCCAACACAATATGCATCACATGCATAACTGTAAGTAATCCTTAGAGCATACAACGCAGCAGAATAAAAAATTTGGATTACTAGACACCGGATCTATACATAGGGATTCATATCGGATAAAGGAATACGAAGGTCTCACCCTTGTAGCGTTTTTGAGCAGATTCCACGGAGCAGCACCACGTCCAACGCCTCCTCGGAGTCACTAGCAAAACTTAACAAGTTTTGCCTCAACGGTATCCACACGATCAAATCGGGTGAAGGGATAGTTTAAGAACAAGTTGCTAGACAAGTTCTTAAACCAATACACGAAGCACACTCGATTCACAATCGAATGATGGCACAATACCACCAAGAACCACACGGCTATGATAGAAGCCGAGAGTTCAAGTTGGTGCGGCCGAGAGCTTCTAAGATTTTAGGTTGAATGATTGAATTGTGTTAATCTCATTAATCACCATGCAATCCCATTATATATGATTTAATTAAAGGCTTTCATAAAGCCTCATGGGCTTAAGCCCATGATTTAATTTAATCCTTATGATTATTAATTAAGACTCCTCTTAATTATTTAATTCATCCCATGAATTTAATTTCCCTTCTCGATTTAATCTTTTGTGAGCCCCGATAGGATCTTGTAATGTTGGCAGTGACATAAAATCTCATTTTACGTTACAAGCAAAGAGCGGTGTCTAGCAACACATCAAGGCTACCCAAATTACAAGAATGTCAATGACTCGACATAACCTTTAGAACTTGTGATAATATTAACCATGTAACTTAATCCCTTTGTCCTTTGTGTTTAGATTGAACACGAGTTATGGAATAGTCATATATATTCAATCTCTATTTCTTGATCCCCAAGTAGAACTAGAATAAACGAATAAGCTCGATATCTCATATCGACTCATTCGAGCATGGCCATGCATTTTAGTTCTCACTTGATCAAGGGCCAAACACATCTCATGTTATATAGGAGGGACAAATCCTATCTCGATCAGTCAACACCCCTCTACATAATTCGTAGTGTATCCAATAGTCGCCTTTATAGATTACCCTGTTACGAGTAACGCTTGACGATATCAAGATACATAACTCCTTATGTTGGGATCTCTGATGATCACAAGTCGTAAGGATTACATACATTATTATCACTATGAGAATTGCATATGACGATCATATAACTATCCATGTTGCATTCTCATGGTGGGTCTGTCCAGTATATCGTTCTCTAACATGTACCCATGTGTTGATTTGATATCTCATATCAATGAACAATTCATCAATCAACACATACTAGTCTCTACGTATTATCATTATCCCTATTCATGATAATACTTGACTAGGGACATCTTTAAGAATAATACAATATTATTCTAAGGACATTAACATATATATTAATTCACATTGCACAGTTAAAAGAATAATATATAATAATGAATTGCCATTCAAGAAATCATAAACATTGTATGTCAAAACAATCATCTAATGATTTGTCTTAGGGCATATCCCAACAATAACATGCCCAACAATGAATACCTAGCCAACTTGTCTCTAAAGGCTACCCTTCACTCTTCCCTGGTTATCTAACCTGGCTCTGATACCACTAAATGTGAGACCCCATTATCAAACCAAGATACTAAGGTGCAATTAAGAGAAGTAACCATTCATGTGTATATATATCAGAGTAATAAGTCGTGTTGATTAATCTGAGCTTAAGAGATTACAGTACCAAAAGTTTCAAAAGGAATTTCACATATTCCTACAAAAGGTACTACACTGTAGTCTTACTCTACTTCTTGTAGAAGCTATACAAAAATTCTCTAACATGCTAATCCTGTAGCACTCCTTACAGCACAGCATATCAACCCCGACCTTGGTTCTCATCATCAAAAGCACCTACAAAGACAACCCCCAACACATGAGCATATCATAATTCATATTCAACATAATATGAATGTAAGACGTAAATGCATAATCATAATACAAAGCACTTCCTGTATTTCCAAGCATTGACAACGCCCATTGGTTGTCCCTGTACCATAACTCATAATAAAAACATTATATGAAATTATGGATCCTTTAATAATGTCATGACATATCACCTCTTTCTTTACACAGCTTTTGAGTCATATATCAACAGTTATTTTAATGCTTCTTGCTTCAACATCTCATAATGAGCGGTACCATCTTCCCCGCTTCATTACTACATAATCTCATAATGAGCGGTATCATCCTCCCCGCTTCATTACTACAAAATCTCATAATGAGCGGTACCATCCTCCCCGCTTCATTACTACATAATCTCATAATGAGCGGTACCATCCTCCCCACTTCATTACTACATAACAAGCATAAGCATTAAAACCTACACTGTGATCTCTCTTGACTCGTGGAATACACCTCTTTATTCCACATCACAATATGCAACAACAATGCATAATATGCAACAACAATGCATAATAACATGTATCATACTCTTAATGCATCACATTGCATTCATCATGTGTCAAATAGACAAACATAAAGTACATGTTACCGTTGGGATGTTCGTACGTCGCTTACGTACCTTTCCAAAATGTAGAGGAGTCAACAGACTTTATCTCCTCGACTGAGCTGGTAGCTGGGATGGTTCTACACAACCACATAATCCAATATTAGGCACCAATACAAGAATCATAATCAATTTTTCAAAATAATTCAATAATAATAATAAAAAAATAAGGTTCTGCCTCTCTCGATCGATCGGTACCAACATCCGATCGAAAACATGCCAAACAGTGCTCAAACACTCTGCCTCGATCTATCGATCGGAAGAAAAAAAAATCGATCGATCGACAAGTCTCACCGATCGATCGGTAAATCCTTCGATCGATCGGTCCCTGACCTCAACTTATACCCAACGTTCTGCCTCGCTCGATCGATCGAGATGGAATTCCGATCGATCGAGATGTCCTGTTCAAGAACACAAATTCCAGAATTCTCGAACACCCATTTTTACACCCTTCGATCTAGCATATAAGATACACCACATGTTTGAAAAAATATGCCAAGGGCTACAATTATACCCCAAACGCAAACCCTCATGCATCAAAATCGTCCATTTACCTCAGTACTCAACCAAACTTTCTGAAAAACAGGGCATAAATACTCAGCCCAAAATTTTCGAACATGCTTCTTTATAGCAACGAAACTACCACAAAACCCGTAGATCATGCTCAAATAAATATGCTGGTAATTTCACCAAACTACCATGTATGTATTCACGTCAAAGGTTTACTCAAAACCTAAGCTAGCATGCTTCAAATCTTCATATTAAAACCCCTACTCAACTTAAAACAGGGTATTTCCCCTGCCCAGATTTTCGAGGAGCTCTTTTCACAAATGAAAATCTAACACATAAAGCATGTAAGTTACTTAACAAAACATGCTAGGGGCTTCATAAACATTACTTGCAAGTACTCATAACAAGGTTTCATCGAACCTAACACTAGCATGCCAAAACTGCTATGAAAAACATACATGTATAAAAACGAAAAAGCTGGTGAACCAGCGTGATTCCTCACCACTCTTGCTCTTCGATTTTTGTCAAGAAAAGGTAAGTAAAATCCAATCTCTTTCTTCCTAATAGCAGCTTGAAATAACAGACGAAAGGAAGGAGAGAAGAAGGAGACTTTTTGGAAGAGTTAAGATGAAAATATCAGATTGGCAACTAGCCTACTTGGCCAACCACTTTCCAGAAAACAAGGGAGGTGGGTTGCTGCAAGTGGGGGGGGGTAGGGTGGTTGCATGTAGGGTGGTCTTGCGGTGTTTAATTGTGTCCCGGTATTTCATCCGATGTATTAGATGTTTTATAATTTTACCACATCAATACATCATCCAAAAACACCTAACATGCCTCCTAAATCATATCATCAAAATAAATATAACACCAACCACATTCCTTAATTCCCCAACATAATCACATGCTTTTATCACATAAAGCATAACCCATAACCCCAAATTAAACCATGCCTTTAACACATAATAAAATTAGTACATCAAAGCATGTTTACACATAATCCTTTCGGGGATATCACAATATCGCATTTCATGTGGTTTCAATTATCGTGATGCATAAGCCACTACATGTTTATCCTGCATCAATACACAACCCAAACCTAGTAATGATGCATCAGTATATAAGGCAAACCTGTCATGTTCTGATGGAATGATCAAGACTGGAGCTGTAGTCAATCGATGTTTCAATTCCTGAAAACTATGCTCACAAGCCTCTGACCATTGAAATGATACTCCCTTCTATGTCAAATGTGTCAATGGTTTGGCAATCGCTGAAAATCCTTCAACAAACCGTCTATAATATCCAGCCAAACCCAAGAAACTACGAATCTATGGTACAGAAGTAGGTGCTGACCAATTCAACACTGCGTCCACTTTCTTCGGATCAACTGATATACCTTCTTCTGAAACTACATGCCCCAAAAAGCCGACACTAGTCAACCAAAACTCACACTTACTGAGTTTGGCATACAACTGATGTGTCCTCAACAATTGCAATACCATATGCAAATGTTGAACATGTTCTGCATCACTCTGCGAATAGATCAGTATATCATCGATAAAGACAATGACAAATCGATCAAGGTATTCCTGGAAAACCCAATTCATTAAACTCATAAAGACAGCTGGAGCATTTGTTACTCCAAATGGCATTACTAGAAACTCATAATGCCCATAGCGAGTTCTGAATGCTGTCTTCTGTACATCACCCTCTCTCACACGTATTTGATGATAACCAGATCGCAAATCAATCTTCGAATAGATTTTAGATCCCTGTAACTGATCAAATAAATCGTCAATACGAGGAAGAGGATATTTATTCTTAATGGTTACCTTGTTCAATTGTCGATAGTCAATACACAATCTCATTGTCACATCCTTCTTCTTAACAAATAATACCGGAGCACCCCAAGGCGATACACTAGGACGTATGTACCCCTTGTCCAATAAGTCTTGCAATTGAGTTTTCAATTCTTTTAATTCCGAAGGTGCCATCCGATAAGGAGCTCGTGAAATTGCAGAAGTACCAGGTATCAAATCAATACCAAATTCCACTTCTCGACTCGGTGGAAATCCAGGTATCTCATTCGGAAACACATCCGCATATTCTGCAACCACTGATATCTCCTCCACTTTCCTTTCTATTTTCTATTCAGTTACATCAAGGGCATAAATCAAATAACCCGCATGTCCACGTTCTAACAAACGCGACATTTGGATCGCTGATATCAAAGGAATCTTTGCTCTCGATCCCTGGCCATAGAAGAACCATTGATTTCCAGTATCAGACTGAAATCTCACTATCTTCTGACAACAATCCACAACAGACTGATATTTACTCAACACATCGATTCCAAGAATGCAATCAAAATATGTCATGTCTAACACAATCAAATCAGTTTGTAATCCATACTCAGTCTCAAACTGAAGATCACAATCAGACACCCTCTGACAAGCCATCACAGTAGTTCCCATGGGTGTCGAGACATAAAGAGGCATCAACAGTGGAGACGAGCATATATGATACCGATCAACAAAATTTTGTGCAACAAAAGAATGTGATGCACCAGTATCAATCAAAAGTAAAGCTGGATAAGTTAATAAAGTACACTTACCCGCTATCACATCATCAGGAGCTGCCTCTGCTTCCTCCCTGTTCAGTGCATATACCTGAGCCTGAGGTGGTCCTGCCCTCTGTCCTCCACCAGATTGTGGTACACCATGTGGTCTCTGCTGCACTGTATTCTCTGACATTGGTCCTCTCCTCTGTTGTCCACCCACTTGATGACAATCACGGATCACATGTCCTGGTCTCCCACAACGGAAACAAACGACTGTATGCAATTGAGGACAATCTCGTTTCAAATGTGGTCCACCACATTTAAAGCATTGCACAGCACTACCACTACTACTTCCTTGGAACTGTCCCTTCGCTCTTCGGTCATCCCCTTTCCGTGGTCCAAAACGTTTCCCACTAAATCGAGAGGAAGAAGCACCACCTCGTGATGACTTAAATGGTTCTCCTCTCGGTCTCATACTTTCTGATGTAGGTATCTGAGAATGTCCCACATCCTGATAAACACCAACAACAATCTCAGCCATTTCGGCTCTCATCAACGCTTCCTCATATGAACAAGGGTTATTAGACATCACTCTATCAAATAACTCTGGCCTCAAGCCCTTTACAAATTGTCTAATCTTTACTTTGGTATCAGCGGCAATATGTGGTACATATCGTAACAACGACGAATAGTGCACCGCATACTCAGACACAGTCATATTACCCTGTTTCAGATTTGTAAACTCATCTTCTTTCCTCTGCCTTGCAGCCACAGAGAAGTAGTGAGCAAGAAAACGAGTTCTGAAAACATCCCAGTCCACAGTCTGACCTTGAGCTCTCAGTTCAATCAATGTAGCTTTCCACCACATCATTGCTTTCTTGGCCAACTGAAATTCAGCTAAGTGTAACCAAGCAGTCTTAGCACATGGTGCTGACACAAATATCTGTTCCACACGTTCCAGCCACTCCTCTGCCAGTTCCCCTGATTCAATACCCTCAAACCTGGGTGGTTGATAACTCAGAAATTGTGTCAATGTTAACTCGCCAGGTAACAATACATGTTCCACTGGCCCTTGCCCAATCGGTGGTGGTGGCATAGGCGCCATCCTCACACTAACATTGCCACTCATGGCATCCCCAACCTCATCCTGTGGTACTCTGACTGCCATTACTGCAAATACAGGTTACCAACAACAACAAACATATAACGCATGTTAATAGAACATCATATTATGACTCATAACATGCTTTCAAGTGATTAGGCAACTCCCTAATATACTTCCTCTACCCTTGTTCACCCCGTTCTCGAACCACTGCTCTGATACCACTAATGTGGGGTCCTCGTTACTTAATCCATTATGTATCAACAAAAACATACATACGTGAGTCTGAATTAAGTAAAGTAAGTAAAAACATGCACTGATTAAGAGTTTCTGACTAGTTAAGTTGTTACAAGGTTATAAAAACCTAACCAACTATACATCACATGTACAAGTAACAACCTAATCCGAGATAACTCCTAGGCAGTGGTTCAGCTCGCAGCGGAAAATTACTCACATCCCGTCTTCCCACGTCTATGAGTCCCTACAGAAACATTCACACAACGTGATAAACCATTATCTTAGTGCAATATCAAAACACAATATCAATGATAAAGCACAATAAACATCATATCCAATGTGAATGCTCTGTATCATGCATCAACCAATGCACCATGTCGACATGTCTCAACTATCACCCTATTATCACGAGACCAATATGATATGTCTATCTCATCTCAATATGTCAGTGGAACCACATCACATCTTCATAATAGCAACACACATCATAGTACCGTACTCATATGTGATAATAGCCAGAGTATATACCCAAAAACCAGCGTATATTTCTCATACCAAGTATATGTAGCATACCCGAGCATATACCCAAACCAGGCGTATACCTCTAATGCTAACGTATATGTAGCATACCCGAGCATATACCCAAACCAGGTGTATACCTCTAATGCTAAAATATATACCTCATCCATCTTAAACACATGATATCCATGAATGTACATGCATATAATACTACAAATCATATGATACCAACACAACATAATTCATATGATATCAATCTCATAACATCATCACACAATATCTATACTCCGTACGTCAACATGTACCTGTAAAGCGACACAAACGAGATAAATCAGTCGTCACTGGCTAATTGCATCGTTGTCCTGTCCCCTGTGATGGTGCTACAACAATGCCAATAATATATCATGTTATCATAGGCAATAAAATCACATTCTACAAAAAATATAACATTTTTCCAATTCTGGACCCTGGCAATCGATTTCATGTTTTTAGGCGATCGATCGCCTAAAGCTTTAATCCTAGGCGATCGATCTCTTAATTTCACGCGATCGGTCGCCTCCCCTTTGGAAAACATATTGAAGCGATCGATCGCTCAATGCACCGCCACTCTCATGTTTAGCCACATGCGATCGATTGCCTCAAACGTCGCGATCGATCGTCTCCTCTGTTTTCAGAAAAACCATGACGATTTTCTACTTCTTTTCTTGGTGTTTCTCCTACACCTCACTTTCAACCATTTAAACAGGTTTCATGCAATCACTAGTAACATATAAACATGTTTCTTTCCTCATACAACTCATTTATTTGCATTATAACAAGTTTCAATTCAAAGCATACAACATATTAATCACATGCTTCAAGTTTCCACCAACTCATTTCATATGCATCATATGCTATACAATTCTTACCAAGAAAAGATGAACTCACTTCACTTAGCCTCCTAACTTGATTACCAAGTGAAACCCAACCAAAAGATGGAAAAACAAGCAAGGGTTTGGAGAGGAGCTTATGTAGAGATTTGTAGGTGTGATTTGGTGTTGTATGTTTTTCAAATCTGATATTTCCTTCATATAAACTCCATCACCACAACACTAAATTCACATGTAATTCCCTTCAAACTCATGGCAAATGTCTATGGAATGCAACTCACATGCACATTCTAATGTACCTTCAAATGCATGCTAAATGTATACTATATTCCACTATACATGTATTTCCATATTAAATCCATCAATCATAAGTTTATGTTATGAACTCATTGCTTTGATTCTCACATGTCTTATTTTCCAACAAGAAGTCATTCATACATGGCTTTATTCCTGCTCGGTTCAATCCGAACCCGAGTCCATCATATTGTAATTCATCATAATTACACCATAAACATATTACACATGTATACGTCACATCAAGACATGACATTAACTTTGGATCCCCCAGTTGGAACAAGGAACCGTTCCCGAAGGCCAGATATTCATCAGACGCCCTACGGAAAGTCACAGCTAGATCCAATCCATCAATATGGACTTATGCTCAACATGGATATTTTGGATTTCAAAAACAGAGAAATTCTTATTGATGAATGGGCTTCAGCAATGAGAATAACAGCAGGAACACTTGACTTAGGCAAAGAAGGATTCATTTTACTTCTAAAAATGAGTCTGGAATGATCAGTCAAGATTGCCTGGGATCTTGGAGATCCAGGAACCAAGGAAGAAGTTCTAGCCGGAGAGTCCCTGAAAGAGATCGTGGACAAGATGGCGAGATTCTTCAAAATCTGTTTCATTGGAATAAGCTATTTCGAAGGAATGGAGGAAGAGAAGGCTAAGAAATACAGACAAGCTCTAATTAGCCTGGAACTACATGACATCTGCTATGTAGACGAATACATCAAACTCTTTACAGAATATCGATGGAAGTCGAAGATAGCATAAAAGGATGCAGCAGAGCTGTTCTTTGCCAAAATTCCGAGCCCATGGCGAGAAATGCTTATCCAAGAGTATACACCGCATGCAATCGAGACGGTGTCCAGGAGAATGTCGTTTCTCAAAGTAAAGCTGGCAGAATGGTGCTACCAAGCAAAGCTCCAGAAAAATTTCAAGAAGCTCAGAGGAATCAACAAAATGGCTCCTCTTTGTTGTACGGGAAATGATATCCCTGCAATCATTGGGAACTACCCACAAAGGCGCAAGTTGAAGAAGCACAGAAGTCAACTGTATGCCCAAAGAGGTGGTTCAAGAAGAAGTAGGTCTTCATGGAGACCTAGAAAGTTCTGGTCAAAGCAGAAAGCCCGAAGCTATAGATCGGGGCAAAGATCAAGACCAACAAGGAGTAGAATCTCATCGACAGGTTCTAATCAAGCAAGTTCTAGCAGGGCACCAACGAAGAGAACTTTCAGACGCACACATACCCGTGCAAATGAGAGTTTCAGAGATTGTAACTGCTGGACATGCGGTGCAAGAGGACATATCTCTACAGATTGTCCAGAAAACCAAAGCCGAGGAGTAAGACAGTTCGAGCATACCAAGGAATTTGAGGATGCTGTCTATTTTCAGGATTTGGTACAGGTGTTTCAATTTGAGGATATTCCCTCAGATGAAAGCATCTACGAATAAGAGATCTATTCTGAGGATGGAAGTGAATCTAGCTCAGAATCAGAGTGAATGAGAGTTCCTTCAGCACGTGATTAGAGAAGAACCGTCGGGGTTTTTCTCGCATACCACTGTTTCTCATAAAACCCTTATGAGGATCATGAAAGAAGAGCCAAAGCTTCAAATGTCTGATGGATTTACAATTGGAGCAATGGAAAAAGCCATGGATATGATTGGTCTTTGTAGCAGGAAGCATCAGATTATCCATAGGGTAACAACAGGTGAATTTGCGATCCCAATGGAATTCACGGGAAACCAAATTGAGATGCAGTTAATCCCCTACAGAGAAATCCAGGAGATTAAGAACAAGGTCAAAAGAGAAGTTGCTAACACGCTCTCATGGATTCATATTGGAGCCATTAGAGTAATCATCAAGGCAACTTTCAAAGAAGGAATTGATTCGCCCCTCAACCTGGCAATCTTTGACAAGAGAATCCCGAACCTCAAAGATTCTTGTTTGGGAGCAGTGGCAGGAAATCTGTATGCAGGAAAGATGGCCTTCAACATCTATCTGATGATTGCATACAATTTAGGAGATCGAGACTTCAACAAAGTTCTCACGCTTCATCAAGATTTTAAAAGAAAAGATTTGATGAAAGAAGGGAACAGGCCTTACTCGATCACCTACAAGGTGTCATACGCACTCTCGAATACTCATCATTCCAAGGTATTCTTGAGAAAAGAATTCATCGACGTCCCCAGAATCTTCGAAGACTTCGCCAAAGCAGTATTGCCGACATCATTGATACTCCGACAATAGGAGAAATCGACATGAGGATACAAGATCAACCTGTTTTGAACATAAGTATGAGCCTCATGATCGAGCCAAGAAGGATGTCTTTCCAACAGGATAGGTTAATCAGCAACTATCCTGGGGAAAAACAGAAGGCAGCCTCAAGCAGAATTCAGAAAGTTCCTGATGTATTCCAAACAATAGGAAAACTGAAATGCCCAGAAGGCTGGAGAGAAGTGCAGATAGTTTTTGATATCACTGAGAAGAACAATATCTTCCCCTGCGATGTCTTATATTATTTGCAACAACCTACAGTTGGCAAGTTTCACGGAAACCTTCAAATTGGTGAAATTGATCTCACCATTGAAGGCATTGCTGGGCGGATCCCAGAACAGCTTATTCTAGGGATTGAATTTCTCGAGAACATAAACCTTGGGAAAGATTGCAAGATGGAATGGAGTTCACGATGGAAGGAAAAAGATATCGAATCAGATGACCACCAGTCCATTCTCCATATACATCTCCATTGGGATGCTATACGAGAAGTACAGGGCAGAATATTTTGCAGCATACATTGACTCAGGAGCTGGAATATGCACTGTCAGGCGAGAAATCTTCCCCAAAGACGTTGGTGAGAAATTACCAGCCATTGCCGGAAGAGACTTTTCCAAACGGATCCTTATTCTTAATGAAGGAGTCCGAGGAGTAATTATCGGTGGAGCAGGCGGTACCCCATGGTACAAAGTTAAAACTCCACCTATTTAGTTCCATGACACCGATGCCGATATGCTGTTAGGAAACAATTTCCTACAGACATTCAAGCGGTTCACACAGGAAAACGAGACCAGAAGACTTATTTTCACAACCCTTTGTGATCATAAGATTATGGTGCAACGACTACGGGAGGCGTTTCACCGAAAATTCCCTATTAGTTTTCGCAACAAGCGTGGTGATGAAGGAAAACTTCGACACCCAAAGATGAAAGATCAGCGGAAATTTGGAGAGGCGATTCTTCAGTTCCGACAACAAGGTCCTAGTGAAAAGGATTCTCAAACTTTTGACTGGGTTAATAATATGTCTTTCAGAGAGCAGGATGAGGAAAGAGTAACTCCAGAAACCCTGTTGCTACTGAAAAATGCTTTACGAGAAGAAGTTCCACAACCTGAATCTACCCTCGAAGAGCAAATTACTCTAGAGGATGTAAACAGGAAGATTCGTAGGAACTTTAACGAGGATCCACTGGCATGGTGGAACAAAAGTGAGCTCAGAGCTACTTTGAAGGTTAAAACTCGAAAAGAAAATGAGTTTGTTCGGTACAAGCCGATCCCCATGAACCAGGAAGATCGAAAGGATATGCAGATCGTATTTAAGGAGCATCTTGACCTTAAGTTAATCTCCGCATGTATTTCTCCATACAGCAGCCTAGGATTTCTTGTACGGAATCATGGAGAACTTAAACGAGGAAAGCCGAGATTGGTGATCAACTATAAAGGAATCAACGAAATCTTGGAGTTCGATGGATATTTTATCCCCAAGTAGAGAACATTTGGTGAATAGCATCAAGAATGCCAAAGTGTTTTCTAAATTCGATTGCAATTCTGGGTTCTACCAGATTAAAATGGAGGAAGCAAGCATAAAGTTTACAGCCTTCTCCACGCCCCAAGGTCATTATATCTGGAATGTTATGCCAATGGGATTGGCAAATGCTCCCCAGATATATCAAAGAAAGATGGATAATCTGTTCAAGGATTACTTCAGCTTCATGTTTGTTTATATTGACGACATCCTCATAGCGTCAAAAAACATGAAAGAACATCTTAAACATCTTGAAATCTTTTCGGACGTTTGTTACAAGGAAGGATTAGTGCTTTCCGAAAAGAAAGCAGTGATTGGTACAAGACAGATCGAGTTCCTTGGAATCGAGATCGACGAATCTGGAATCATCCTGCAGAATCATATTATGGAAAAAGTACAGGGATATCCAGATGACCTCAAGGATTTAAAACAACTTCAGAGTTTTTTAGGAGTTGTTAATTTCGCTGGGATGTTTATCAACAATCTAGCAAACCACAGGAAGGTGTTCAGTCCACTACTCAAAAAGGATGTTAAGTTTGAGTGGAATGACGATCATAGACAAGCTGTCAAACAGCTGAAGGAGGTTTGCAGGCACCTACCAAAGCTTGCAATACCAAACGACGAGGATGAACTGGTATTATACATAGATGCCAGTGATCATTGGTGGGCGGCAGTTCTCATGAAAATTACACCAGAAGGAGAAGTGTCATGCAGATATTGCAGTGGGCTATTTGATAACAACGAAGTTATCAGATGGCACATCAACGAGAATGAGTTCTTTGCTGTTCGAAAGGCTTTTAAGAAATGGACACTTTTCCTACTTGCAAAGAAATTTATCTTGAAAATAGATAATACGAGTGTCAAAGCCTTTTTAAAAAATAAAATTGAATCAAAACCAGAAAAGGCTAGAATTTTAAGATGGCAAGCTGAATGCCAATATTATGATTATGATATTGTCATTGTAAAATCTGATAAAAATATTCTTGCAGATCAACGGCCTGGTGATTAATTCTCAGGTTGCGGATCAAGTACAGGAACTGGATCTCACGAAGGTCCGACAGTCTATGAAGGCTACCATGCAGGCTCACACCTGTTTATGGGACAGTCTTTATATTCCCCTCCGACAGGATGCTT
Source organism: Haberlea rhodopensis (assembly GCA_907163345.1). Lineage (NCBI taxonomy): Eukaryota > Viridiplantae > Streptophyta > Magnoliopsida > Lamiales > Gesneriaceae > Haberlea > Haberlea rhodopensis. The sequence continues at coordinate 11,130,063 of CAJQUN010000013.1, forward strand.
CGTCGGTGAAGCTAAAGTCGTGTTTCAGAGAGCCGGGCTCATCAACCGGTGTGGAGGATTCAAGTACCGCCACTACAAGTCCTAGTATTGATCCTTTCGGGGAAGATACAGAAGGAAAAATTGATTCCAAGGTATCTGGGATATCGGAAGAATCAAGCCAACCCGGCACCTCAGGGGTTAAAGAGGGAGAGATTAATCTTAGGCCATCGGCTGGCAAATCTAAGGTTAATAGTAACGAGAATATTGTTTCCCCAACTTCCCCTTTGCAGGAATATCAAAGATCATGGGAGAAACTTTGTACAAGAATGGGTATAATTTCTGGAAAAATTACAGCAGACTGGTCAGGAAAATACCCAAGAATGTGGATGCATCCTGGTGTCAAACCAGAAAGTGTTCGTGAGTGGTTTGAATTTGGCTGCCTAGCCTCAGTCTTTACCACAACACCAAGTTTTTCGGAAATCGCAAAATTACCGGATTGGATCTCTGAAGGAGTGTATGACTCATGGCAAAATAATCATACACTGGGACGAGGAGATGTTCTGGAGCTAAAATTCATAACTGCAGCCTCAGAAATCACAGGAAAAGGCCTTCACCCTAGCTTTCATTTTGTAAAGTTACAAAGGCCTAACTGGAAGGCGATGGATCAAATAAAACCACCGCCCGAAGGAACAACACTAGTTTCCCCGCTCACAGAAGATGACATTACAACCGGAAGAGCTTGGGGATTATGGGTCTGTCTCACGGAGATGGACAAAGTCAAGTATCCGTTCAAAATATTCCAGAAAACAGCGAACGGATCATTCATGGTTAACGCAATGACAAGCCATACTACAAAATTTGCCGAGGACATCTTTGAAAAGAAGAGTCAGATATTATGGGACAACAAGATTCCGGCAACCAAAGAAACTAGTTGGAAGTTCTGCAACATGGCTCATGTGGGAAGATGGCAGGACTACATCTGCCCAAGCTGCCCAGAGCAGAAAGAGCCAATGTTCTGGAAAGGATTCCCTGTCAAAAGGGACCAAAAGAAAGAGGACAAAGCAGGACCAGGCAAATTTGGAAAATTCCGACGTGGACTGCAAATGCCAAATTTTTAGGACCACAGGGAGACAAGAGTCATGTGACTCTGACGAGGACCACTACCATTTGAAAAAGAAAACAAAATGGTAGGACAGCTCTTCGGCCGAAAGTCGAAGGGACCACAAGATACCAAACAAGTTAGAAGACGCATGCAATGGCGTCTGATTATTACCAAGAATTGAAGTCCGGGCTTCACATCCACCTCCAGACTTCTATAAATACCAAGGCATTCAGGAAGCTAAGGACATCAAAAAATTCTCCATAGTTTTCTGAGAAATAAATTTAGAGTCTCCAAGCTTTGTAATATTTCAACTTTCGTAGCTTGGTAATATTTCTTTCTTTCTTTCTTTTGTAATCGTCTGTATTATTGTTCTGTTTGTTTCAAGTTTATGTGTTCTTGAGTCGAGCCTCATCTATATGAGAGGCTAAACAAGTCCATCTCTGTAATGCCTCGATTTGTTTTATACACATATGATATGCTTATGGTGTAATTATATCAATTGGCGATATGATAATGAGGGTTCGGGTGGAACCAAGAATGAATTAATACATGTATGAAATGATTTATGGCAAGGAATGAAACATGATGCAAAATGTTTTGAATATGCATGTGAAGTTAATTTGAGTTGGACTTGCATTTGAATTTGAATTTGAATTTCATCTTCATGTACATGTCCACTAACATGTTAGTAGCTTCAAATACCCTATATTAAGATGACTTAGCATGATGATTAATTGAAATGCTTTTTATTAAGGGATACCAAGTGAAATCACATACTTCACCTAAACACACCTACTAAAATCCTACACAAGCTCCTCTCCATCTCTTTCAAGTTCTTTGTGGTTTGAGCTTGGGATTCACTTGTGAATTGAGCTAGGAAGTTGTGTGAAGTGATTTCTTAATATCTTGGTAAGGATTTCATGGTTTTACACTTGAATTATGTAATTGGTGTTGATGTATGTGAGGTGGAATATCAAATGTTCATGTGAAGAATCATATCATGTTTATATGCTATTAATTGGATTCTATGATGATAGAAACATGTTAATATGTTCCTAGAGATTGCAAGAAACATGTTGAAATGGTTAAATTCGAATTATAGGAGAAGAGCTAGGAAGATAAGCTCAAAATAGCCATGTTCTAAGTTTTCTGGACATCGGCGATCGATCGCGAGCTTTGTCCCGATCGATCACCGCGACCAGAACAAAAATAAGGCGGTGAATGTATGTGGCGATCGATCGGTAAAAATGTGGCGATCGATCGCCAGAAACAGAACACTTTGGCGATCGATCGCGAGGGGGCAGAACAGTATAGCGATCGATCGGTGAGTAGTAGCGATCGATCGCCAGAGCCAGAATGTTGAAAAATATTATATTTTTCTAGAATTTGATTTTAATGCCTATGATAACATGATATATTGTTGGCATTGTTGTAGCATCATCTCAAGGGACGGGACAAAAATCGGATATAATTAACATGTTTTTCTTTTTTTTATTGGTTGATGAATATGAATTTGAAAGGTATATACGTGAGACGCAATCTAGGAATTAATCTTAGCCAGTGACGCCTAATTTAAATCGTTTGTGTCGCAGTACAGGTGCGTGTTGACGTACGGAGTATAGATATTATGTGATGATGATGTTATGGTTTTGATATCATATGATTTATGTTAGCTTTGTGTCATATGATTGGTAGTATCATATGCATGTACATACATGGATTTCATATGAGTGAGATGGATGCCTTGATAGATATGTGTATATGCTTTGGTAAGATCATTGCCTTGATAGATATGCCCGGTTTGGTATATGCTTTGGCTGGGATCGTTGCCACGATAGATATACTACATATGCTTTGGCTTGAGAGATATACGCCTGGTTTGGGTATATGCTCTGGCTATTATCACAGATGAGTACGGTACTATGATATGTGCTACTAATATAAAGATGTGATGTGGTTCCACTGACATATTGAGCTGAATAGGCATATCATATTGGGCTCGTGATAATAGGGTGATTGTTGATACATGTCATGACATAGTTGCATTTGTTGATGCATGAGACAGAGCATTCACATTGGATATGATTATTATTGCTTTATCATTGATATTGTGTTTGTTTATCTATACTCACATTGTGTGAATGTTTCTGTAGGGACTCATAGATGTGGGAGGACGGGATGTGAGTCATTTTCCGCTGCGAGCTGAACCACTGCCTAGGAGTTATCTTGTAGTAGGTTGTTGTTTGTACCTATGATGTGTAGTGGATAGGTTTTTATAAACCCTGTAACAACTTAACTAGTACGATACTCTTAATCAGTGCTTGTTATTACTTAATTCAGACTCACATATGTATGTTAACATGATACATAATGGATTAAGTAACGAGGACCCCACATTAGTGGTATCAGAGCAGTGGTTCGAGAACGAGATGAACATGGGTAGAGGAAGTGTATTAGGGAGTTACCTAAACACTTGAATAACATGTTTTATCATTTTGAATGTTCTTGTTAACCCTTGATATACAGTTATGACAGATAGAGGGTATCATGAGGAAGTTGGGGATGCCATAAGTGGCAATGCTAGTGTGAGGATGGCGCCTGTGCCACCACCACTAATTGAGCAAGGACCAGTGGAACAGGTATTGTTGCCTGGGGAATTGACGTTGACGCAATTACTGAGTTATCAGCCACCCAGGTTTGAGGGGACTGAATCAGGGGAACTGGCGGAGGAATGGTTGGAACGTGTGGAATAGATATTTGTATCAGCACCGTATGCCAAGACTGCTTGGTTACGCTTAGCTGAATTCCAGTTAGCTAAGAAAGCTATGATGTGGTGGAAATCCATAGTGCTTGAGCTGAGGGCTCAAGGACAGACAGTTAACTGGGATGTGTTTAGAACGAAGTTTCTTGAGCATTATTTCTCTGTTGCTGCAAGGCAGAGGAAAGAGGATGAATTTACAAACTTGAGATAGGGATCAATGACAGTATCGGACTATGCTGTACAATATTCTTCTTTGCTCCGGTATGTGCCACATATTGTGGTAAACACAAAGGCAAAGATCAGACAATTTGTGAAAGGTTTGAGGCCTGAATTGTTTGATAGGGTCATGTCCAATAACCCTACATCATATGAAGAAGCATTGACTAGAGCCGAGATGGCTGAGATTGTCGTAGGGGTATACAAAGATGTTGGACAAGCCCAACCACCTACATCTGAGAGTATGAGACCTAAAGGAGAATCATTTAAATCACCACGAGGTGGTGCATCTTCCTCTCGATTTAGTGGAAAACGGTTTACAATGCGAAAGGGTGGTGAACGAGGTTCAAAAGGACAGTCTCAAGGGAGTAGTAGTAGTAGTAGTGGACGAGGATTACAATGTTTTAAATGTGGAGGGCCACATTTTCAAAGAAATTGTCCACAGTTTGATACAGTGGTTTGTTTCCGTTGTGGAAAGCCAGGACATGTGATCCGTGATTGTCCTCAAGTGGGTGGACAACAGAGAAGAGGACCCATGTCAGAGAATACAGTACAACAGAGACCACAGGGTGTACCACAATCTGGTGGAGGACAGAGGGCAGGACCACCTCAGGCTCAGGTATATGCACTGAACAGGTAGGAAGTAGAGGCAGCTCCTGATGATGTGATAGCGGGTAAGTGTACTTTATTAACTTATCCAGCTTTCCTTTTGATTGATACTGGTGCATCACATTCTTTTGTTGCACAAAATTTTATTGACCGGTATCATATATGCTCGTCTCCACTGTTGATGCCTCTTTATGTTTCGACACCCATGGGAACTACTGTGATGGCTTGTCAGAGTGTGTCTGATTGTGATATTCAGTTTGAGACTGAGTATGGATTACAAGCTGATTTGATTGTGTTAGATATGTCAGATTTTGATTGCATCATCGGAATCGAAGTGTTGAGTAAATATCAGTCTGTTGTGGATTGTTGTCAGAAGATAGTGAGATTTCAGTCTGATACTGGAAATCAATGGTTCTTCTATGGCCAAGGATCGAGGGCGAGGATTCCTTTGATATCAGCAATCCGAATGTCGCGTTTGTTAGAACGTGGACATGAGGGTTATTTGATTTATGCCCTTGATGTAACTGAACAGAAAAGAGAAAGAAAATTGGAAGAGATACCAGTGGTTGCAGAATATGCGGATGTGTTTCTAGATGAGATACCTGGATTCTCACCGAGTCGAGAAGTGGAATTTGGTATTGATTTGATACCTGGTACTTCTGCAATTTCACGAGCTCCTTATCGGATGGCACCAACTGAATTGAAAACGCAATTGCAAGATTTATTGGACAAGGGGGTACATATGTCCTAGTGTATCGCCTTGGGGTACTCCGGTTTTATTTGTTAAGAAGAAGGATGGGACAATGCGACTGTGTATTGACTATCGACAATTGAACAAGGTAACAATAAAGAATAAATATCCTCTTCCTCGTATTGATGATTTGTTTGATCAATTGCAAGGATCAAAGATTTATTCTAAGTCAGAGCAGTGGTTCGAGAATGGGATGAACATGGGTAGAGGAAGTGTATTAGGGAGTTACCTAAACACTTGAAAACATGTTTTATCATTTTGAATGTTCTTGTTAACCCTTGATATACAGTTATGACAGATAGAGGGTATCATGAGGAATTTGGGGATGCCATAAGTGGCAATGCTAGTGTGAGGATGGCGCCTGTTCCACCACCACCAATTGAGCAAGGACCAGTGGAACAGGTATTGTGATGACCAGAGATTATAGATGTTAATCCCGGAGTATTAATAAACCCTAAACTTTTATGCGTGGCAATTTGGAGTTTAATCGCGGTGTTGGGCCTCCCGTGCTCGTCTATTTGGGTAGTTGGGATTGTTGGATCCCGAGGTTGAGATTGTATTCTCATTCCGGTGAAAAACCTATGAGTTGGGTTTTTAGTGTGACTCGGGATCTGGGGTGCTTTGTGTGGGCACCGGTAGGGGGTTTTGGAGTTAGAGAGAATTTTTGGAAACAGATGATTTTTAATGAATCATGATGTATTTGTGGGACTATTAGTATTTCGGGATATTTTTGCTATAAATACCAGTTGAACCCGAGATTTTAATTATTTGAAGCCTTTTTTTCTCCTCCAGCCCGTTTTTCTCTCTCTTCCCGCTGCGCCATTTCCCGATCTCCCTTGACCCCCGCTCCTTCAAGGCGTGCGCCCGCCGTCGTCCGGCCGCCATCCGGCGCGTCCAACCTACCATCGGCTTCGTCTCTTCCAGGCGCACCTTCCCATACCAACAATTTGAAGTTTCGTCGAGTATCGCGTTCGGATTTGCCAGAAAAGCGCTAGGGTTCGAAACTGTAATCGGTCCGATTTGGGGCTCGATTTTTGGTACGTTTTTGGGGCTTTTATTCAGGTGTTTTTGGGGCGTTTTTGTGCTGTTGTTGGGTCGAAAATTTCAGACTTTAAAGTTCAAAAATATTTGTTGCATTATGGTTCGAATTCTTGCTGTTGGCGTGAGGGTTAGGGTTCGAAAATTGGGGTTTTGGCAGGAGGGGCGATTATTCATGTTGTTGATTGATTAATTCATGTTTTAGATGAATTATGGTGATTATTTGAGTTCGAATTGTGTTGTGAGGGTGGATCGAAAATTTATGGGGAGTTCTTGAGCAATTTTCGTAGATGTCTCATTCGATTTCCCTCCCTGCATGTGCTCTACCCCCGGGTCTTTTAAATGGTAAATTGTCGTGTGTTGACAATAATTTTCTGTATGAGGATTATGGGTGTGCTTGAGCATGGGTTGCATGTTCGTAAATAATTGTGAATTAATTTATCGTGTTAGCACGTCGTCCCTCGGGGCATGGAACTCGAACAAAGTCTGGCTCGAACTAATGAGATTTAAGGTACGTGCGACGTACGAGCATTACTTTATATGAGAGCATTTGTGAAATGCATAATGTATTTTGATTGCATTGATGGTTGTACGTATGGTTATATATATATGTGTTGATGTAGTTATGGAACGACCCAATCTTGACATCGCCGCCACAAGCGTGCGTGATACTAGAGTGGTATAACTTTACGAGATATATGGGGTACTGGGTTTATATGACTATTGTAGGGCATTTGAGATGCCTGAGAATGATCGTGGAATCATGTATTCATTATAAGACATGTGAGATGTATAAGTATAATGGAGAATTGGTAAAATAAATGCTAGGCATTTGAGCTATCTGTGATTGGTAGCAAAGTTGAAAATCAGTATTAGATATTGAGATATCTATATTTGTATGTATAATGAATTTGGAATCATTAATTATTGATATTTGAGAATCAGGTATGCGATGAGTTAAATCAATGTGTTGATTTACTAATTTTTGAGATTTGATGAGTTTGATGATTGTGAGAACAGGGACAGTACACGGAATCTCGGATGAGGATGTTGCCATCCAGGGAGTATCATGTAAAATCCATTAGTATTTACTTTTGTTTAAATTATGAATTTCATTATTGTGATTATGGGATTTTGTGTATTGGTATGCTCACCCCGTTGGGGGCTGTCTCTGTTGGGGCAGGTGAACAGGTACATCGATGGCTTTGGAGATGAGCTCGAGTTGTTGATTGGATGTACTCCCAGGATCGTGGTACCAGGGCTTGATGGAGCACGGTATCGTACAGGGTACTCATATACACCTGAGGGCTATATACATATTCATGATGCTCGCATGTGAGCACGGTTATACTTGTATATGGGTTGTATATAAAGGCATGAGCCTTTCTCTCTTTCATTCTATGTTGCATGCAATTAAGGGTAGAATTGCTAATGATATGAGAGTCATTGGTGTATTATGTGGGTGTTGAAACCCACTTTATGTTGTCTTATGTGTGGTGTCTTCCCTGGGTGGGAATTTACTTGGTGTTGCTGTATTCTGTTGAGTATGTGTTTTCCCTGGCCGGGAACTATATTATGTGATATGCTTTTATTTCGGGATGGCTCTATTTATGGGGAGACTCTGCCCAAATTTTTGTAAAAGTCCACAATGTAAAAAGTGGCGTAATGGGGATGGTAATGGGCGAACTCTATGAGTCTATTTGTTGGTAAAGATGATCTTAATGTTGAATATTAAAGAAATTTTGTAATTGCCATTCAATGGTAAAGTATCATCTGAGTTTCCCGATTGATTTTATTGAAAGCATGTGCCACACATAATGATTAATACACTAATCAAGGGTTAAGGGCTTGGGGTCCTTACATTAGTGGTATCAGAGCAGTGGTTAGCTCTTTGGGGCTGTTGAAGGCATGGAACATGCTGATAAGGGATGGGGAGCACATATTTATGCATGATAGTAGCTAGTGTTGTGTGACACAACTGTTTTGCTTATGTGCATTTGTAACGTGTGATCATAGTGAAACGATTATATGTCATAACATCTATAGGATCATAATATAATCTGTTGATTATGATTGTGAGTTGTGACACAGGGACAACCAAATGGAGCATTTTGAAATGCATTGGAACACAGGAAGTACTTTGTACTCATAGTTTATGCATTTGCTCGTTATAATCATATTGTGGTGAATATGGATTATTATATGCTCATGATTTATGATTGTTCCTGTAGGGACACTATGACACGAAGGGCTAAGGCCAGGGTTGAAAGACACGAAACGGTAACCTGCGTTTTTTTGCATGTGTACATGTAGTGATGATTTTAATGCTTTGCCGCCAAATGTTGAAGCGAGGGGTGGGAGTGCCGCATGTCGCATTTGAGCGAGGTGCATTAAAATACACTCATGATGATGTATGTTGGAATATGGATTATGCTTTGTGATGCAGGTATGGATGAAATACTTGGTGAATATCCCATGAGTCATTGTTATGGATGAGTGATGATTTTAAATGCTTGCCGCTAATTATTGTTTTGTGCCGCTAAAATGTGAAGCGAGGGGTGGGAGCGCCGCATGTCACATTGAAGCGTGGTTATCATATGAGGCGAGGAAAGAATATTTGCCGCTAAAATGTGAAACGAGGGGTGGGAGCGCCGCATGTCCATTTAAGCGAGGTTATTCTATGCCGCCTATATGTGAAGCGAGGGGTGGGAGTACCGCATGTTTTACTTGAGCGAGGGGCATTAAAATACACTACCGTGACAATGACTAGGGATTGGCTATTCTATTGCGATGATTCTTGCCGCCAGGTATATTGATAGCGATGGTTCATTCCGCTATATTGATTGGCGATGGTTCTTGCCGCCAGGTATATTGATAGCGACGGTTCATTCCGCTATATTGATTGGCGATGTTCTTGCCGCCAGGTATATTGATAGCGATGGTTCATTCCGCTATATTGATTGGTGATGGTTCTTGCCGCCAGGTATATTGATAGCGATGGTTCATTCCGCTATATTGATTGGCGATGGTTCTTGCCGCCAGGTATATTGATAGCGATGGTTCATTCCGCTATATTGATTGGCGATGGTTCTTGCCGCCAGGTATATTGATAGCGACGGTTCATTCCGCTATATTGATTGGCGATGTTCTTGCCGCCAGGTATATTGATAGCGATGGTTCATTCCGCTATATTGATTGGCGATGGTTCTTGCCGCCAGGTATATTGATAGCGATGGTTCATTCCGCTATATTTATTGGCGATGTTCTTGCCGCCGGATATATTGATAGCGATGTCTCATTCCGCTATTCTATTGGCGATGGTTCATACCGCCGGGTATTCTATTGACGATGATTCGTGCCACCGGATATCACATAGCGACGAGTCATTCTGCTACACCTATGGCGATGGTTCATACCGCCGGATATCTATAGCGGTGTCGTATGCCGCTGACTCTATGACGAGAGATCATGCTGCTGATTCTATAGCGATGGGTTATACCGCTATGTGTGTAGCGCTGGATTATGTCGCCTACGAGCGATGGATGCTACTTGTGTACCGCTGGTGGACGATGGATACAGGTATTTCGCTATCTTGATAGCGATGAGGTATGTCGTATTACTTTTGTTAGCATCATTGTTGATACTACATGTTGTTATATACGTCATGTGTTTGACGATGAGATTATGGATGTCGTGTATTGACATGTACCGTCATATGTTTGACGATGTTAATTGGATGTCATATGTTGACATATGCCGTCACGGGATGACGATGACATAGTTGATGTTCTATGTAGACGTGTAGCGTCGTTTTGATGGTTAATACATTTATGTTATGTATTTGGTTGTATGGTTTGAGTGCCGATGGTGAGCACATGGTAGAGTCTGTGTCACTAGTTGACGAGACTTTTTTGCCGAGCAGGTTTGTTCGGTGGAGTATTGGATGTATTGTATCGGTAAATGTACCACATCATGTTATAGAGGTAAATATTTGTCGAGCAATGATACCCTTGGGTATGCTCGTTGGTTTGGCTAGGGCCAAGTGATTGGTGGTAAGAGTAGTCATTGAGGAAACTACTCGCTTGTGTTGTGATGTAGGGTAAACATGGTTACACCCACCCTGAGGGTGTGGGATAAGTCTTAACGGAATATGATTGCATCATAAGTGAGCAAGGACACCGGGTTGTCCATTGTGCTTGGTATTTTAGAGATATGCTGGGCGATGACCCATTACTCTAACGGTTTGTACGGTATGGCATACCGAGATGGAACATACGGGTTGTTGGTGGGCTTGATGTGAGCCTATGGAGACAGCGCTTTGCTAGCCAGATATCGTAGTAATGATATAGTGTGCTTGTTGGAGCCATGATACTGCACGTTGGAACCGAGTTTGGCGAATCGTATGATGATACGATGAAGACTTTTGGCAGGCTTTTGATTGTCCCTTTGTAGCATGATGTTTGAGGCATGTGACACCTCATGAGAACATTATACGTCTTTTGTTTTGAGGGACTTGTCTGTGACAGCTCATAATGTTGGAGTGCCAACAAGAGAGTCATCAAGTCCTCGTTGACTCGATCAGGGGAATCCGTGTACTTGGGATGCAATGAGTGTTATTGTATCCAGTTTTTCCGAACGGTGGTTCGAGACTAGTGGATCTCGAGTTCGATAGCACCTCCCTTGTGGGGAAGGAGGTAGGATTATACATATTGGGAATCTTTGAAAGATTCGGTGAGTTGGTACGTGTGGTGTTGATTTTGGGAATCACGCCATGTTGTTGATCGTCGGTTATCATTCTCCTCTGGATGGGAATGACTCAGAATTGACAGTTGTGTTTGGGGCTTAGGGGTATGTTGTAGATACCCGAGCCAAGTGCATTGAGTATGCATGTGATGTCCGTGCCTAGGCAGGTATACCGGTGAGTATACGGATGCCAGTTATTGATTCCTTTTGTCAAGCATAGAGTTATACTATTTTTGGATGGTTAAATCTCTGATGAGAGATATGGAACACCTTGAGATTGGGAATCTCCATGGCACGATAATTATGAGGAATAATCGTGAAGTCAGTTGACTCCCTTTGAGGAGGGATTATCTTGTGTGGGTTAAGGTATTTCCTTGTTGGTGTTTCCTCCGAGTTATGCGATAGCCTTCCCAAGTTTGGATTGTTAAATCCTAGGATTATAAAGGGATGGCAGGAATTCGGATTTATTGGGTGTCGTTGTCGACACAAGCGTTGAGGATGCAATGGGTTTATTGCATGTCTTTTCAGAATTTGAAACTCTGTGGAGTCTCGATGGTTTATTTATGATCAGGATGTGATCCTTGGAATATTCGGAGGTGGACGTCTTGTGAGATGTCTTTTGTGTGAATCTGTGGCCGTGAGTTGCCCAAATTGAGTTGCAATGATGCGACTGCTCATTTGATGGAGGAGGTTTGAAAGTGGAGACCAGGTTTGGTATGTGTACACCGTGGTATACTAGTGTTTCCCTCGTAACGATGTGTGTTAGACATCGTGAGTCATGATAGAGATGTCATTGAATGATATCTACGATGGAATCGGGAGCGATTCGAATCCTTGCATTTTCAGTTGACTAACTGCTTTAGGATTGTTAGCGTTATGTTGTGCCGACGCTCTTTCGTTTTTGGTGTACTTGAAGGTTTATTTCATTCCAGAATTTGGTGCGGGGTAGGTACCCTCGCGTTTATTAATACGATTCTGATATGGTCAAGAATCGAGGTTATCGCTTCATGTTGTTGTGTAGCCCGGGTGTTACGTGATACACCGGTGCTAATTTCGAGGACGAAATTCTTTTAGTGGGGGATATTGTGATGACCAGAGATTATAGATGTTAATCCCGGAGTATTAATAAACCCTAAAGTTTTATGCGTGGCAATTTGGAGTTTAATCGCGGTGTTGGGCCTCCCGAGCTCATCTATTTGGGTAGTTGGGATCGTTGGATCCCGAGGTTGAGATTGTATTCTCATTCCGATGAAAAACCTATGAGTTGGGTTTTTAGTGTGACTCGGGATCTGGGGTGCTTTGTGTGGGCACCGGTAGGGGGTTTTGGAGTTAGAGAGAGAATTTTTGGAAACAGATGATTTTTAATGAATCATGATGTATTTGTGGGACTATTAGTATTTCGGGATATTTTTGCTATAAATACCAGTTGAACCCGAGATTTTAATTATTGGAAGCCTTTTTTTCTCCTCCAGCCCGTTTCTCTCTCTCTTCCCGCTGCGCCATTTCCCGATCTCCCTTGACCCCCGCCGCTTCAAGGCGTGCGCCCGCCGCCGTCCGGCCGCCATCCGGCGCGTCCAACCTACCATCGGCTTCGTCTCTTCCAGGCGCACCTTCCCATACCAACAATTTGAAGTTTCGTCGAGTATCGCGTTCGGATTTGCCAGAAAAGCGCTAGGGTTCGAAACTGTAATCGGTCCGATTTGGGGCTCGATTTTTGGTACGTTTTTGGGGCTTTTCTTCAGGTTTTTGGGGCGTTTTTGTGCTGTTGTTGGGTCGAAAATTTCAGACTTTAAAGTTCAAAAATATTTGTTGCATTATGGTTCGAATTCTTGCTGTTGGCGTGAGGGTTAGGGTTCGAAAATTGGGGTTTTGGCAGGAGGGGCGATTATTCATGTTGTTGATTGATTAATTCATGTTTTAGATGAATTATGGTGATTATTTGAGTTCGAATTGTGTTGTGAGGGTTCGAAAATTTATGGGGAGTTCTTGAGCAATTTTCGTAGATGTCTCATTCGATTTCCCTCCCTGCATGTGCTCTACCCCCGGGTCTTTTAAATGGTAAATTGTCGTGTGTTGACAATAATTTTCTGTATGAGGATTATGGGTGTGCTTGAGCATGGGTTGCATGTTCGTAAATAATTGTGAATTAATTTATCGTGTTAGCACGTCGTCCCTCGGGGCATGGAACTCGAACAAAGTCTGGCTCGAACTAAGGAGATTTAAGGTACGTGCGACGTACGAGCATTACTTTATATGAGAGCATTTGTGAAATGCGTAATGTATTTTGATTGCATTGATGGTTGTACGTATGGTTATATATATGTGTTGATGTAGTTATGGAACGACCCAATCTTGACATCGCCGCCACAAGCGTGCGTGATACTAGAGTGGTATAACTTTACGAGATATATGGGGTATTGGGTTTATATGACTATTGTAGGGCATTTGAGATGCCTGAGAATGATCGTGGAATCATGTATTCATTATAAGACATGTGAGATGTCTAAGTATAATGGAGAATTGGTAAAATAAATGCTAGGCATTTGAGCTATCTGTGATTGGTAGCAAAGTTGAAAATCAGTATTAGATATTGAGATATCTATATTTGTATGTATAATGAATTTGGAATCATTAATTATTGATATTTGAGAATCAGGCATGCGATGAGTTAAATCAATGTGTTGATTTACTGATTTTTGAGATTTGATGAGTTTGATGATTGTGAGAACAGGGACAGTACACGGAATCGATGAGGATGTTGCCATCCAGGGAGTATCATTTAAAATCCATTAGTATTTACTTTTGTTGTAAATTATGAATTTCATTATTGTGATTATGGGATTTTGTGTATTGGTATGCTCACCCCGTTGGGGGCTGTCTCTGTTGGGGCAGGTGAACAGGTACATCGATGGCTTTGGAGATGAGCTCGAGCTGTTGATTGGATGTACTCCCAGGATCGTGGTACCAGGGCTTGACGGAGCACGGTATCGTACAGGGTACTCATATACACCTGAGGGCTATATACATATTCATGATGCTCGCATGTGAGCACGGTTATACTTGTATATGGGTTGTATATAAAGGCATGAGCCTTTCTCTCTTTCATTCTATGTTGCATGCAATTAAGGGTAGAATTGCTAATGATATGAGAGTCATTGGTGTATTATGTGGGTGTTGAAACCCACTTTATGTTGTCTTATGTGTGGTGTCTTCCCTGGGTGGGAATTTACTTGGTGTTGCTGTATTCTGTTGAGTATGTGTTTTCCCTGGCCGGGAACTATATTATGTGATATGCTTTTATTTCGGGATGGCTCTATTTATGGGGAGACTCTGCCCAAATTTTTATAAAAGTCCACAATGTAAAAAGTGGCGTAATGGGGATGGTAATGGGCGAACTCTAAGAGTCTATTTGTTGGTAGAGATGATCTTAATGTTGAATATTAAAGAAATTTTGTAATTGCCATTCAATGGTAAAGTATCATCTGAGTTTCCCGATTGATTTTATTGAAAGCATGTGCCACACATAATGATTAATACACTAATCAAGGGTTAAGGGCTTGGGGTCCTTACAGGTATTGTTGCCTGGGGAATTGGCGTTGATGCAATTTCTGAGTTATCAGCCACCCAGGTTTGAGGGGACTGAATCAGGGGAACTGGCGGAGGAATGGTTGGAACGTGTGGAACAGATATTTGTATCAGCACCGTGTGCCAAGACTGCTTGGTTACGCTTAGCTGAATTCCAGTTAGCTAAGAAAGCTATGATGTGGTGGAAATCCACAGTGCTTGAGCTGAGGGCTCAAGGACAGACAGTTAACTGGGATGTGTTTAGAACGAAGTTTCTTGAGCATTATTTCTCTTTTGCTGCAAGGCAGAGGAAAGAGGATGAATTTACAAACTTGAGACAGGGATCAATGACAGTATCGGACTATGCTGTACAATATTCTTCTTTGCTCCGGTATGTGCCACATATTGTGGTAAACACAAAGGCAAAGATCAGACAATTTGTGAAAGGTTTGAGGCCTGAATTGTTTGATAGGGTCATGTCCAATAACCCTACATCATATGAAGAAGCATTAACTAGAGCCGAGATGGCTGAGATTGCCGTAGGGGTATACAAAGATGTTGGACAAGCCCAACCACCTACATCTGAGAGTATGAGACCTAAAGGAGAATCATTTAAATCACCACGAGGTGGGCATCTTCCTCTCGATTTAGTGGAAAACGGTTTACAATGCGAAAGGGTGGTGAACGAGGTTCAAAAGGACAGTCTCAAGGGAGTAGTAGTAGTAGTGGACGAGGATTACAATGTTTTAAATGTGGAGGGCCACATTTTCAAAGAAATTGTCCACAGTTTGATACAGTGGTTTGTTTCCGTTGTGAAAAGCCAGGACATGTGATCCGTGATTGTCCTCAAGTGGGTGGACAACAGAGAAGAGGACCCATGTCAGAGAATACAGTACAACAGAGACCACAGGGTGTACCACAATCTGGTGGAGGACAGAGGGCAGGACCACCTCAGGCTCAGGTATATGCACTGAACAGGGAGGAAGCAGAGGCAGCTCCTGATGATGTGATAGCGGGTCAGTGTACTTTATTAACTTATCCAGCTTTCCTTTTGATTGATACTGGTGCATCACATTCTTTTGTTGCACAAAATTTTATTGACCGGTATCATATATGCTCGTCTCCACTGTTGATGCCTCTTTATGTTTCGACACCCATGTGAACTACTGTGATGGCTTGTCAGAGTGTGTCTGATTGTGATATTCAGTTTGAGACTGAGTATGGATTACAAGCTGATTTGATTGTGTTAGATATGTCAGATTTTGATTGCATCCTTGGAATCGATGTGTTGAGTAAATATCAGTCTGTTGTGGATTGTTGTCAGAAGATAGTGAGATTTCAGTCTGATACTGGAAATCAATGGTTCTTCTATGGCCAAGGATCGAGGGCGAGGATTCCTTTGATATCAGCAATCCGAATGTCGCGTTTGTTAGAACGTGGACATGAGGGTTATTTGATTTATGCCCTTGATGTAACTGAACAGAAAAGAGAAAGGAAAGTGGAAGAGATACCAGTGGTTGCAGAATATGCGGATGTGTTTCCAGATGAGATACCTGGATTCCCACCGAGTCGAGAAGTGGAATTTGGTATTGATTTGATACCTGGTACTTCTGCAATTTCACGAGCTCCTTATCGGATGGCACCAACTGAATTGAAAACGCAATTGCAAGTTTTATTGGACAAGGGGTACATACATCCTAGTGTATCGCTTTGGGGTGCTCCGGTTTTATTTGTTAAGAAGAAGGATGGGACAAAGCGACTGTGTATTGACTATTGACAATTGAACAAGGTAACAATAAAGAATAAATATCATCTTCCTCGTATTGATGATTTGTTTGATCAGTTGCAAGGATCAAAGATTTATTCTAAGATTGATTTGAGGTCAGGATATCATCAAATACGTGTGAGGGAATGAGATATACAGAAGACAACATTCAGAACTCGTTATGGACATTATGAGTTTCTGGTGATGCCCTTTGGAGTGACAAATGCTCCTGATGTCTTTATGAGTTTAATGAATCGCGTGTTCCAGGAATACCTTGATCGTTTTGTCATTGTCTTTATCGATGATATACTGATCTATTCACAGAGTGATGTAGAACATGTTCAACATTTGCATATGGTATTGCAATTGTTGAGGACACATCAGTTATATGCCAAACTCAGTAAGTGTGAGTTTTGGTTAACTAGTGTCGGCTTTTTGGGGCATGTAATTTCAGAAGAACAAATAAGCATCTATATGCATCGATGTTAGAAAAAATCGTGTGCGCTTTTTAATATTAATTTATGCATCGATGTTAGAATAATTTTATTCTAATTTACGCTTTTGACAAATTTTGTATATATAAATCGAGAGGATCCAAATAACTAATTTCACTAGTTGGAAGGATAAATAATGGATTGATTGATCGGTGGAAGGATAATTTGTTATCCTTAATTAATTTTTTTCCTGAGAAATAAATATACACAATTTAGAACAAGTGCCGATATGTTTATGAAGTTTTATCTGGTCTGTTTGAAGTGACTGATAGGATAATTAGGGTGTGTTTGCGATTGCTTATTCAAAACACTTCATGTTGCTTTTGCTTAAAGTTGGAAAAAATTGATTTTAAGTAAAAATATTGAGAGTTTGTTATTTAAATAAAAAATAGCTTAATAAACTTAAATTAATTATGAAATTGCCACAAAACAACTTAAAGCAGTCAAAAGCATGTCATGACCTACTTCTCTGCTTCTGTTTTTTTCTGCTTATTTTTAGAGAAGCAATAGCAGAAGAAAACAAATAAAACACCTATTTTTTATTATCTGAAAAGCAGATAAGCAGTTTTCATAAGCAATTGCAAACATCTACTTAATATAATGATAAGATTATGAAATTGTGATAAAAATTATAGTTGTAATAACTAAAGTACACTTACTACTATATATATAATAATATTAATAATAATAATAATAGTAATAACATATATAAAATAAAAAATATATTTATTTATAATATTATTTAAATAATTAAATATATATAAGAATAAATTGTAGGAAATAAGTTGTAATTTTGACCGGAATTCAAATTTTAAAATAGTAAAAAAATGTAGAAAATTGTATATATATCATTTGTTACAAAATGGTATTAGAATGAGATAAAAATGATCAGTTAATTTTTTTTTATGACGCAAACCAAACGAAGGATAACCTCAATCCCAATCTCAATTATCACTTCAAACACACCTTTAGGCTAATCCAACGCTATTTTAGCATGGACGTTGAATTTGTGCTCCAACCTAGTGCTATTTCCTTGGAGCATAATGTAATGTTATACTAAATTTGGTGCAGGATACTATATAACCTTTTCACTTTTTAATTTTTACTTTTATTTTTGTGATTGTTAGTTTTATTGTTTTAAAATTAATTGTTTAGTTAAATTGTTATATTGCTACGCAAAACTTTGAAACACATATTTTAATTATTTAATATAAATCAAAATATTATTAAGAATAATAAAATGATTATTTTCTGAATTTCCAAAATTTTACTTAATATATAAATATATATCTTATACTTCTGTTATATCATGTTAGTTTTTTTAACGCTATATAGAATAATTTGAAAAATAACTTCCATCGAATATTTTTTTATTTGCAATAATTTTTAAGGCTTTTTTTTAAAATTACCTCCAAACACATTAAAAAAAATCGAGTAAAGTTAAAAATTAAATATATTATATTTCAAAGTAATTATCAAATAAAGTATTATTTGCTTAAATAATCACCGGGCATGTACACGCAGGATATTATCATTCCAATTCAACCTTACAGGATTCAGCAATACGTGTCCTCTGTTCCTTCTCCGATGTCCACACACGCTCTCACACATCATTTTCACTACCACGCAAGCCTCGAGTTCACCTCTGGCCCATTGTGGATTCTTTCAGAAAACCGTCGAAGGTACTTATTCCTTCTAATAATTTTGTTTATTACTAAATGTATACCATTCCCAAACGTCAACTATATCATTTAAGTACAGGCGAGCAACCATTTTTGCAATTTTTTTTTATGAGATAAGCCTCGCTGTTAACCATGTGGACCCACATGAATAGTGATTGATAGTACATTTTATTTCTTTTTCATTGTCAATGGGATGCACAAATGCTATTCTTAAATGTACTTTATACGGGGTTTTCTTGCTTGGCTGTAATTTCTTCATCCGATCATGGATTGGCGTGATTTCAGATCCATTTTCCGCTTTAGGAATGCCGGAGGTTTTTGTTGGCCCAAGGTTCGTGGGTCCCTTTCTGTTCGTGTTTCTCCATCAGTTTCTTTAGTGCTTTGTAGTTATGTCTCTATGACTTTGCTTGCAGTGTGTGACGGCGCATCCTTTTTATGCTTTAAATTTATATGTATAATAATATGTTCTGTGAAGTTTTGTGAGATTCTGAGAATGATGGGAATATAACTGTTGGCATAATTTGTAATCTTTGGTAACTTAGAAGTTCGTTAAAATTGTCCTCTTCTGTGTGGCGCGACTTTTCTTACTTTGAAGAATATGATTTTACTTTTGTCATTGTCCGCTTGTGCATTAATTTTGTGTTTAAAAATAATTAATTTGTTTTATGAGAAGCTGGAATTTGGGTATGGAGGATTTAAATAACCAAGCTAAGACTAGCAGTATATGGCTTCTCCTGCTCAAGGACTCAGATAACTTGTTTGTTCTTTTAATGTATCAAAAAGTTGTTGATTGCTGCCTGATTGTTCATTGCATCTCTAAGAGCCACAAGCATGGTTTACCGACACGGTCGCGAATGGCGTCCGGTTCCATCGACATTAGAAAGGGTCGTGGTTATTATCTCGGAGTTTTTTTTAATTTAAAAGAAAAAAAATTTACATAATTTGGAAAAAAAAGTTAATTTCAAAAAAGTCAAAAAAATTGAAAACATCGAAATAGATAAAAAATATTCCGCATCGGCGGCAGCAACGAAATCGTCGTTATCATTACGCATTCGTTTTAGTCTGGAATTTTATCTACCGTTTTGGTCATCCCACGACCGATATTGCGAACCATGGTCACATGTGTAGAACATTAATCAGAATGTTTATCAAGGTTTTGTAATATTTTTTTTTAAAAAACTTCTTGATGTTTCCTTCAATGAATGAATGATCTAATGTTATAGAGAGCCATTCAACTCAAACTCAGAAAATAAAAAAGAACAGCCGCCAATGCTTATGCCACTGCGTTAATTTAAAGTGAAGCTAACAGTTTTTTCTCTAGATTTTTTAGTAGGCATAGCTTGGAGGTTGCATTTTGAACAGCCTGTATGAGAAAACAACCTTTAAATAAAATTTGATGAAAGATGTCGTGGAGAATCTGTTACATTTCTTTTAGAAAATATGAGTGCTTTATTGCTATATACGCTGTCGTATGCTTGGACCTGATATTCATTCTTGTTGGTGTATCTTGAAGTTTCCTCATGTTTTAAGTACTGCAGTAAAAGATACCTTTATTATCCTTTTCAATTGCTAATAAAAGAGGATACCAAGGTTGTCCATTGAGGTTAACTAGGGCTATTTTCTTTCCTTTAAACAATTTTAGTTTCGTTCATTTTTTGGACCATGTTGAATTCGTCATCCCTAAATCTTTAGAAAAACTTTTGGGGGATTGATTTTTTTATTTTCCGAATCAGTGGCCGGAAACTTCTGCAGGTCCTGGTGATTGGTTTTCTCCCCTGCGTTCTCCGTTGTTAGGATTCAAGAACTCCAAGGTACAAGAGTAACATGGTTATTGTATAAACTCATCATTGTTGTTATTTTTATGTATGATGGTGATTTCCACACACGATTAGTCTGTGCTTCCTCAACAACTAATACTTGATGAAGTACATAAAATGGAACAATAAGATTTACCTTTTCGCTATAATGTTTTAAATTTCAGGGTTGATATTTATATTAGGAATATGTGGTTAAATAAGTAAAAAAATGTCACTTAAGGGAATTTGGTGATGCGATGACCACCATTTTTATTTGAAATCAAGCCTACTTGAATGAGGCTTTATGTATTTTTAACGTTACTTAATACTTTGCTGACGAGATATCTGCACTAAGTAACTTTCTTGTTTCTCTTAGAGATGATATGAAGTCGTGACTCCATTCAGGTTGTTCAGTGTTAAGTTACTTATCATGAGAACTAGAGAAATCACGCCATTTATTTATCTAATCAGGCTAACTCAGAATGTCCATAATCTGTTTGTCTGGAAGGTGGATTTTAGTATAAGTGGTGCATCTCGCCTGTGCTCGTTCGACACAAATAAGACCAAAAACCAACAAGCCTTACTTTTCCAGCCATATATAAACGACCCTTATAATTACTGGGGGTCTTTGAAAATGTAGCGGGATAGATAATATCTTATGCCAAAATTCCAAGTCTAAAAATTTGACCAATAATGTTATATCGGGTTCATAATTGTCTTTTAAAATATACCCATTCACATCCCTATTTTTGAATGCGCTTTTGAGTTATGTTTTGCAGGGTGAAATGAGGGAGGCTCAGCTTGGAGCACACACTGTCAGGTCTCATGGAGTCACCTTAGCAAGGAAACACATGTATGACTGGTTAATACTTATACTGCTTGGTGTCATTTTGGCCATTCTGAATGCTATCAACCCGTTCTATCGTTTTGTTGGAAAAGATATGATGTATGGTCTCAAGTATCCCCTGAATAGCAACACGGTTCCCTTCTGGTCAGTCCCGGTAAGCTATAAATAGATTCTATAATCATGATCCCATTTCATTGCTTCTTGACAAGGGAAATATCTTAAGTCCCATTATGTTGATTTCTTAAATATTTTCTAGATATATGCAGTTCTGCTACCTATTGTGGTTTTTCTTGTATTCTATCTTCGTTGTAGAGAAGTGTGTGATCTTCATCATGCTGTACTAGGTATGCATATCAGCTGTCTCATATCTAGAGTGTATTATTATTATCCTAAATTGGAGACTTAACAATCCCAATTACCGAATTTTAGCATTTTCTTTGTACAGGGATTTTATTTTCCGCAATGATAACTGGAGTACTTACTGATGTTATAAAAGATTCAGTTGGTCGCCCTCGGCCCGACTTCTTTTGGCGATGTTTCCCAGATGGAAAGGATGTAGGTGGTATATTAAAACCTGATTCACGAACGCTTTTTGACAAAAAATGTTTAATATTAATTAATGTTCCCTTTTATATCATCGTAATTATGATTCTGTACCTTTTCAGGCGTATGATCAGTGGGGAAATGTTATTTGCCATGGTGATAAAGGAATCATAAGAGAAGGCCACAAGAGTTTTCCTAGTGGACATACTTCGTGTAAGCAGTAAAAATCGATAGACAGCATGTTCATATTTTTCAAGATTAGAAAATTTTACCTTGTACGACTATTCTGATATTGGAACTTGGTCGATGCCATCTTGGAATCGGACATGCAGGGTCTTTTGCCGGTCTTGGCTTCTTATCCCTGTATTTATCTGGGAAGATAAAGGTGTTTGATCATCAAGGACACGTTGCAAAACTCTGCCTAGTTGTGCTACCTCTACTTGCTGCATCTCTTGTTGGCGTTTCTCAAGTAGATGATTATTGGCATCATTGGGAGGACGTGTTTGCAGGAGGTCTACTAGGTTTGTTTAATCAATTTTTCTGTATTAAGCAACTGATATATAAATAATATTCTACATTAGTTTTTAGCTTATCGAGTCTAATGGTGCTTTGGGACAAGTCCACCTTTTCAAAAATAAGAGCTCATGGTCAAACGATAGTTTATACGCCTCAGCACGTGTTAGTGACTAATAAGAATATATGCTGAAAATCAATATCCAAGACCTCTACATGCAAGTTCCTTCGTCCGACTTAATAAAATATATGAGAATTACGTTCTAGATATCTTGAGAATGTGATATTTTAGCTCTGAAACTACTTTTTTTCCAGAAGCTTTAGCTCATGAAAGGTGGTTTAGGCAATAGTTTTATGTTTTAACATAGGAATGCTTTTATTTGCAGGTCTTGTAGTGGCCACATTTTGCTATTTGCAGTTGTTCCCACCACCGTATCACGTTGATGGTATCTTCTTCTTTCATCTTGACGACTAGTCTGTGATTTTACAACACCATCATTCCATTAAAGTCATGCATAAATTGCTAGAATTCTTGATAGATATTCCAATAAATGTGATGTTGAGTCACTTTTTTTTTTAGATATGCCACAGACAAGTAATTTGATCTTACAGCAATAATCAAGTTTTTGGAAATATAGCAATTATGTTTCCTGTCATGATATGGCTGCTGATGTCATTGTTGATTGAAGTGTATCATTTGATAAATTGTAGGGTAAAGATTTGACTTGAACTCGGAAATTCTATCCTACACGGGGGGTAACTCTCCCGGTATGGACGTCGGTTCACACTATCCAATGGCTCAAACTATATGGGGAGTGTTACTCCTCATAATTTTCCAGTTGAACCACTAATAATAAATATAGTTTTTTTTTATAAGCCACTCATTTTACAATTTGCATTTATTATGGGTTTCCTATAAGTGATAGAAAGATGATTGGAGGAATTGGATTGTGAAACTATCGTATTTTATTTGTATTCAGCAGGTTACATATATATACATTTGTTTGATGATAACAAATAAATCTAAACAAACATCTAGATACAAGGAACAACTCTTATCACTTGAATTCAAATATCTTATCTTCTTAAGCCCATCTGATCTTCTCAAATTCAAATTGTTTCCATTATCATACCCCCTCAAGATGGAGCTCGACATGAGAGTCCAATCTTGTCACGAAGAGATATAAACCGAGTGCGGGGAAGTGGCTTTGTTAGAATGTCAGCTAGCTGATCGGTGGAGGATACATGACCAACCCGAAGTGTTACGTTTTGTACCTGATCATGAAAAAGTCTATGGCAACATGTTTCATTCTTGAATGAAAAACGGGATTGGAGCACAGTTGGTTTGCACCAATATTATCACAGTATATCACTGGAGAAGTAGGAAGTTGAATATCGAGTTCATTTATTAAGGAGCATACCCAATTTATCTCAGCTGTAGTATTGGCAACGGATCGATATTCTGCCTCAGTTGAAGAACGAGCTATCGTTCTTTGCTTCTTTGATGCCCAAGAGATAGGATTGCGACCAAGATACATAATGTAAGCACCAGTGGAAGAGTAGTCATGTTTGTTATCGGCCCAATCGGAATCAGAGAAGGCATGCATGGAGATGGGAGAGTTGCGATGAAGCTGCAAACCATGATTAAGGGTGCCACAGAGGTAACTTGGCAAGCGATTTCACAAGTGTCCAATGTTCTGTAGTGGGATTGTGCATGAATTGAGATAATTTATTAACAGCAAAGGCTATATCAAGACGAGTGAATAGAAGATACTGTAGACTACCCACCACTGCTCGGAATTCTGTAGGATCAGCTAAGGGAGTTCCAGAATGCAACGTAAGGATGAAATCCGATGGCAGGGGTGTTTATACAGGCTTAGCATCATACATGTGAGTGCGAGATAACAAATCCAGAATATAACGTCGTTGGGAGAGTAGAACACCATGGGTATTTGGAATAATCTCGACACCAAGAAAATAAGAAAGTAATCCAAGATCCTTAAGAGAGAACATGTGGCTAGCAACTGGACAAATATATTTAACAAGGCTGCATTGTCACCAGTAATAATTATATAGTCCACATAGACAAGCATATTCACATGTCCATTAGATCGAAAAATAAAGAAAGATGTGTCTGGATGAGAATTCATAAAACTAGATTGAAGGATAAATGTGCGTAGTTCATGATACCATGCACGAGGAGCTTGTTTCAATCCCTAAATAGCTTTCCGCTGTTTACATGCATGTGAAGGGAAGTCACGATCAATGAAACCCACCGGTCGGCTCATGTATACATTCTCACTAAGATGGCCTTGCAAGAATGCATTATTTTCATCAAGTTGCCGAAGAGACCAACCACGAGACACTGCGAGACTTAGAACAAGTCGAACAGTAGTCGCCTTTACTACGGGGCTAAATGTGTCATGGTAATCAACTCCTGGACGTTGATGAAACCCCTTTGCAACCGAGCAAGATTTAAACCCGTCAATTGAACCATTAGAGTTATGTTTAATACGAAAAATCCATTTGCAACCAACGACATTATGACTTGGGTCAGATGATCCCATTCTTAACAAGTGCATCATATTCTTCGGACATGGTCAGACACCATCTTGGATCTTTGAGAGTTTGGCAAGTTGTTGTGGGTTCAATATCAGTAGATGTGGATAATTGGGTAAGAAGATTGAGTTTCCGGATAGGTTTGTGTAAGTTATCTTTGGCTCTTGTTCGCATTGGATGTGTAGGTTTGACCAAGGATTGATTTGTTGAAGATGTGGGTGGTCAGGCAGGTGTGATGGTATTTGTGGTTTGTTGGGTGGAGGAGGCATCTGCGGGATCAGAGTTGTCTTGGTGTGATAGACTACGTGGTTGTGATGGAACTGCACATTGGAGAAGTTGTTGAGATGCAACCAAAGACGATGTTATGAGTGGCAGTGATGAATGTGAGATGATGCATGTAGGAGGAATCTAGGTGGAGACAGTGGTAGGTTCTGGGCGTGGAGTTTGGGGTAGTAGGGAACTCAATGAACTTAACATGCCGTGACACAAAGAGCTTTGAAGTTGAAAGATCATAGCAGTAGTAGGCACTTTGAGTGAGGGAGTACCCAAGAAAGACACAAGGTTTGGAGCGTGACTCGAGTTTGTGAGATGTGTATGGACGAAGCTAAGGGTAACCAAGACACCCAAATATTTTGAGTTTAGAGTAATTGGGAGAAAGTCCAAAGATGTTTTCGTAAGGTGAGTAAATGTGAAGGATTGGAGATGGCATACGATTTATTAAGGATACAGCAGTGGCAAAGGCATTGGACCAAAAAATTAATGGAATATATGCATGTGATAGCAAGGCAAGTCCTGTGTCAACAATATACAAGTGACGCCGCTCAGAAAAACCATTGTGCTCAGGCGTGTGTGGTGGAGTAGTAAGATGAGATATGCCATGGTGAGCAAGATAACTAGTAAGTGCAATATATTCACCACCATTATCCGAATATAATGTTTGAGTATGTTGATTGAAATATTTTTCCACAATTGATTTGAATCGGATGAAGACTTCTTTAGTTCTGATTTTTGTTTAAGTGGATACAACCAAATATATTTGGTAAAATGATCAACAAAAATAACATAATATTTGAAGCCCTCATGAGAAACAATCGGCGATGTCCATACATCTAAGAAAATACTTTGTAATGGTCTATTGGAAATGGGAGTAGAACTAGAAAATGGAAGTTTATGACTTTTATTGCAATGACACGCATTACATGAAAAATCTGAAACAAAAGACGAAGATAAATCTAAATTGTGCCAAGAGACAATATTATTGAGAATATGAGAAACAGGGTTTCCTAATAGATTGTGCCATATTGGCGAAGGGTTTCCTAATAGATTGTGCCATATTGGCGAAGTTGTTTGACAGTAGAGAATGCAAAGAATGCAAGTAATGGTGAGGATACCGGCCACTCATAAACACCATCTTTAGTTTGCCCCCGCAACATTGTTTTTCCCGTGCGAAGTGCCTTCACAAGAAAAGAAAATGGTAAGAATTCAATGAAAACATTATTAGATGTGCAGAATTGAGAGATAGAAATCAAGTTCTTTTTCATATGTGGAACACATAAAACATTGTCAAGGTAAATGTATTATTGGGAGTATTGAGGGATGTGGAACTGGTATGAGTTATTGGAAGTCCTGTGCCATCTCCAATCATAATGTCATCAGATCCTATGTAAGGTGTATGAAGTGATATATTGCTCAAGTCAGTCCAATAGCCATGGTGGTGTATTGGCAACATAGTGAGCTCTTGGTTGTGATGTCATGGGAGGTGGCTGCATGTATGGTCCTGCATGATTCTGAACTGGGACTAGTTGAAAAGAGGGACATCTTTTGGCCTTGCTGTATTCTGCAGATTTGACAATATCCAAGATAAGGACGTTGTTGTTGGCGGTTTGAACTAGGCCATACATTGGGACGAGGAGGAGAAGACCCTATGTTGTTAGGTGGACGTCAGCACTTATGAGTACTACCAGGTTTGAAGGTAGGACTCCAGCCATTGTTGTTGGTTTTGAATGAGTGACGCCAACCTGTATTGGTGCGAGTTGTGGGGTTGCTGGGAAATATTGTGCATCTGATTTTGTTCCTTGTAGAGAAGATTCAAAGTTGATAAGCTTTTCATGTAGTTCGTCAAAGTCAATTGGTGTCTCTGGCTTGAACTGCACGCACAAGTTCTTTGTAATCATCACCTAGTCTGTCCAGAATTTTGTCAGCTAGATCCTCATTATCAAGTGGTGCACCAAGAATTGCAAGCTCATCAGCTCGAGCTTTGATGTTTTGGAGAAAATTTGTTATATTCTGGGTGCCCTTTGAGAGATTTTTGAGGTTGTTTTTGACTTGTTTGATTCGGGCTCGAGAAGGTTTGGCACACGTATTAGCCAATATTGTCCAGGCTTCCCGTGAGGTTGTAGCACGAGCAATGAATGGAATAATCGTTGGTGACAGTGAGCCGACAATAGCATTTAGAATTAACTGATCTTGTCGAGCCCAGCTTGTGTAAGCCGGGTTTTGTGAAGTTGTGTCGCTCTGACTGATTGTGGCAGGCGGGCATGGTGTCGAGCTGTCTATATAGTGGAGTAGATCATATCCAATGAAGAGAGTTTGAAACTGAATCCTCCAAGAGACATAGTTTTGAGAAGTGTGTTTTAGGGGTGCTTGAGCAGCGACATTAATACTGATCAGACTGTGGTGTGATTCTGTGGTGTTATGGGTGAGTGTGGTTGAAGAGGAAGATGAATTGTTTGATGTCATAGTGGCTGTAGCAGAAGGAACGAAAAGGAAAAAAAATTTCGTGCTGTGATACCATGATAGAAAAATGATTGGAGGAATAGAATTGTGAAACTATAGTATTTTGTTTGTATTCAGCAGGCTACATATATGTGCATTTGTTTACTGATAACAAATTAATCTAAACAAACATCTAGATACAATGAACAACTCTTATAACTTGAATTCAAATATCATATCTTCTTAAGCCCATCTGATCTTCTCAAATTCAAACTGATTCCATTATCAGTAAGCACGTTGTCAATGAAGACATGATTGATAGATAGTTTAACCTTTGCCCCCATTCTAAGTAGACTAAATCATCTCAATTATCAAAATTCACATGTTCTATTTTCGATTCACATACTTGTTTAATCATATTGTAGGTTGGAGAACTTATGCATACCTGCAAATGATGGAAGATTTACGTGCAAATACTAACATACAGACTGCTGAGACTGAGAATGAAATCCAGCGGAACGAAGGTACTTCTGGCATTTCCGTCGAAGATCTTGAATCTGGAAGGGGATAATCAGCTTCAACTATAATTTTTCGATTAAACACGTAGATATGCAACTATCGCAGCCTTTTTTAGAGAAAAAAATTGGGAAACAGCATTGCCCTTATGTTAGGTATTGTCATTATGCTAGGTTGAATTCATTCGTAAAAATTGCTATTGTCCTTATGCTAGGTTGAATTTATTCGTAAAACCTGTTATTAGTAAAATTTGTTGTGCTTCAGAACCAAACCAAGTCAGTAGCTTTTTATTTCTCAATTGTCATCGAGTTTTTCTATTTTATTTTTGTACGATGATAGGAATTGAAAGGTTGTGACTTTTGTCTTTCCAATTCGGTCCTTAAAAAAAAATCACATAATTTAATAGGAAATTATTTTTTAAATTAAATATATCTTTACTTTTTATATTTAATTTTTGTCTTGATAGTCTACAACAGATTGAATTGTATTTTATTTGATTCAAAGATGCCATTGACTCATAAATCAATTGGATAATTAAATATTTCTTATCTATACGTGCCAACTCGAGCTATCAATGAGGGAGAAATTTTATGCCAATTAATCGTAGAGCTGTCAAAATGGGTCAGTTTACACCAAACGAGTTGGCCTGTCATCGTCTCTAGGTTGGTTGGTAAAACCCCAACCCAAGACAGGCTGTGGGTTAGGCGGAAAAAATAAAAATAAAAAGCTTCAGAAAAGAATTTCAACTAAACTTGTCAAACCTGAAACTGGTGATAGAAGAATACTGGAACTTACTTTATGTTTTATTTAAATATTAACTCTGTTACTAAAAATATTTGACTAGAGAATCTGTATTTTAATCAATTTTGAAATGTATGTAGCAAAAGTTATATTGTGGATCGGATTGCTCAATGTGATATTGAGTTCTCATTTATGAATTGAGGTTTTACAAAAATGAGGAATAACCATTTTTTTTTAAAACAAAGACCAAAACCCACTGCCCAAATGGGTGGCCCGTATAGGAGGGCCCAAAAATCCTAGCCCAACCCGCCTATTTGATGGGTTGGGTTGAGAAAATCGGACGAACCTAACCCATTTTAACATATCTATTTAATTATAAGGTGAAATATTCCCTCTATAGGATAGCATATCCATAATGAGGCCAGTGATCCTTATGGAGAATGTCTCCGGTCTCCATATCAAGCATTAGGGAGAATGGACATGTTTGGCCAATAATATGTTCATTAAAATTAGTGAGAGACGCAATCCACTCTTGGAATCACCCATGATTTTGAAAATAATTAGTTTACCATCGTATGGTTTGAAAATCACTATTTTTCCCTGTGGTTTAAAAATAGGTGCAAAAAACCTCATTCGAATATGTTTTGTATTGCACTTGTTATATCTTGTGTCTGAGCTTTAAAATTATATGTTAACCTACCATTTAGGGGTAAATTACATTTAAATAAAAGTATAAATGATAATCTGCATATTTTCAATAATATAGGGAGGTCAATTTGTAGAGAGAGAAGAATTAATAGAATTTTATCCTATGACAATTTAACCTCATGTGGTTTCGATCAGGTGCAACTTACATTGATATGGTTTGAACGTAGCACGTCTCTATGTGGTTTGGGAGTAGTTACAAAATATCTCCTAAATCAGGGTATTTTCATCATTACAGTCCAAATTTTTTTGAAAATTGTGGAGGGGGCAGTGAACTATATTTGTAAACCACTGGGTATAAAATGCATATTTACAAACTACATGAGATAAGATGTCTATTAAAGATAACACATGTGGTGAATTGCCACTGGATCATGCAAAATAATAAGTATGATATGTTTTAATTTCTAATAAATTAATAATAAAAATAGATATTATTATCTAAATTATAATAGAAGAATATTGAGTGATATGAACGAGGAAATTCGGTGAAAAACAAAGTTGTTTTTTTTCTTTTTTTACCAATACTAAATTAAATCAATAATGAAATAATTAGTACAACAACCGCGTCTGTTATAAAGAGAATTGATTAAAACTTGTAATTTTACATAAAAAAACAATGCTAGACTAAAAAATTAGTCATATTTTATGGGTGAGGATACACTGTCAGAGCAGTTTCCAAGCTAGTTTTTCAAATTTCCCAATTTTACCCCTCGGCCCCACACTCTTATCTTACTATCTTACTATGTCTAAGCCCCTATACTAACTACCTTGGTATGACAAATTTGAATTTACCAAACTACCCCCTCCAATGGTATGTTGTAGTTCTTTGTTGCATCTTTTGGTTTGTAATATTAACCAATTTATATAACTCATGTATTTCATTACGTATCAACTTGATATTCCATATATATTGCGTTACACACGCATTCATACGCAACGCGTGTGCGTCGTCGGCTAGTCTCTTTAATTCATGCGCAGACGGAAACTTGCTTTGGTTATACTGCTTCTTTCATATTAATTCACACACAAACTGTGTTGCCGCATCACTTTGTTTTAATTCAGACTGGAAAATTAAAAGGCGAATATTTGTTCTCCGAACCGGATTGTGTTTTCCGCCTTTTACTTCTTCGCATCTTTGTTTTTTCGAAATTGTCGTACCCGTTTGGAAAAAAAATTAATTTTCTTGCACAGTTCATCGAGAAATCTTGTATCCGATTTCAGATAAGAGGAAGAATTATTTTAAATTTTGGTATCTGGATTCTTGGGTTTCGCTTTTCGAGTGGAAAAGTTAGGTTTCTTTAAGATTTACTTAAGAAATGAGGAAGACGATAATGTAAGACCACATATTTGACAGGAAGGACGGTTAGAATTGTTATTCCATCCTCTTCGACCTCCTCGAAAATTTCATCCTCTTCCTCTAAAAGCTAAGCTCGAGGACTGGACAAAGTATAGGACACAAATTGGGAGAGGAAAGTATGGGTTTTTTGGCAATGTGAAGAGAGGGGAATTTTAGAAAAGGGTAAAATTGGGTTTTTCACAAAATTGCTTATTTGACAATAACATTTGCCATTTCTTATAACACGCACTTCCGTTCTAGAAGCTAATCTTTGGGCCTCTCGCTTTATGAATTCTTGAAAATACATAGGCCACTTGCATCAATTGGTGAGTTGTACGATCTAATCCTGTTCCTCAAGTTCTCATTTTGCGCTTCAATTTCTGCTTCAATCTCATTGAATTAGATCCTCTTGTGCATTCAATCTATTACGGATTCTGTTGGTGGAAATTCATTCGATAATTTTTGCAATTCAAGTGTTTCAATTGTAATATTTTCGATCGAATGTTCTTCGGCGTCTCCGAGTTGTGATTGCTTCGTTGTCCTTGCACATTTGAATCTTCGATTTTGTTACGCCATTCTACGCTATTGACTTGTCTCTTTGCTAGTTGCAATGGTGCTAATTTTTTTCTTCTGAAAATTGTGCACTGGAACTTCATGATTTCAGGTGAGTATCCTAAGCGATATTGATGTTATTATTTGCGTCAAAGACACAGGGAGGTGTTGTTCACTTCCTATCGTTATCAGAAGGTAGTCACACTTTTTGGTAATATTAATTGGCGCCGTCTGTGGGAAATTTGAGTTGAAGACGTTGATATGTCTGGATGACGTGGACGTGGGCGTGGAATCAGGAAGAATCTTGGAGGAAGAGAAAGTCCTAGCATGGAAAATCATGATATCCCTCCACAGCATGAAGATCAACCACCTCCTCCTGTTAGGAACGTGGGAGATCTGACTATGGAGCAACTGACACAGTTCATTAATCGACATGCGGAATACTTTTTTCCAACACCAAGTTCCACCACCTCCGAAACCTAACCATGTTCCATTACCTCTGGAACTTAACCAAGTTCCACCCCCTCCACAAACCAATCAGGCACCACCGCCTGTTCAACCAGGCATGCCCCTGAAAATAATAGGCAGCAAGTGCTGATGCAGATACACGAGTAGATCCTCCACTCATAGATCCAATGGAAGCTTTATGGGGAGAGATAAGAGGATTGTGTCAACTTCTAGGTGGCCGACCTCCAATGGATAGGAGAGAAAGTCCTTTCTCCCAAGCTATTTTAGGAGAGGAGCTCCCGCCAAATTTCAGACGACCTGCGGTGGGAGAATATGTCGGAAGCACAGACCCGGAAGAACAGCTTGGAAGATTTGAGAATGCTGCCCTGTTGCATAGTTATTCTGATGGGATCAAAATGTCGTGTATGTCTTACCACCCTTGTTAGATCAGCACAACAGTGGTTTAATCTACTTAAGCCAAACACTATACGTTGCTTTGAGGAATTCAATTCGTCTTTTCTAAACCAATTCGCCAGCAGCAAGAGGTATCAAAAAACTTCTTTGAGTCTGTTCACTACCAAACAGAATGAACAGGAATCCTTGAGGGAGTTCGTACAACGCTTCAATGGGGCGGCCTTAGAGGTCCCCACTACAATGGTAGATGTCCTTATTAATGCATTCACACAAGGGCTTAAGGCATGAGAGTTTTTAAATCATTGGTAAAGAAACCCCCTCGCAGTTATGACGAACTTCTAGGGCGAGCTGAAAAGTACATTAATCTCTAAAATGCTCAGAGACAGAGAAGGACTGATCTACGGCCATCAGAGAAGAAAGAGAAGTTAGAGGTAAGCAAGAAAAGACCGGCTGATAGGACCGACGACAGTGGTAGACCTAGAAGCCAATTTGCTTCGCGGACACCTCTGTCCATGAGCTTGGAAAGAGCTATGGAAATATGTGATGATAGAAAGAAACTGGAAAGACCAAGGAAGTCGGACAAGGGTCCCCGTCTGCCTCCATCTGATAAGTACTTTGGATTTCATAGAGAGTACGGTCAGATAACCAATGAATGTCAGAAGCTTAAAGATGAGGTAGAGAGAATCATTAAAAGAGATTCTGAAATAAAAACTCTCCTAACAAGGACTCAGGAACCTTATCACAAAAATCATGGTAGAAGCTGATACCAAGGTAACAGAAGAGAAAAAACACCACGTGATGGCCGAACTAGATCCCGTGAGAGGGATATTCCTCCTAGAGAAACAGATAATCAAAGAAGAAGGGTCGAACATGTGGAGAACATTCCCACCCGAGGAACTATCAATATGATCAATGTTATTGTGTTATGAGGTGTATAATTATGCTAGCTGAGCTGTGTTGAGAATTGTACATTAATATGAATAATGCCAAAATTGTGATAAATGGCTTGTTAAGGTAATTGGGGCATGTACAAGAATTCTTTAATTGATTAAAGTATGCATCATTATATGTTAATAATCACTAATAATGGGTTAAGGTAGCGAGGACCTTACATGACATAACCATCATATTGCTCTTCACCCAATTTTACCAACATTGAGCTTTTCAAAAAGTGGTTTTTGAACAAATTTAATGTCATGAAGTTGGTTTTCATCTTGCAAACGAATAATGTCAGTCAAACTATAGTATTAGATTATAGGAAGGGAAATTCAAATATTTAAACCTAAGTGAAGTACCAGGCTATACGGGCTTTCCACTTATTGGGCCCATGCGAGCTATTGAGCCACATTAATAATTTGGCATATATTTGGCTCATTCATATACATTCCACTCATTTGAAAATTTAATTGGATTGGTTGATTTAGTTGATTCTAAATAGGAAAAACTTGGATTATTTTAATTTTTTAAAATAATAATTCCTAAATAGACTCCTCCAAACTTATAGAATTAGTTAGAGTTGTGTAGAGTTGTGCTTAAGAAGCAATTATGGTAGTGATATGATTGAGGAAGGGTTTGCTTAGTCTGGTTAAGAAAATAATTTTTTTTATCCACCTTATAAATCAGTATACATGTAACTAAATAATATTTTGTATGCCATATATTCGGTTCAAACCAAATCCACGCATCAACAGAAAACAATTTTACTCAACAAAAAAAATTATTCAAAAAATTTTGAACAAAAAAAAAATTCAATTTTTTTTATGAATAATAATTTACTATTAGGATGCATTTTGGATTGCTTATTCAAAATATTTCTATGTTGTTTTTTTAAAGTTGATAAATTTATTTTTAAGTAAAAAAAAATATAGCAGTTTAATGAAATTCAATTTATTACAAAATTGTCATTACATAAGCTAAAGCAACCAAAATCATATAATGATTTGATTCTCTTCTTCTATTTTCACCTTCTTTTTTAGATAAACAATAGCAGAAGTAATGAAATCAAACACTTAAAATCAATTTTTTTATCTGAAAAACAGATAAATAATTTTGAGAAGCAATCCAAAGGTAAAAAGGTATTTGATTTCACTGCTTTCGTTATTACTTCTCTATAAAAATACAGGTAAAAGCTAAAGCACAGAAGCAAGTTATGAGATGTTTTTGGCTGTTATATGGTGACAATTTTTTGATAAAATTAAGTTCATTAAGTTGTTTTTTTTTAATAGTAAACACTCGAAATTGCTTAAAAATAAATTTTTCAATTTTAATCAAAAATAACATATAAATGCTTTGATTAAGCCATCCAAAACACATTATTGATGTTATTAACAAATTCGACGGTTGTGATTAATGTAAATATTATGCACCATGGTGGACTAAATAGTAAATACATCTTCCACAGGCTTTATATCTCCCGCCAGTTAATCAAAACTCGATCATCTCCTCTAGAAGTCTCTCCCTCTCCAGGGGTTTTGGCAATTTCTGTAAAAATCTACGAAATCGGAGGTTAGTTCTTCTTTGTTACTGGAATTTGTTTGCTGAAATGCAGAAGGAGAATACTCTATACGATGATTTCACAAACTCCGCCGCTACCTCCGCCGTTATGGCGCCAATGCATTTCTCTCGGAGCGATATGTTTCTGTCTCCTAGATCGACGAAGTGTGTGAACCTCAGTACATCCTATCAAACTCTATTGCAAAACTACGGTTCGAAAACTCTCTCCGATGCAGCCTCCTTCGACGGAGAACTGATCTCCGCCGGTAGTCAAGTTTGCAATTCCAGCAGTATTCTCGAGTTTCAGCAGCTGTACAATCGCTACACACTCTGTCTCAGTCAGCTCCACGATTCAATCGAAGAGGTTGACGCACTCCGCCGCGAGAATGAGTCTCTCCGCATCACCAACGCCGACCTCGGCCATAGTCTCGCCCTACTCACCTCTCGCGACCGCATAATCTCTGACTTCAACTGCTTAAATATCTCCTCTCCCGTTGCCACTTCGCCTGCAGCTAGCGTAGTCATTCCTCAACCTCTGATTGAACACAATCGCGTTGAGCAGAGGAGTACCGAAAGAGTGTCTCTTCCGAAGAGCATTGCGGTGCGCTCCAGTGGATATCTGAAGATTAATCGCCCTGGTCAAGAGACAACTCGCCAGAAATCAGTGAGTCAATCCAGTCCTGAATCGGTGAGTCTACTCTGCCTCCAATTTGTTATTCGGTTTGTTCCACGTGAACTGTTTACTTTTCTCATCTGTACTGATCTTTTCGATTGTCATTATTATTCGATCTATAATCTCATCGCCAAATTTGGAAAAAACATAAATACCTACACGGACATTGCTATAAATTCAATGCTACATGCAACTAATTACGAAATCAGTCGCATATCTGCCCTATTACTGAACTGGAAAAGCATTATTATGCTTTAGTTTCGATTTTGTTGACAGTCAATCACAGTTAGTTATAACTTGGCCTATAATGTATGCATGTGGTTTTGGTTGGGTTTGGACCACGTCTGATTGGGAGCAGCAAAGAGTATATATACCAGGATCCAAAAAAGAAGAGGAAGCACTAGAATTCGAGGTCTACAACCAAGGGATGCTCAAAACAGAGCTGTGCAACAAATGGCAGGAGACTGGCGAATGCCCCTACGGGGAGAACTGCCAATTCGCTCATGGAATCAAGGAATTACGTCCAGTAATTAGGCATCCACGCTACAAAACTGAGGTCTGCCGCATGGTGCTTACTGGTGACATCTGCCCGTATGGTCACCGTTGTCACTTCCGCCATTCCCTTACCGAGCAGGAGCAGCTCATGGCAGCGGCATCACCTAATGGGTTGATGACAATACAGCAATGAATTCTGGGTCGGGTATTATTGCTCTTTTCTTGAATAATTTTGACACGAGGATTGGATATTGTTTAGGTATGAAGAGTAAATACACACTAAGAATGAAAAGATTTGCTTAGGTATGAAGAGTAAATACACAGTAAGAATGAAAGGATATCGGATATACTGATATTGTTTGGATATATTGATGTTCAACTGTTGATAAAACTCAATATAAATGTTTGATACATTGTTCGTTGTATAACTAGAATTTTGCGCACATTTGTTTTACAATAAAGAATTAGTTAGTTTGTTTGTTTGAGAAGATATTAAAGTATTTCTTTTGCTACTTTTTTATGAATTCAGTATCCTGGACAATAAATTTTCCTCGTAGAACTGAGAAACTGATGACATGTTCAAAATTTTATCACCCCTCGGATTCAGTGTTTTGGAAAACCGGACTGGATCGGCTGGTTCAACCGGTGATTGGTGCTTGGTCCGGTCTGATTGACCCTCTAAAACCACCCGGCTGGCCCTCTAAAACCGCTCTTCTAAAAAATCGGTGAGAACCAGATTAATCGTAAAAAAATGGGTCAACCAATGAACCGGTCGAGAGTTGAACCGACGGTTCCTTCATTTATCTTTCTTTTTTAAAAATTTTAATTTTAAAATTTTTGATAAAATTATAAAGCAAATTTTTAGAACAAAAATATGTTACATATAATTTATCAGATATTGAAATAATTACAAAACAATTTTATGTATGTTTTTTTTATCAAAATTATATAAAGGTGTCTTGTATATTATATATAAACATATTTAATTTCTCGTAAATTATAAAAAAATGTTTATCTTTCATAGTTTTCTAAATATTTTCTTATAATTTTGGGACATTGTTCTGTTTAGGCATTGCTTGTTATTTTTTGAGATGTTTTATTATTATTTTTTATGTTGGATATTTGGTTTGATCTGATTTTTAAGTTTGATATATTATGTTGTTGCAGTGATATTTTTTTCAATATGAACAATTTGAAATTATAGCAAATACATGGTATTTATATTTTACAAAAATTAAATAGATATTACATAATGCTGATGTCATCTTCAATTAAACCAGTGATTCAACCGGTCGAATCTATAACCAGTAGGAACACCAATTTTATGTCCGATCCGGTTTTGAAAACACCGGATCTCATGTGAGTTAAAATGTGGTTTTATATTTCTACCAGCTTATCTTCACCAGTTGTTGGCAACCACCGGTTGGTGAATGTTACTGGCCAACTGGATTGTAGAAGCAAAATCCCAAATTAATGAGCAGTGAAGGGGAATCTTACTTGCGTGACTTTCATGTTGTTTGGCGAAGCCTCATACGAAACTTACTAATGATCCTTTCATGTGATCCCTTCGGTGTGATTTGTTTGATTGTCGAAGACATTGATATTAACCATGCCGTGACATATGATTAAATCAATTTTCTGCATTTTCTTTTAGAATTATCAAAATTTTGTCGAAGAGTTAATCAGTTTAATTAAAAAGTTTAGAATATTGTTTAAGATGATTGTACTAATGGAATATAATCAGTTCAACTATAAAGTTTAAATAATTGTTTAAGAATGTCAAGAGAAAGAAATATTTCATCTAGATAAACAACCATTTTTCCCTTTGTTTCTTTCTTTTTAAAAAAAGTCATTAATGAAATAACTAATATAGTAATGATAGCGCTACGAAATAACTAAACAATATCTATAAATATGTTGATCGAATTACCAACCCCAAAACTGAATCGAATATTTCCCCTTGATCCAAGTTAGGGGTGCTTAACGGATCGGTCCGGTCCAAAACCGGCCGGTTCCGGATCCGATAATCCCGGAACCGGACCTATCCGTTAAGGAACCGGATTGGATCCGGTTCCGGGTTGGACCGGTTACAACCCGGAACCGGATTTTTTTTTCTTTTTAAAAAGTAAAAAACTAAGGGATTTATCAAAAAAAAAAAATTATTTTAAAAACGGATCCGATTCCGGTTCTATCCGGAACCAGATCCGTTTGGTCCGAAACCGGTAAGATATCGGATCCAAAACGGTAGAACCGATCCGGTCCGGTATCAAACCGGTTCCGGACCGATTAGTCCGGTTCCGATTCCGGACCGGACTAACCTGTCCGGTTTTGGGACGGGTCCGGATTGACCCGGCCCGTTAAGCACCCCTAATCCAAGTTACTGTTATTAGTTCCTAGAATTAACCCATATAGAGATGGCATTGAAATAAAATTCATCCACCATATAAAATATGAAAATTTGATATTGTCCCGGGTCACTGTTTGATTTGACTTATTTCAAATTGAATATGTTAAATTAATGATGAGATGCACCACTAAGGATAATATCCCTCGAAGTAGCATTAATTTGTCAAAACAAACAAAACAAAAATTAAAATATATACTCCTATCGATTAGTCATAATTATTCAGTGTTCAAAACAAGATTCTTACAGTATACATAATTTTTAACATACATAAACATGTCTTCCACATTTATGTAAAAAACATATAATTTTAGAAACAGAAAGAAGACAGAAACTACTTACTAATCTAGTTGAATTATTTTTGAAATGCTTGAAAGCAAAAGAGGTGCAAATTGCAAGAAAGATCACAGTTTCCTCCGCCTACGTTGCCTTTGTCGGGTATCCGTTGCCTCTGGCGTAAATAATATATAATCTAATCATGATTGTACAGAGAAAAGTTTTGTAAGCCTCAGGCGGGGATTTTGGGTAGCGATTGTCGGAATTTTTTTGGAGCGAGAATGATATTTCGTAAGATCATGATATTTTATGTATTAACACGAACTGATTGAATACTCACTCAAGGATTTACAGTTTACTCTTGAAATAAGCTATATATGTAGTAATTTTGTGTATAGGCATTGTTGGAAAATATGGCTTAAAAGAGTCCGGTATTCGATATACCTGATTATGCTTGTTTGCAGGCGAAAGTCTGATTTTTCCGGATCGTTAAGCCCGTCTACAAGCCTCCTAGATCTTGAATCGTCATTGGTATTCGGTAGATTACTACTAGAGTAAAATACATTCGATACACAATTTAAACCCTTGGAATCGTTGGTGATTCTCCAATAGGGACGAACTATGTTGTGAGAAGAACGAGGGTGTGTATTGTGTTGTTATTGTATCACCACCGCCCACTTCAAGGTTTCTTCCTCGCGCCAGCCGAGCATCGGGTTCTCATCGGCGTTCATGGTGCTGAAACAATTGTAGCACCGGCCGTATTCCCGAGCCTCCATGAGCGCTGCAACAAATTGCAGAATTCCAACGAAATCGCGGCCGCCGCAAGAGATCCAGAAATCCGGCGGGAAGAAATCAAGGAAGCTGCTCGTGCAAGTCGTGCGCTGAAACTATTCAACAACCTTGTCGTGATATTCGTCTGCAACAATTGCAGACGTTCGCGTGAGTCTCGCAGGCAGACGAGAAACATTTTCTCGCGGAGATGTGGTTCAGCCTCCACCCGAAACTATGATGTTCAAGCTACTAAGTACAAACGCGACTATGAGGTTCAAACTCCGCCCACATCTACAGTTGCTCTAATCGCTTCTCCCGCGATGGTTATCATTAAAAAACAAATTTTTTAATGAATTATTTCAATGTTTAAACGGACTCCGTAATTTCTGAAAATTCAAGTACGATTTGAATCGATGGGAAACGATCTTGATATCCCTATTGGAGGTCAGTACGGCCTCGACCCTAATTTTATCGGATGTGACCCGACCTTGCCCAGTCCGTTGCCGCGCAGGCCCATCCCGTTGGATACCCTGATACTCCAGATCCAAGCTTGTCCTAAGGGGCCCACCGCGCAACAAAGACTTTAGCTCAGCTCTGAACTTCCACCCCTAGCCAATCAATACGACCCCGGCTACCTCACATGAGTCTAGCACTGTGACCGAGCTGGAACGCCAACTCAGGGCGGATCCATTGGCTCCTATTCTGCCCAGCGTCGACAGTACCATCGCGGGCACTAGAGTGGTCCCTCCCAAGTTATCCACAACTGATTGTCCTAGAACAGGGGACCATGCATAAATGAGCCAATCAAAAAGTGACCAATACCCAGGGAATATTTTGTAGTACTATCAAGATCTCACCGGTAGGATGTCGTACGGTATGTACATTATTTGTCGGTGGTCCCCACCCTCTAAAACAGAAAGACGCAGAGGAATGTCGGCGGTGGTCCCCCAAAACGCCCGCCGGCCATAACAGATTGTCCTTCTCACTCCTTCACTATATATGCGGCCAAAATATCAGGTTTAAGTTTTCAATTGATTCTTTCGCTTCTGATCAATTTTTGCATAATTAAAAGCTCTTGCCCATACATCATCCTGACTTGATCGTCGGAGGGGCCCCACCGGAGAACCCTCTCCGGCCCCCTTTTTGACCTTTCTTTTTCAGGATCATTTACCTCCGTGAAGGGGTTATTGTTAACCGAGGAGGACACCCTACCAAAATCCGAGGTAACAATTGGCGCCGTCTGTGGGAACCAAGAGCATAAGGCGTTGATAGAAATGGTAAACACGTGGAGGACGAACCAGGAGACGAATAATGAACGACGAGCCCCATCGGTCAATGGGGATGGGCCACCGCCGGCGGAGGGCGTGACAGTGGGGGCACTAACTTTCGAACAGCTCACGCGCCTCATCTCAATCACAGTTGAGAAAGCAATGAAGCGAGCTATGGATCAGTCTGAAAGCGGCCGGGGCGAGAGCATTCGGCAGAATGAACAACCCGAGCACGTAGCCACATCTCACCCTCCGCCCAACGGGGGCCTCAACCTCGAGGTTGAGATGGAAGAGTTGAGAGAGGAGGTCAGAGTAATGAAGAGGGGGATCGGGGGACATTGTGCCCCGAAGAAGGGTATGTTTTTCTCCCCAGAGATAGTGGAGGAAGAGCTCCCAAACAACTTCCGACCCCCGAATGCTGGGGAATATGACGGGAGCACAGATCCAGAGGAACACCTGGACAGATTTGAGAACGCTGCCATGCTGCATTGCTATTCGGACCGTCTGAAGTGTAAAGTTTTCCTCACGACCTTGGTAAAATCAGCCCAACAATGGTTCAATCAACTCGAACCATCTTCAATATCCTCCTTCGCAGAGTTCAACTCGGCTTTTCTTCACCAGTTCACCAGCAGTAAGTGGTATAAGAAAACCCCGCTATGCCTGTTTGAAATAAGACAGATTGAGGGTGAAGCCCTTCGAGAGTACATCCAGCGGTTTAATGGTGTCAGCCTGGAGGTGCCTGCCTGCCCAGCAGAGATTTTGATTAGCGCTTTCACCCAGGGTTTGAAGGCGGGGGAGTTCTTTCGTTCCTTGATCAAGAGACCTCCCAGCACGTATGATGATCTCCTAACACGAGCTGAGAAATATATTAATGTGGAGGAGGCCCAGGTCATGAGAAGAAAGGAAGTAAAAGTTAGTGACAAGCAGCTCAGACTTACAGAAAAAAGGCCCGCGGAGGACACAAGGCTCGGGCGTTTCTCTCACTACACGCCCCTGAAGATTGCTAAAGAAGGAACGGTCCGGATTTGTGAAGAACAAACTCCTCGGAAATCACCACATAAAGACGGGCCGAGCAAGGAGTCGGCGGAGAAGTATTGTGATCTCCATCGGACTCCTGGACATAGCACGCAAGAATGTCGTAACCTGGATAATGGGCAGAAGCTGACTATGCGGAATGATCCTCCGTATAGTCAGGGGGTATCCCGACCAAGCACCCCCTATGAAAGCCATTCACGAGGGAGGGGCAGAGGTCCTACCGAGGAAGGGGCAGAGTTGGGCGTAATAATTTTCGTGGCTCCTTTCAGGGCCGAGGACGAGGACGGAGGCCAGAGGAGCCGAAACCGCATAGGAGCAACTCCCCGTCTAGGGGCTTTATTAACATGATTTCCGGAGGAGCCACTGACGGGGATTCTAACAGAGCCCGGAAGGCTATGAGTAGGAGGGAGGTGCTGAGTGTAGAAAGAGCTATAAATGCCGAGGAGGAGGTGGTAATTAACTTCGGCCCCAGGGACATGGAGGGGGTGAAGACGCCATATAATGATGCCCTTGTCATCAGGGCAACAGTCGCTAATTACGAGGTCGG
Source organism: Haberlea rhodopensis (assembly GCA_907163345.1). Classification (NCBI taxonomy): domain Eukaryota; kingdom Viridiplantae; phylum Streptophyta; class Magnoliopsida; order Lamiales; family Gesneriaceae; genus Haberlea; species Haberlea rhodopensis. The sequence continues at coordinate 11,172,416 of CAJQUN010000013.1, forward strand.
CAGAGTCTTTGTGGACTCCGGAAGCTCTGTAAATGTGCTATTCCAAGAGGCCTTCCAGGAAATGGAGTTAGGGGAGTACCGTCTTGAGCGAATCTCGACTCCCCTTAGCACAGGAGGATCAGGAGAAAGTCAGCTTCATCACCTCGGAATGGACATACTGCTATGTGGTCATGCCATTCGGCCTCAAAAACGCTGGAGCCACATATCAAAGACTGATGGATAAGGTATTTGTGGGGCAGGCAGGGCGAAATGTCGAGGTCTACGTTGATGATATATTGGTCAAATCAAGGAACAGGTCAGATCTCATACCTGACTTGGAGGAAACATTTGCTACCTTGAAAAGGTTCGGGCTGAAGTTGAACCCTGCCAAGTGTGTATTCGGGGTAAAGAGTGGAAAATTTTTGGGTTTCATGGTAACAGACAGAGGAATTGAGGTCAACCCGGAGAAAGTCAGAGCGGTGCTAGATATGGCCTCCCCTAGAAGCATAAGGGAAGTCCAGAAGCTGACTGGTCGGATTGCTTCTCTAGCAAGGTTCATTTCCAGATCAGCACATAGGAGTTATCCTTTCTTTCAAGTGCTAAGAAAAGCCAAGAAATTCGAATGGGACGAAGGATGCGAGAAGGCATTCGTCGACCTGAAGAAGCATTTGGCCGAACTACTTGTGTTGGTCAAACCCTAGCCGGGAGAAAAGTTGTGGGTTTACCTCTCCGCCACAGAACATGCCGTCAGCTCTGTCTTGATCAAACAGGAGGGGACGGATCAGAAGCCGATTTATTATGTCAGCCACGCCCTGCGAGGGGCAGAACTCAGGTACCCGGAGATTGAAAAACTTGCTTTTGCTCTGGTCATAACGGCGAGAAGATTGAGACCGTACTTCCTGTCTCACCCCATCTTGGTATTGACTAATAGCCCAATTGGGAGAATCATGACGCAGCCCGAGGTATCAGGAAGGCTGGTCAAATGGACGATCGAACTCGGCGAGTACGACATATCATATCAGGCCAGAACATCTATCAAAGGTCAGGCGTTATCTGATTTTTTGGCGGAAATGACCACGCCAGAGCAGGAAGCATGGAAAGTATATGTTGATGGAGCCTCGAACAGTGAGGGGTGCGGAGTTGGGATAGTACTGATCTCCCCGACCGGTGAGAAGATGAAGGTAGCGGTGAGGTTGAGTTTCCGAGCCTCCAACAACGAGGCAGAATATGAAGCAATCCTAACTGGGCTTAAGCTAGCTCGGGAGGTTGGCGCTACTAGAGTAGTTCTCCACTCTGACTCCCAGTTAGCAACCCAGCAGGTAAATGGAAATTTCGAAGTCAAGAGCGAAAGATTGATGGACTATTTGAAAGCAATCCAAGATATGTCCGAAAACTTTTCTGAGTGGAGCATGGTACAAGTACCACGGACCGAAAACCATGAAGCAGACCAACTCGCAAAGTTGGCCACGGCGTTAGGTCCTGTATGTCAGAGGGAGGTCGTATTCCAGACCGAGCTATCACCATTAACCCCACCATCTGAGCCCTCTGAAAATCCTCGAGTCGAAAGCTGGATGACTCCTCTCCTAAAGTATCTGATGAGCTCTGAGCTCCCTTCAGATAAGAATGAGGCAAGGAGGATAAAAATGCAGGTTTTCCGATTCGTTTTGATCGGGGAGACCTTGTACAAAAGATCTTTCGCAGGACCTCTGCTCAGGTGCCTAGCTGAGGAAGAGGCTAGTTACGTACTTCATGAGATACATGAAGGCTGCTGCGGGGATCACCTAGGCAGCCTGGCCCTGTCTCGAAAAACTCTCCTGGCCGGTTATTTTTGGCCCACTTTAAGAAGAGATGCAGTGAAAGTTGTGACTGCTTGCGAGGGCTGCCAAAGGCATGCAAAGTTCCAACCCAGACCGGCTCAGCTCATGAGATCTGTGGTATCGGCCTGTCCATTCGACCAATGGGGAATGGACATAGTGGGACCTTTTCTTGTTGCTCCAAGACAGAAGAAATTTCTGATAGTGGCTATTGATTACTTTTCAAAATGGGCTGAAGCTGAGGCCCTAGCCAGGATTACGGAGGAAGACGTACTGGGTTTCTTTTGGAAAAATATCGTGTGTCGGTTTGGGGTTCCAAGGAAGCTATCTCCAACAACGGGAGATAGTTTCAAGGGCGAAAGCTGGCAGTCTGGTGCCAAGAGATGAAGATCGAACAAGCCTTCACCTCAGTGGCATACCCTCAAAGCAATGGCCAGGCGGAAGTTACCAACCGGTCTATAGTGCAAGCATTGAAAGCCAGGCTGTACGGGGTAGGTAAGGATTGGGCTGACGAGTTTCCTAGTGTACTGTGGGCTTACCGAACTAAGCCCCGAACTCCAACGGGGGGAAACGCCCTTCAGTATGGTTTACGGTTCGGAAGCAGTTTTGCCAGCAGAGATATGAGCAACTTCGGCCAGGGTACAAGCTTACAACGATGACAATGATGAACGCCGGGCTCTGGACCTAGACATGATATGCGAAAGAAGGGAGAGAGCAGTGATCAGGATGGAGTCCTATCGAAACAAAGTACTCAAGGCTTATAATAAGCGAGTGATACCTCGGAGTTTCCAGGTCGGAGACCTTGTACTCAAAAAGGTCCAGTCAGCGGAAACCAGGAAGCTTGACCCCAAGTGGGAAGGACCCTACAAAGTAGTACAGAAAGTTAGCGCTGGAGCATACTACTTGGAAGATGCGGAAGGAAAAAAGCTGAAGAGGCCGTGGAACACGTTTCATCTCAGGAAATATTATTCTTAAAACACGGTGTATTTCTACGGTGTATGAGCCCACAACGACCCATTATTAAATAAAAAATGTTATTCTAAAATATAGTCGAAAAAAGTTAAGGTATCGCCCTGACTAAGAAAGAGTTAAGGTATCGCCCTGACTACGATAAAAGTTAAGGTATCGCCCTGACTAAGAAAAAGTTAAGGTATCGCCCTGACTACGATAAAAGTTAAGGTATCGCCCTGACTAAGAAAGAGTTAAGGTATCGCCCTGACTAAGAAAGAGTTAAGGTATCGCCCTGACTACGATAAAAGTTAAGGTATCGCCCTGACTAAGAAAAAGTTAAGGTATCGCCCTGACTAAGAAAAAGTTAAGGTATCGCCCCGACTACAATAAAAGTTAAGGTATCGCCCTGACTAAGAAAAAGTTAAGGTATCGCCCTGACTACGATAAAAGTTAAGGTATCGCCCTGACTAAGAAAAAAGTTAAGGTATCGCCCTGACTAAGGAAAATTTAAGGTATCGCCCTGACTAAGAAAAAGTTAAGGTATCGCCCTGACTACGATAAAAGTTAAGGTATCGCCCTGACTAAGAAAAAGTTAAGGTATCGCCCTGACTAAGAAAGAGTTAAGGTATCGCCCTGACTACGATGAAAGTTAAGGTATCGCCCTGACTACGATAAAGGTTAAGGTATTGCCATGACTAAGAAAGTTAAGGTATCGCCCTGACTACGATAGAAGATAAGATCTGCCCTGACTAAAGGAAAGTAAGTCCCGCCCTGTCTGGAGCAATCAAGATCTAATCAGACGAACAACTATGGCTCGAGCCCGCCTTCGGCCAATGGTTGCCACAGCCCACATTAAAGATTATAGCTGGCAGGGGCCACGTGCTCATACTCCATGCATAAATTTGGAAAAGGTCAGCCTCGTTATTATTTAAATTAACAATAATTTTAGAACCCGAATTATTTCTGTAGGGCAGCTCGTTGTTACATTAAGTCATATTCAATTATTCTGAGAATATGCAGGTGTTTTTACTTCGGCCTAGGATGACAATACATCTTGGCATAATAAAAACTTCATTTAAGTAAAATTGCGCAAGCAGCACCGATTACATTTCGGAGAAGAAAGCCTTAAATATAGACTTATAGACTACTCTAATTAACAAAGTCGGGAGGGATGTTGGCCACAATGGCCTGAAGGTCCAAAAAGTCATCAGGGTCTTGATCCTCGGGAGGGAAGCCCTGTGCCTTGAACTGACCCTTGCAGCCTTCGAAACCAAGGTCGAGGAATCGAAACGCCTTCTCTGCAAGGAGTTTCTTGAACTCCTCCGACTTCAGGAAAGCCTCTTTCCGCCCGACCTCTCCAGCAATGTACGACTCCAGCTCTGCTCGAGATCTGGTCAGCTCTGCGGAACAGTTGGTCAGGACAGTGTCTTTCTCAGATAGTACAGAACGAAGTCGGTCAACCTCAGCATGATACTTGCTCAACTCGGTCTCCAGGGTCGTTAGCCATTTGGACTGCAGCTCATTAGCCTCCCTAAGTTCAGCTTCAGCAGCCTCAGCCCGCTTTGTAGCTTCCCTTAGTTCCTTTCTGACACTGGACGAAGACTGGCCATAATTGGATCCCCTCCGAATACTTTCGCGTAGCATTATCAAACCCTGAATAAAAATAATAATCAGAAAATATAAAAGCAATAGAGTGCGCCTGTAGACGATCAGTCTTAGCACATACCGATAAGGTCCGTGCCAGCCCTTCCCTAGCCAAGGGCCTCCACTTCATCCTGGCCAGGGCCTGCTGATCTGCGCCCGTAGTAATGCATTCTAATATCTCAGCCGAAATTCTGGAAACAGGGTCACTAATCACGCTCGTGGATTGGGTATATTCAACTGGGAGACCTGGGGATCCCGGCCCGCCTGTCCGGGCCGATTGCGGGCTCTGGAGGGAGTCCTCCGACATTTCAGCGCGAGGTGCCAAGGAGGTGGCCACTTCTTCCCGAACCGAGGCGACGGGGGCTTTCCCGTCCCTTTTTCTCTTGCGCTGCGCAAGGGAAGCTTCACCGCTTTCTTCAGAGTGGAGGGTTACAACAGCGGTGGCCTCGGGAGCAGGAGAGGGTGGGGGAGCTCTTTCTTCAGCCTGGTGTTTGGGGGCCGCTCTCCCCTTCCCTTTCTTTTGAGAAACCATGGCGGACAACATCTGATTGAAAGACATGGTACCTACACAGGAGCAAAAGATATGAGTATGACAGTATATCAAGCAGTATATAAGTTCAGATCGATGAGGACGCACCAGGGGGAGGACTAGATGAGTAAGAACTCAGCCTGTAGCGCCTGAGTACGTCCTCTCGAATCAGGATAGTGGTATCATATTGTCGACCCCCTATGGCTGACATGACCTTCTGGTAAAAAACGTCTTCCTTATATCCGTGCGGGAGTGGGCGAGCCTCGGGAAGAGAATCCCTCCAAGCCATAGGGCAAGACCAAGGTCGGGGTGGTCTGACAAAAAAATAAGTTTCCTTCCACCCTTTGTGAGAACTCGGAATTTTTTCCAAAAACTTACTGGACGGCCTAGACCCAAAGTAAAACAGGCCGGGGAATGTGGTATTCTTGACATGAAAAAAATAGTGCAGAAGGGCAGGGGAAAAAGGGAGATTCAAAGATTGGAATAGGGCAGCTGTGGCGGCCATATTTCGATAAGAGTTGGGACAGAGCTGACTAAGGGAAACACAGAAATAACTGGATATATCTTGGTACAGAGGGGGGACGGGGAAGCGCAGCCGCTCCTAATTTGCTCAATAAAAAAAGGAAAAAAGCCTGGAGGGGGAACGTGGGGACGATCTCCCAACCCTGGTATCCGTACCTCGTGGTCAGGAGGAATGAAATGGGAGCGAAGAAAAGCTTCGGCCTCAGCCGAAACTCGGGAACTCAAGACCTCATACCAAGGTATCCCAGCCCGAACCAAGTCCTGAGGGCCAACCTCGAAACTAGGAGGAAATGGCTCGGGATTCGGACGAGGAGGGACTTGGAGAAGGGGGACAGCACTAACGACCTCCCCCGCTGGCCCACTACGGGTCGGAAAGCTCACAAGCCCAGACCCCGAGGCATCCCCGGCCGAACCCCTGAGGGCGGCTCCGGAGGTAGAAGAAGTCGAATTTGACATAAGGAAAATAAAAGGAGAGCACTTACTAGAATCAAAGCGAAGCGGACGAGAAGAGCAGGAGGAGGCTAGCGACGGGAGAAAAGTGAGAAAAAAAGGGGATTATGGTATATATATAGGCCACCGAAGCGGTGGCCTTTTGGGCCTGGCCCATTCGTACGGCGATGATCGGGGGAGGCCAAGCGTCGCGAGCGCAGATGTGGACACGTGGAAGCCCCATCGATTGAGACGCATGTCACCAGTCACTTCCTGCTGACAACATGTCCCATCAAGAGAGTACAAAGACAGCTAGGAACGGGTCTCGACCTGACACGAATAGTCGAGGACAGCGCTACACTAGCTCGACTAGAGGGGGATACTCATGATATCCCTATTGGAGGTCAGTACGGCCTCGACCCTAATTTTATCGGATGTGACCCGACCTTGCCCAGTCCGTTGCCGCGCAGGCCCATCCCGTTGGATACCCTGATACTCCAGATCCAAGCTTGTCCAAGGGGCCCAGCGCGCAACAAAGACTTTAGCTCAGCCCTGAACTTCCACCCCTAGCCAACCAATACGACCCCGACTACCTCACATGAGTCTAGCACCGTGACCGAGCTGGAACGCCAACTCAGGGCGGATCCATTGGCTCCTATTCTGCCCAGCATCGACAGTACCATCGCGGGCACTAGAGTGGTCCCTCGCCCAAGTTATCCACAACTGATTGTCCTAGAACATGGGACCATGCATAAATGAGCCAATCAAAAAGTGACCAATACCCAGGGAATATTTTGTAGTACTATCAAGATCTCACCGGTAGGATGTCGTACGGTATGTACAGTATTTGTCGGTGGTCCCCACCCTCTAAAACAGTGTAAGGACCCCAAGCCCTTAACCCTTGATTAGTGTATTAATCATTATGTGTGGCACATGCTTCTATACAAATACATCGGGAAACTCAGATGATGCTTACAAAATTTCATTATAATCAATGTTATAAGATCATTTCTACCAACAAATAGACTCATAGAGTTCGCCCACTACCATCCCCATTTTGCCACTTTTTACATTATGGACTTTTATAAAAATTTGGGCAGAGTTTCCCCATAAATTGAGCTATCCCGAAACAAAAGCATATCACATAACATAATTCCCGGCCAGGGAAAACACAATACTCAACAGAATACAGAACACGAAGTAAATTCCCAGCCAGGGAAGACACCACACAATAAGACAACAAAAGTGGGTTTCAACACCCACATAATACACCAATGACTCTCATATCATTAGCAATTCTACCCTTAATTGCATGCAACATAGAATGAAAGAGAGAAAGGCTCATGCCTTTATATACAACCCATATACAAGTATAACCGTGCTCACATGCGAGCATCATAAATGTGTATATAACCCTCGGGTGTATATAGGTACTCTATACGATACCGTGCTCCATCAAGCCCTGGTACCACGATCCTGGGAGTACATCCAATCAACAACTCGAGCTCAGCTCCACAGCCATCGATGTACCTGTTCATCTGCCCCAACAGAGACAGCCCCCAACGGGGTGAGCATACCAATACACAAAATCCCATAATCACAATAATGAAATTCATAATTTACAACAAAGTAAATACTAATGATATTTAAATGATACTCCCTGGATGGCAACGTCCTCATCCGGGATTCCGTGTACTATCCCTGTTCTCACAATCATCAAACTCATCAAATATCAAAGATCAGTAAATCAACACATTGATTAACTCATCGCATGCCTGATTCTCAAATATCAATAATTAATGATTCTAAATTCATTATACATACAAATATAGATATCTCAATATCTAATACTGATTTCTCAACTTCGCTATCAATCACAGATAGCTCAAATGCCTCACATTTATTTTACCAATTCTCCATTATACTCAGACATCTCAAATGTCTTACAATGATTACATGATTCCACAGTCATTCTCAGGCACCTCAATGCCCTACAATTGTCATATAAAACCAGTACCCCATATATCATGTAAGGTTATACTACTCTAGTATTACGCATGCTTGTGGCAGCGATGTCAAGATTAGGTCGCTCCATAGCTATATCAACACATATATATCACCATACGCACAATTATTCAATGCAATCAAAATACATTATGCATTTCACAATGCTCTCCTATAAAGTAATGCTCGTACGTCGCACGTACCTTAAATCTCCGAAGTCTGAGCCAAACCTTGCTCGAGTTCCATGCCCCGAGGAATGATGTGCTAACACGATAAATAATTCACAGTTATTTACTAACATGCAACCCATGCTCAAGCACACCCATAATCCTCATACAGAAAATTATTGTCAACACACGACAATTTACCATTTAAAAGACCCGGGGTAGAGTACATGCAGGGAGGGAAATCGAATGAGACATCTACGAAAATTGCTCAAGAACTCCCCATAAATTTTCGAACCCTCACAACACAATTCGAACCCAAATAAGCACCATAATTCATCTAAAACATGAAATAATCAATCAACAACATGAATAATCGCCCCTCCTGCCAAAACCCCAATTTTCGAACCCAAACCCTCATGCATACAGGGCAAAATTCGAACCATAAGCATCACCAAAGAGACTCAAAAGCTGAACCATGTGAAGCATAAGAATCTATCCAAAATCAGCAAGATTTTCGAAAAGAAAGAACACCACAATTCGAACCAATTGTCAACAAAATTTTGAACCATAAAGTATGAAATTTTTGACCCAATTAACAGCACAAAACGTCCCAAAAACACCTGAAGAAAAGCCCCAAAAACGTACCAAAAATCGAGCCCCAAATCGGACAGATTCGAATTTTTGAACCCTTGCGCTTTTCTGGCAAATCTGAACGCGATTCTCGACGAAACTTCGAATTGTTGGTGTGGGAAGCTGCGCCTGGAAGAGACGAAGCCGGTGGTGGGTCGGACGCGCCGGATGGCGGCCGGACGGCGGCGGGCGCGGCGCTTTTGCGCGTGGGGGTTGGGGGCGACGGGAAATGGGCGCGGGGAGAGAGAGACGGTAAGGTGAGGAAAAAGGCTTCCAATAATTAAAATCTCGGGTTCAACTGGTATTTATAGCAAAAATACCCCGAATTACTAATAACCCCACAAATACATCATGATTCATTAAAAATCATCTGTTTTAAAAAATTCTCTCTCTAACTCCAAAACCCCCTATCGGTGCCCACACCAAGCACCCCAGATTCCGAGTCACACTAAAAACCCAACTCTTAGGTTTTTCACCGAAATGAGAAAACAATCTCAACCTCGGGATCCAACGATCCCAACTACCCAAATAGACGAGCCCGAAAGTCCCAACACTACGATTAAACTCCAAATCGCCACGTAAAACAACTTTAGGGGTCATTAACACTCCGGGATTAACATCTATAATCCCAGGTCATCACAAACAGAAAGACGCAGAGGAATCTCGACGGTGGTCCCCCAAAACGCCCGTCGGCCATAACAGATTGTCCTTCTCACTCCTTCACTATATATGCGGCCAAAGTATCAGGTTTAAGTTTTCAATTGATTCTTTCGCTTCCGCTCAATTTTTGCATAATTAAAAGCTCTTGCCCATACATCATCCTGACTTGATCGTCGGAGGGGCCCCGCCGGAGAACCCTCTCCGGCCCCCTTTTTGACCTTTATTTTTCAGGATCATTTACCTCCGTTGAAGGGGTTATTGTTAACCGAGGAGGACACCCTACCAAAATCTGAGGTAACAGATCTAATAAAATTAATTATCAAATACATGAATCAAAGCGCAATCTGGCTATAGATACCACTCTTGGGTTTTCATCCCCCGGCGTTAGATCCAAACGCAGCCGAAAATGAACAGTAAATAGATCTAGACCCGAGGACGGACGATCACGTCTGATTCATATATCAACATGCAAATATCAAATATAAATGCATGAAAAGATATTACCATTCACCGACGTAATTCCGACGGCGGTGATCCCTCGAGTCCAAACAACCTGACCAGATCCACGATCTCAACGCCAGTGCTAGTCTTGTGTCAGCCTTTCTTCAATGAGAAATATGTGACTTTAAGTTTTACAATTGTGTTGTTTTTTGTTAGGGACAGACTATATGTTTATAGGAGCTAATGAGCTACTAATGGGTTTGGGTGTATAAAGCCCAACATGCCAACTTTGGACTTGTAAGGCACGTATGCTAATAATTCTTCGCTGGTGCACGTCAATTGCCGATGCTTTCACCTAAAGAGCGAAAATGATCGCATTCACATGTGCATTCCACGTGCACTGGTGCTTAGAGTGTGCAACACTTGTAACCGAACTCGCTGGCCATAACCGAACTCGCTGGCCCTTTTCCCTCGCCGGACCATTTGTAATCGGAATCTTCGGCCATCTTTGAAATGAGCGCCAAGATTGGCTCAAGAGATTGATGATGGCGCGGCGATCGTCTTCTGATCTTTCGATCATGAAGCCGCCAAGCATTGCGTCTCAGGATGAGCGGAGAAAAGAGCGATGGTGAAGGGGAGGTTGCTGGAGGCGGAAGTGGAGAGGCTGATGACATAGCATTACCTATTTGAATATAATTTTTTAAAAAAATGTTACATGGAAATCTGTTTTTTGGCCAGTTTTATTGAACAATATTTTTCTAATTGGTACGTTTTCACAATTTGCTCTTTTAAGAAATAATGGTTTCTTGATTCTTACGCACCAATAGGGAGAACAAAATGCTTCTCGGGCTTACGCTGGACTGGGCTTCACATGACCAAATGAAAATAAGTCAGAAACTATTGGGCAAGCGAGGGTTGCTATACTGTTCAAAGATAAAAGGTTTATGTTCATGATATAAATGGGTAAAACTTGCATTCATTTATAACTTGTTACATTGGAAATTTAACCATAAATGCATTTGTATCCCAATTACTTTACTATTGACCAATTAATTTAGTTAAAATAATAATTATTTATATTTTTTACTTTAAGAAAAACTTCTGCATTAAAGTTCCAAATCGTCAAAGCATAAGGTTTCACTCGGATTATTAAATAAATGACCTTTGTTTGACTATGTTTTTGAAACATAATTTTTTCAATTTTTGATATTTGTTTGTCCTTTGTTTTTTTTATCTGTTGAAATGTTATTTTGCAAAAATGATCTTTAAAAAAGGTAAAAAAAAGAGGGGGTTTGACCAATGTTATTTTTCAAATTAAACCATTTCATCATCGGTGAGATGGTGTAAGGACCTCACTGCCTTAACCGTAATATAACATAATAAAATAAATATGAACAGTCATTATAATTGCACTTCTAGAATTAAGTTGATCATGGACCACAACTATGTATTTACGGATTACATGCCATAGTTTAATACAGTAAAAAATATACATGTTTTCTCTAATCCACTACTTTATCATCTTTGATGCAGCAAAAGGACCCACAATCCTAGCTTCCCTTGCCCAAAATGTCCCTACATAACAACCCACAAAAGATACATAAACACCATTGTACTATATATTATAAACTTAACAGATATGTAACAAATAGTACAATTTACATCACCAATACAGTAGTTATAAAAACTCCATGTATCTCATTTGTACCCTGATTCTTTTAGTTGTTCCTGTAACATAATCAATCATAATATAATCTCTACAAATGTTATACCATATAACTGTCATGACATTTCATAATCCACTCATTCCAATGAGACCATCTCCAAAACTGCAGGCTGCAAATAATATTTATTCTTAGATGAGTAGCACATATACCATTGCTATTACGCTCACTATGATCCCATCATACGAGTAGCCAATGTATATTGCATTTCAATTCCATCTAAGAACCCCACATATTATATTACGGCATGCCTAGCAATAGTACACAAACACGCCTCAATGCGTTGAGATTCACTCATTCTACTTCATACAATATTCACAATAAGGTATGAATGATAACACAAGTGTTTGTACGTCCCACGTACCTGAAACAAAAGGTAGAGTGAGCACCAACACGATCTTTCACCCTATTCGTTGTCCACCGGTAGTTTGTGATGGCTCTACACAAATATCATTATAGGAAAATCATATCATTAATTATTATTCAACTTCAACGAACTAGGCAACATATCCTCTATGTCATCAAAATATAACTTGAAAAGAGCAAACAAAGAAAATTTGCATGTTCCGCCTTCACCGATCGATCGGTATTTATTACCGATCGATCGCGAAATGCCTGTCTATCGATCGATCAACACGCTCGATCGATCGACCGAGGCAGTAACTTTTCTTCCTTTCTCCCGATCGATCGGCATGAGATCCCGATCGATCGGTAACCCTTGTACACGCGATTTTCGTCCCTTGTCACCATTTTTGCACCTACTTCACATTCTTTCCCTCTCTACTATCATATACATCCTCCATACTTCATTCCATACAACTAACAAACATTCAATTCTTCTTAGCTTCATATAGTCCCTTATTTCAACCCAACATAGACACAATTTTTCATGTTTTGAATCCAAAAGAATATACCAACACAATTCACTCAGAAATATCCCAAAGAAGCAACAAGAAGGTAAAAGAAGGAGAAATTACTTACCCCCCAAAACTTCCTTACACCTTGAAGAAAGATAAACTTGTTAAAGACATTAAGAATCTCTGAATTGAAGAGAATAAGAGTTTTCTCTTTTTAATCGTTATCCATTTCAGATTCAGGATTTGTATTGCCAATTTTGCAATTATAACCCTTCAGTTTACTCAACTCTGCAAATAGACCCCTTCCACCTCTTGCCACTTACTCCTTTCAAGACCACTAATTACACCCAAGTCCTTTAAGTTTAACCAAGTTTACTTTGTTACTTGTTTCATGCATGTCCTTTTATTTCTTTCTTTTTCTTAATCCTCTCATACCATACATACATCACAATAGTTCTAAATAATGAATTGATAAGGGTATCTAGAGTATTACAATTCTCCCCACCATAAAAGATTTCGACCCGAAATCGAATGTAAGACAAGAAATATTAATACACATACCGTTAAACAATTCAGGATAGAGTTGTCTTATATGCTGTTCTGTCTCCCATGTTGCCTCATCGACACCCTGTTTTTCCCATTAAACTTTTACCATAGGAATCGTTTTACTACGAAGTTTACGTTCAGCGTGATCTAAAATGCACATTGGACGTTCCACATAAGAAATATTCGATTCCAATTGTACATCTGATGGTTGTAAAACATGTAATGGACCAGGATCATATTTACGTAACATTGATACATGAAAAATATCATGTATACCAGATAAAGAGGGCGGCAACGCTAATCGATAAGCCAATGTACCAACTCGCTGTAGTACTTCATACGGACCAACATACCGTGGTGATAATTTTCCTTTGATGCCAAAACGAACTACACCTTTTAGAGGTGAAATCTTTAAGAACACCTTATCACCAACTTGAAATTCTAAGGGCCTTCGCCTCTTATTGTCATAAGCTGCCTGTCTATCTTGAGCCATTTTCATTCGCTGTCGTATGAGTTTCACTTTCTCATCCATTTCCTTAATCATATCAGGTCCACTCACCGATATTTTCTCTGTATCATCCCAACATAAAGGAGATCGGCAGCGTTTTCCATATAAAGCTTCAAATGGAGCCATTTGTATGCTCACTTGATAACTATTGTTATATGAGAATTCAATCAAAGGCAGAGCCTCTTGCCATGTAGATTCAAATTCTAACACACATGCTCGTAGCATGTCTTCCAAAGTCTGTATAATCCGTTCAGTCTGTCTATCCGTTTGTGGATGATAGGCTGTACTTAGTCGTACTTCAGTTCCCATAGCTGTTTGTAAACCTTCCCAAAAGTGTGAAGTGAATCTCGGATCTCTATCAGATATAATAGATATGGGAATTCCATGCAACCTTACCACATCTCGAATATATAACTGTGCCATTTTCACAAATGTAAAACTCATATTATATGGTATAAAATGCGCTACCTTTGATAATCTGTCTATAATGACCCAAATCGCGTCATATCCCGAAGGAGTTCTCGGGAGATGAGTGACAAAATCCATTGATATGTGATCCCACTTCCACACTGGTACTGTTATACTTTGTAATCACCACCTGGTCTTTTCCTTTCTGCTTTTACTTGTTGACATATTAAACATTGTTTTACAAATTCTGCTATCTCTCGTTTCATTCCTTTCCACCAAAATTGGGAAGACAGATCTCGATACATTTTCTTACCACCAGGATGCATGCTGTATTTACTACAATGTGCCTGATGTAGTAAATTTCGACGTAGTTCACACTTATTAGGAATTACCCACCGATCTTGTAATCGTAAACTACCGTCCTCAGCTATACGAAATTTAGAGACTTGATCTTGTGCTATTATCTTTTTCCATTGTAGAACTTCATCATCTGTTTTCTGGGCTTCTCTGATTTGCTCAAAGATAACTGGTTCTACCATCAATGTTGATACTCGCACAGGTGATGCAACAATATCAAAATCATATCCTAATTGACAATATGAAATCATTAATGTGGATAATCGGCTTACATCATCAGCTTTCACTCTGACTTTACGACTCAATGCATCAGCTGTCAAATTAGCTCGACCCGGATGAAATGCTATTTCACAGTCATAATCCTTCAGTAAGTCCATCCATCGTCTCTGTCTCATATTCAATTCAGCCTGAGTAAACAGAAACTTTAGACTTTTATGATCGGTGAAAATCGTAAATTTAGTCCCGTACAAATAATGTCTCCAAATTTTTAGAGCAAAAATTATCGCAGCAAGTTCTAAATCATGCACCGGATATCGAGTTTCATGGGACTTCAACTGTCATGAAGCATACGCTACTACATGTTGCTTTTACATCAACACACATCCTAATCCTTGTAGCGATCATGCTCATTTGGAATAATCAAGATCGGAGCAGTAGTCAATTCTTGGAAACTCTGTTCACATTGATCAGACCAGATAAAAGGCATTCCTTTTTGTGTCAACTGTGATAATGGCTTTGCAATTTTGGAAAAACCTTCAACAAAACGTCGGTAATAGCCAGCCAAGCCTAGAAAACTACGAATTTCTGGCACCGAAGTAGGCGCTGACCAATTTACTACAGCCTTTATTTTCATCGGGTCTACTGCAATACCTTCTTGTGATATTACATGTCCTAAAAATTTCACATGGCTCAACCAAAAATCACATTTACTAAATTCGGCATATAATTGATTCTCCCGCAAAATTTGTAGCACAATTCGTAAATGTTGAGCATGGTCCGTGTCATTTCTCGAGTAAATCAAAATGTCATCTATAAACACAATCACAAATTGATCCAGACAGTCATGAAAGACCTGATTCATTAGGCTCATAAAAACAGCCGGAGCGTTGGTTACCCCAAATGGCATGACTAGAAATTCATAGTGACCATAGCGAGTTTGGAATGCTGTTTTCTGTACATCTGCCTGTTTTACTTGTATTTGATGATACCCTGACCTCAAATCTATCTTGGAATAGATTGCAGACCCTTGTAGTTGATCAAATAGATTATCAATACGAGGTAAAGGATATTTATTCTTCACGGTTACCTTGTTCAGTTGTCTATAATCAATACATAATCGCATAGACCCATCTTTCTTCTTTACAAACAACACTGGTGCACCCCAAGGAGAAACACTAGGTCGTATATATCCTTTATCCAATAAATCTTGCAACAGAGTCTTCAACTCTTTTAACTCAGTTGGAGCCATTCTATACGGTGCTCGAGAAATTGGAGATGTTCATGGCATCAATTCAATTTCAAATTCTACTTGTCGACTTGGTGGAAATCCTGGAATTTCATCCGGAAAGATATCTGTAAATTCAGCAACAACTGGTATATCTTCTATCCTTTTATCTATCTACTTTTCTGCTCTATCAATAGCATAAATCATATAGCCTAGATGTCCACGTTCTAACAAACGTGACATTTTCATCATAGAAATCAACGGAATTCTTGAACGTGAACCTTGACCATAAAAGATCCACTTCTGACCCAATTCAGATTTGAACCGAACTATTTTATGACAGCAATCAACAAGAGCCTGATATTTATTCAAGATATCTATCCCAACAATACAATCGAAATCATGCATGTCCAAAATCAGTAAATTAGCCTTCAAAGTATTTTCATCACAACTCATAACACAATCCCGTAACATACTATATGTTATCATCTTTTCTCCCGCGGGTTTCGAGATAACCAGAGGTATCAACAATGGGACGTAAGCATATCATACTTCGTTACAAACTTTCGTGCAACAAAAGAGTGCGATGCACCCATATCAATCAACAGTAATGCACGATAAGTACATAATAAACACTTACCCGTGATAACATCCTCTGGAGCCGCTTCTGCTTGTTCTCGATTCAATGCGTACACTTGACCTTGTGAAGGTCTAACAGATGGTCCCCCAAATGTTCGTGGAGGTAAGCCCTGTTGCGATTGACTTTCCAATGCTTTTCCTCTTCCCCTCTGTCCAACACGATTTGGACAATTCCGCGCTATATGGCCTACCACACCACAAACAAAACATGTCACAGGATCCACTTTTAGAGCACTGCCCACGCTTTCCAACCTTGGACAATTTCTTTTTAAATGTGGGCCTCCACAATGAAAACACCGAATAAGTCGACTCCCCATAGTCTGTGTCTGTCCTCTGTTCAACTGACTCCCACCCAATTGTTTACCACTATATCTCGATGATACGGCTGATGAGGATGATCCACCCCTTGCTTTAAATTGCTCGCCTCTGGGTTTCAGATTATCAGAACTTACTCTTTGTTGTGATGCTCCTTCTTTATAGGCATTTACTCCAATTTCAGCCAATTCTGCTCTCATCATAGCCTCTTCAAAGGACGTAGGATTCTGTGAAATTACTCGATCAAAGAGTTCCGGCCGTAAGTGTAAGGTCTTCCTACCTTAACATCATCAAAACACATATAATGGACTAAACATGCATTAATAGCGTCTTAAGGTTCCGGTTGTAATTTGAGCTATTAAGATTACATGCCAAAAATGAAATTTCAAAACCTAATTAATTACATTCTAGAAATGAATGTTAAAGCGATAGGATTATACTACTCCTAGAGTAGAGACTATCCCAAAAATCCTGTATCCTATCTTCTTCCATCCTCCTTTAGCTCACTGTCTCAACCCGACCCTTAACCCTGGTCCAAAAGTGTACCTACAGGGACAACACATCGTGAGCATATACATATTTACTTAACATCATAAAAGGAGACATAACAGTAAATGCATGAAATCTTGGTTAAGTAAACTTGCTGGTTATTCGTTAACTTCTTTTTGTTGACCCTGACTCATATTCATGCATATGGGTATCTTACCCTATCGTATGGCATCTTACCATATCGTGAACATCGTATGGCATCTTGCCATATGAGCATCTTACCCTATCGCATGGCATCTTACCATATGGGCATCTTACCCTATCGTATGACATCTTACCATATCATAAACATTGTATAAAACATCGTCATAAACTTACTTATCACAATCATCATCATAAACTTACTTATCATAATCATCATCATAAACATCATATCATAAACTTACTTAAACATCATATGTAGGAGTATGGTTTACCGTCCGATGCCCGTACATTTCTTACGTACCTTTTTAAAAGGAGGAGAAATAGATAACTCTATCTCCTTGATTGCGCTGGTACCTGGGATGGTTCTACAAAACCACATAATACCATATTAGATGCCTCAATACCATCTCATACCATAAACTTAACAAAATAAATCATCATCATATTTTTCAACATTCTGCCACTCTCGATCGATCGGCCCCAAGGTCTCGATCGATCGAGAAAATGTGCATAACAGTGCCCAAACTCTCTGCCTCGATCGATCGATCGAAATATTTTACCGATCGATCGAGGAGCTTCCAAGAGAGTGCCCGGTCATCATCATTCCACTCCCTTCTTGGTCTACTTCGGTTACAACTTGATCTACGGTGCGATCAGACCAAGTGCGAGATTGGCATCGAGGAATTGCGTATGAAAGGTTCACCGATCGATCTGAAAATCCTTCGATCGATCGGCACCTGAATTTCAAACCATGCTTTAAACTTTCTGCTTCGCTCGATCGATCGGGACCAAAATTTCGATCGATCGAGCACTCTGAAAATCGGGACTTCTCCAGATTTTCGAGCACCTCATTTCCTACCATCATTTCTACTTCATAAAGCGTAAAACATGCTTGAACAAAAATGTTATAAGTTCATAAAACTACCATGCATGTGTTCAAATCAAAGGTTTAACAAAACCTAAGCTAACATGCATCATAACATCATCAGAATCTTCAACCTCATCCAACCTTTCCAAAAACAGGGTATCATAATTTTTTACCCAGATTTTCGAACATCTACCTTCAAGCCAATAAATCTACCACATAACACATGTTTCATACTCAAGTAAACATGCTAAGAACTTCATAAAGACCCCATAAATGAACTTGAATTGAAGGTTTAACAAACCCTAGGCTAGCATGCCATTTTTACACCAAGTAGAAATATGAACTTAACCCAACTTAAACCAAAATAGAACATGGTTTCTCACCCTCTTTTGCTCCGATTTTTGGCAAGTTTTCCTAGCAAGAAAACATCAAAATCCTCCTCCTACTTGCATCTGGAATGCTGGACGGTTTTTGGGGGAAATGGTTGGGGAAGAAGAGATGATGGAGATTGAGTGGTGAGGGATTAAAGTGATGGGTATGGGCAGCTGTACAGCTGACTTGGGGGTATGGGTTGAGGGGGGTGGTGTGGGTTGGGGTGCCATGTGGTGTTTAATTGTGTCCCGGTATTTAGTACGATGTATTTAAAATATCCTCACTCGATATTTTATAACTTCACTTAATTAATACATATCTTAAAACACCCAACATGCTCCCTAACTCATATCATCATAACATAATTATAACCTCCAATATAAATGCACCACAACCCTTCATATAATCTTAATCATGTAAGGTAACACATAATCACATAACATTTCAGGGGTATTACAGTAAGCCTCTCAGAAAATGTCTCACCTTGGCTTTCACATTAGTAGCGATATGGGGTACATATCGTAACAATGCAGAATATTGATGAGTGTAATCAGCTACACTCATATTTCCTTGTTTCAGTGCAGTAAATTCCTCTTCTTTGAGTTGTCTTGCAGCAACAGAAAAATAACGATTAAGGAAGCGGGTGCGGAAAATAGTCCAGTCAATTACTTGTCCCAGAGCTTGTACTTCTTGCACTGTCGTTTTCCACCACAAATATGGTTTCTTTGCTAACTGGAATTCTGCCAATCGGCCCCATGCAGTGCGAGCACAAGGAGCGGACACAAATATCTGCTCTATCCGTTCCAACCAATCTTCAGCTTCCTCTCCAGTTTCAGTACCCTCAAATTTTGGAGGTTGATAACTCAAAAACTGTGTTAAGCTCAATTCTCCTGGAAACAATACTTGTTCTACCGGTCCTTGACCAACTGGAGGTGATGGCACATGAATTGGACCACCACTGGCATTGACACTCATTGCCTCATCCACACCTTCTGGCAAATTAGCCATGCTTTGTACATACAGAGTATCACAATATACCTGTTAATACAGAACATCGAAAACAACAACAAATAACAAGCATAACTCATTCCTCAGTGCACCTAGACTCCACTAGGTCACTAGTCTACCCAACACCCAGGTATATGCTCTGATACCACTAATGTAAGGACCTCACCGCCTTAACTGTAATATAACATAATAAAATAAATATGAACAGTTATTATAATTGCACTTCTAGAATTAAGTTGATCATGGACCACAACTATGTATTTACGGATTACATGCCATAGTTTAATACAGTCAAAAATATACATGTTTTCTCTAATCCACTACTTTATCATCTTTGATGCAGCAAAATGACCCACAATCCTAGCTTCCCTTGCCCAAAATGTCCCTACAGAACAACCCACAAAACATACATAAACACCATTGTACTATATATTATAAACTTAACAGATATGTAACAAATAGTACAATTTACATCACCAATACAGTAGTTATAAAAACTCTCTGTATCTCATTTGTATCCCTGATTCTTTTAGTTGTTCCTGTAACATAATCAATCATAATATAATCTCTACAAATGTTATACCATATAACTGTCATGACATTTCATAATCCACTCATTCCAATGAGACCATCTCCAAAACTGCAGGCTGCATATAATATTTATTCTTAGATGGGTAGCACATATACCATTGCTATTATGCTCACTATGATCCCATCATACGAGTAGCCAATGTATATTGCATTTCAACTCCATCTAAGAACCCCACATATTATATTACGACATGCCTCGCAATAGTACACAAACACGCCTCAATGCGTTGAGATTCACTCATTCTACTTCATACAATATTCACAATAAGGTATGAATGATAACACAAGTGTTTGTACGTCCCACGTACCTGAAACAAAAGGTAGAGTGAGCACCAACACGATCTTTCACCCTATTCGTTGTCCACCGGTAGTTTGTGATGGCTCTACACAAATATCATCATAGGAGAATCATATCATTAATTATTATTCAACTTCAACGAACTAGGCAACATATCCTCTATGTCATCATAATATAACTTGAAAAGAGCAAACAAAGAAAATTTGCATGTTCTGCCTTCACCGATCGATCGGTTTTTATTACCGATCGATCGCGAAATGCCTGTCGATCGATCGATCAACACGCTCGATCTATCGACCGAGGCAATAACTTTTCTTCCTTTCTCCCGATCGATCGGCGTGAGATCCCGATCGATCGGTAACCCCTGTACACGCGATTTTCGTCCCTTGTCACCATTTTTGCACCTTCTTCACATTCTTTCCCTCTCTACTATCATATACATCCTCCATACTTCATTCCATACAACTAACCAACATTCAATTCTTCTTAGCTTCATATGGTCCCTTATTTCAACCCAACATAGACACAATTTTTCATGTTTTGAATACCAACACAATTCACACAGAAATATCCCAAAGAAGCAACAAGAAGGTAAAAGAAGGAGAAATTACTTACCCCCCAAAACTTCCTTACACCTTGAAGAAAGATAAACTTGTTAAAGACATTCAGAATCTCTGAATTGAAGAGAAGAAGAGTTTTCTCTTTTTAATCGTTATCCATTTCAGATTCAGGATTTGTATTGCCAATTTTGCAATTATAACCCTTCAGTTTACTCAACTCTGCAAATAGACCCTTCCACCTCTTGCCACTTACTCCTTTCAAGACCACTAATTACACCCAAGTCCTTTAAGTTTAACCAAGTTTACTTTGTTACTTGTTTCATGCATGTCCTTTTATTTCTTTCTTTTTCTTAATCCTCTCATAACATACATACATCACAATAGTTCTAAATAATGAATTGATAAGGGTATCTAGAGTATTACAGATGGAGAGGGTCAGAGAGACAACTTGAGCATCGAGTTTCCCCAGAGAGACCCTAATTGCCTTAAAAAAGGATTTTGTAGGTAAACGTTGTAATTAAATTTAGAAATATTTAGGCACCGAAAAAAGGAAGTGACTTCAGATACTAGAAAATTATTAACAAGTTAAAAGCAGAGATTAAATCAATAAATACATGGATATTTTTTTTTTTAGCTTTTTAAAGAATGTGAATAATAAATGAGTGTAATAATTTATTTCGTTCAGTATTTCACTTCTATTTTCAAACATACATTTTAATTTTAAATTTTTTTTATAAAGATTTGATGGTTTTTAAATTCAAAATCGACTATAACCACCCAGCAAATCGGGCACACACACAAGAGATAACAGGGTTACGTTTGGCTATTCATTTTTTAGTACATACCTAGACTAATTTGAGAGAGTCCCAAATTTGAGAACTTCCCGCTCTCGTAAGAGAGCGATGCCATTTGGGCCGAAGACCCTCCGACAATAAAGTAAATATTATTCTTTTGATTTTTATTTTTCCGCAAAGCTCATTTTCACCCGACACCTGATATCATAATTTTTTATTTAATCATTATATATATAAGCAAATATATTTTGTTTTTAAATTTTAAAATACCATATGCACCATAAAAAAATATATATATATTCATAAAATGACATTACTAATTTTCACATAGTTAAATTAATATTAAATAAAGAATATGAAAAAACTTAAATATATTAAATAAAGAAACTATTCAAACGAGACCCCGAGTACTTCCTTTCCAAATCAAGGAATAGAGGGCGCATATATCGGCAGTGCATGCATGACAACTTCTAAATAAAGATGGAACCTTTTAGGGCAAGTTGCCCAATTTTTTTATGAACAGTCAATTTTCTAGTGGTCACCACTGAAGAAAGCAGATTTACTTTTGCAAAAATTATATTCCAATCATCATCGAGACCAGCACTGACAAATGACAATTAGTACATGAATTTTGAAGCCACCATTATGGATCAATGGATCTTTTTTAAAAATATGTAAGATTAACTGTCCAAATGATTTTGAGTCATTGATATTATAGTCAGGATAATATCATGACTGTAGCATCGAAATTTCCAATTAGTGTTACTATGTCAGTTTAAAAAAAAAATTCTTTTGTCTTGTAAAATATTGATAAAAAAAACAATAAAACTCATATAACTCTCATGCATTTTTGGGATTGAACAATTTGAAATAATATATTTTCAGTTCATGTCACAAATCCATTAAGCATGTTATGTGAAAATTTTGGTTGGATACTCGAAATTCTAATCTTTTCGGGGTTAAAGTATATAATGAGAAAATAATCAAATTGATCCTGTAAGTTGTTCTATTTTGAATTTTGATTCTCTAAGAAGTGAAAGTTTGGTTTGGTGCAATAACTTTTTTTCTTTTGGTTTTGTGTTCTATTTTGTTGGACTGCTGGCGTTAGCAAATTCCGGTGCTACGTCGGTTACTACAATAAAATCAAAGTGATTACTTAGAGAATCAATATTCAAAATAGACCAACTTACAGGGATAACCATGTGATAAAAAACTAATCTCCATATACCATTTCACCATTAGTATTCGTGTTGAGATTTGTATCAACTTGATTCAATTATATTCAGTCAATGCTTGGTTAAGTACAGCAGCTGGAGAAGCTTCCAAATACAGTTAGGAGGAGGTTGGGTGACCTGTTAACTGGCTAGGAAGTTAGTTGACTACTACTGTGAAGGTGACATTTTCTTACCAGTATATAAGGGCATCTTGGCAAGACAGCAGAAATTGAGCGAGAGGAAAAAGAAAAGGCAGAAGAAGAAGAAAGGCACAAGAGTGATTGTGAGGCAGTGAGTTTGATATAACATGAGAGTTTTTTGAGAGCAATGGTATGAGTGATTCCTTAGATGGATTCATTGTAAATCATATGAGTGAATCGAAGAGGGAATCATGTAATGTAATTGCTTGGTATACTCGAATGAAATCAATGAAAACTCCTCCCGTGGACGTAGGCGTTCTTGGCCGAACCTAGTAAACTCGGTGTCGTTTTTCTTATGTTTTATTTTATGTTTTTCATTATTGTCGCTTGCTGCGATTATTCATCTTGTGTGTTGATCTTTGAGTGCCTTTAATCTGTTGTGCATAGAGAATTATTCTTTCAACTTCAAGTTTGTCGAGGAAGGGAACGATGATTTCACGGCCAACCGCGGCCGTTGCAATTTTTTCATTAGAACTTTGTCCAAATTATCTAATTATTTTCATTTTTAAATTTAAAAAAACTCTACGACACCATAGGAATAATTCAATCAATAGAACAAAAGGTGCGATTATTCATATTGTGTGTTGATCTTTGAGTGCCTTTAATCTGTTGTGCATAGAGAATTATTCTTTCAACTTCAAGTTTGTCGAGGAAAGGAACGATGATTTCACGGCCAATCGCGGCCGTTGCAATTTTTTCATTAGAATTTTGTCCAAATTATCTAATTATTTTCATTTTTAAATTTAAAAACACTCTACGACAATAACCACAAATGTTCCGTGAAATGTCTTCTGGACGCACTCCGTGATCGTATCGACAAACCATAGGAATAATTCAATCAATACAACAAAAGGTGCGACAAAATCTTCACAATCTAATTTTCTTATTCAGTTAGGAAACTTAGTTGAGTTAAACAAGGATTTTGAGAATCTTTATATTTTATTTGCTAAATATAGTATTACATTGCCGATTATAATATGAACCTAATTATAATATCATTTGTTTTTATCCTAATTGAACTCGTCAAAGTTTAGCAACATTTCTGTCTTGGTCAATTCTGAATAGAGTATAACAGATTTGTCTATAAGAAAAGAATTGCAGACAACAAATTTCTTTAATTTTCTTATTATTGTTAATGACAATCATAATTTATGTATTGGGAAAACTGCAATATTGGTCCTGTAAGTTTACCTCATTGTGTTTTGTATCATCTAACTAATCACTTTGCAGTTAGTGCAACAAAAGTTTTTTTTTTACAGTTTTATTCCTTTTTTCCATGATGTGCTGACGTGACGTTAGATATTAGTCACATGGCATGAATCATTATTGACATGATGTCAGATATTATTGACTTGTACGTCGTCACGTCAATACTCTGTCGAGAAAAGATCTAAAATTAATTATTGCGCTACTACTAAAACGTGCATAGTTAGAGGATTAATATCACAATAAGTCCAATTTACATCAATTCTATAATTTAGTGACTCTTTAAATTATTGCAAAGGTAGAGTTGAGATGGATTTGGGTTTCAAAGACTTGGAAATTTATGATTTTGGGTATGGACCACTCAATCAATATCATCTATATGTTTCATATATGAAATCAATGTTCAATAGCCAATACCTATTGAAATAAATGGCAAAACCTATCTTGTTTAAATGAGGGTGGGATTTTGAACCCCACACCATATATAGAAACCGTAAATTTCAAAATTGTTCCCGCATTTTCATTATTAGTCTCAAACTTTTATGACTAATCAGATATAATCCCACAAAATTGTATTTTTATCGAAAACGGTCTCAAAACTCCTTATTTAATTATGATACAACTTTTGATAAAATAGAAATTTTCGAACTATATTTTATTAGTTCTAAAAGTTTGGGACTAGTATTGATTAAAAATAATATTTATAAAATTATTTGATTAGTCCTAAAAATTTGAGATTTGTATTAAAAAACACGATTATGTGTGACCATTTTTGTAATTTCCGAAAAAAAACGTTTAAAAATAGGCAAATTTATACTGTATATTAGAATCATGATTGTTCGAAGATGATATACATGAAACTTAGTGGGGGGAAAAGAGTCGATTCGACAAATAGACAATACTAGACCCACCTCACATTAAATGTGACAGAGAAAATGATTAATTTAAATAGTTTGAACGCATTATGTAAGCTATATATATTCGTACTCAACGTCAATTATGGGATGAAAACCCTAATATTTAACGTACTTACACTATTAGACATGACAGAAAAAGACTTATCGTACCATCATTGTGTGGTCTGTTTTGGGGTAAAACACCCAAAAAAGGCCTCTTATTGATGAGGTAGTAAATTTTAAAAATGGTTTTATAAAATTTTGATTTTTTTAATATTAATTTTAAATTTTTAGGACTGATCAATTGTCTCATAGATGTTGGTTTTAATAACAAATAGTATCATATAAATATTTTTAACGAAGAAATTAATTTTTAACAAAATTGGTCATATAATTGAATAGGATTTTGAGCCCATTTTTGATTAACTGGTATCGATTAAAACAAAAGTTTGAGAATATTTTTTATTAAAAAACAATTTTTATGAAACAATATTTGATTAGTCCTAAAGTTTAAGACTAGTATTGCAAATATCTCTTTTCTGGGACAATTTTTTTGGAAGATGATAAGGCATTTGTGTGGAGGGATTCTTCTTGTTCATATTTGTAGGGCCACCACTTGAATTTGACCAATTGATCATGTTTCCTTGCTTCCAAGTTTTCTATTATTTAGCTGCCTCTGCTCAAAAATTACATGCCCCACCATTTTTTATTTGTCTCAATCATCATGGTCAAAAAAATCAAGCCAAACTAAGTGCTGTTTTCAAAGAATTTTTCTTCCTTGATGTTTTCCTTTATCTGCACAAATTTTATAGACCAGTTACATCCATCTTTTCTGCTTTCAATTATCAAATGTTCGTTCAGAAATTTGACATCTATGTTTCAGATTATGATGGAACCAAGAACTGGGATGAGATGATAGACAAAAATGTGCATGGAAATATGAGAGTTTGGTATTTCCTAAAGCAAAGATTTGAAATCTGCAAAGAAAAACTAGGGTTAAATAGTCTGATGAAAACCTTGGAATCTTGTCATGTGAAACAATATTCAATTCTTAATGAGTAGACTGAATTAGCATCGACATATATACACACACATGTGATAAAAACTTACATTTTTTAATTGGAAAAATTACAGCTACATCCTAAGTAGAAAATATTTATTATAATTTTTTGACTTCTAGTTTGAATTGTAAAAGATGGACTCCTGTAGAATAGCTTCATTACAATATCATTCCCCTCTTATTTGCAATATATATATATATATATATATATGAATAATTACAAATTTCTCCTATTTGATTTGACATAAAAATATATAACTGGTGATGTAGATGCCATTGTTTAAACTAGAGGAATGCATTCGTTATTACTCAAATTAAATGGGCCGGTAATGAACCCTTTTTAATTACAATGTGAACTTGAATTTGAACTATCTTTACTTGTTGGATTTAAACCCATTAAGCCCCACGGTATTTGAACTACAAAATCAATCAATTTATTAGCTTGAATCAAACAAAATTCTGTCTTGCAACTATTGATGGATAGTTTTTCTTTTTCTTTTGAGCTAGCTTAGGTGTCCTATTTCGAGTTGATCTCATTTTCTTGATTGTGTCGAGTAATAGCAAAAATTCAACGCCCTAACTATCTCATTGAATTTGAAAAAAACGAGCATATTGTTGAAATTAATGAGTGCTAAATAGAGAGATATGATCACAAAATCACAAAAAAAATGGTCCCATAAAATAGAATTTTTTTCAATATTAGACCCAAATTTTTACAAGTAATCATTTATAGTCCCACAAAAATTGTTTGTAATCAAAAATAGTTTCACATAAATGTTTTTAACAAAATTAGTCCCACATATATTATTATTTTTAACAAAAGAGACAATAGGGGGCTCTTGACCACTTTTGATTAAAAACAAAAGGGTTTGACTTTTTTTATTAAAAACAATTCCAATTTGACTATATTTGATTAGTCATAAAGTTTGAGATTGGTATTGCAAAGTCTCTATTCTACGGTAACATTTTTGAATTTACCCTAACATTATTTTTTGCCATGCATAACTTGAATTTTATTCAGTCTCCTAGAGAATGCTCTAAAAGTGGTTATAATTGCATATTGTAAAACAACTTTGGTAAGTGGGAGTTTATAATTACTCATAAGCCAAAAGGATTTATAACATAATAACATGTCATCAAAGAAAATAATAAGCAAGATTGGAAGCAAAAGTCTCAGCCACTTTCCCTCTATTTTTTAGCATAATTTTTTGACTATCCAAACAAGGTGCTCATGGACCGGTTCTAGACCGGATCCAACCGGTCCCAGAGCGGAGTGGTTTGGAACTAGTAGAACTGATCTGATCCATTGGCCCGGCTAGGACCAACGGATTGGTTCCGAATTGGACCAGTTCCAATCTGGAACCGGCCCAATTATTTAAAAAAATTAATTAATTTTTTTAAACATTTCTATATTTTTTCCAATAATACAAGAATTGTGATGAAAAATACATACTTTATTGAATATGAAAAGCTAGAGGTAAAATCTACAGAATTTGAAATTACTAAAAAAAATTACAATATTCATCATAACTGATTAATATAGTCTTCACATATTCTGCTTCATATTTAGAACTTTGGTTGTCGAACTCGTCGAATCCTCGTACTCTGTTACTCCTTCGCTCAACATCGAAATACCGGTTCCGGTTCCACCGGAATCAGAACCTTGATGAATCGGAACCGCCGAACGGAACAAATCCGATCCGGATAAATGGCGGTTCGGAACTGGATTAACCGGTTCCAGTTTCGAACCGGTTCCGTTCCGTCCCGGATCAGGTTAATCCGGTCCGCTGTTGACTATCCAATCATGCTCTGTGATTGCCAGCCGACAGCCGTATACGTATAAGACAACACAAATAATATTTAATCCTACGACCAAAACTGGGGTGGTCTTTAAGTCTTAACCCATACGTCAAATTGTGCACAATGATAAGTTTCCAGCTACGCAGAGAAAGTGATTCTTTCCCACAACAAAAACATTTGAAAGGTTCTTATTCTCAATTCTACTGCCCGGAATTTTAATCTTTTCTTACATGCATACGTAAATTCATATTATTATATAATAATATTTACGGATATGGATTGTGCCCACAAATCTAATGCTCTTAAAGACTGGATCTTTCTCGGTTTCTTGGTTGTCAAAGCCAATGCTAATAAAAGCCAAATGCTGGGTTTTCCTCATCCAAATGAAAGAAGTAAGCATAACTTTTCTCTATAAATTCTGGTTTCTGGGGTTTCTCTCAAATCATAGAAACATACTATGATTACTCTTCAAGTCTCCTCTATAAATTTTCCTTCTTAATTTCAACACCATCCACTGCACTTGTTTTGGCCCAAGATTTCACTGTTTCTTGTTGATTTCTTCTGAAAAAGAGTGATAAGTATGTGGAGAATTAGTGTTAATTTGTGTATGTTAAAGTGGTGGCGGTGAGAGTGCTGTTGACAGAAGATAGAGAGCACAGATGACGAATTTGCAAGGCAGCTGCATCTTTTTCCTTTGTGCTCTCTAGTCTTCTGTCATCACCCTCAAGCCCCTTCTTATTTCCCAATATAATAATTTTGCACAGTAAATAAAATTCTTAATTCCTGTGTTTTTTTTAGCCTTGTAAGCAGTGATATGATCTGAAACTAAATATGTGAAAAGCACTTGTGATTTCAGGTTCTGGGCTATAAGTCCAGGAACGTGTACACTGCGAAGAAATGTGGATACTACGAGATTTCTGCCCTAAAACAAGGTTCTGTGGTGAAGTAAGCTTGATGAATTAAAGCCCTGATAAATAGGTACTATTTCCAGCTTATTGTTCTTTTGTATAATATATATAAATTTCTTGAGTGCTTAGTGAGTACCCTTTAATTCTGTTATTCAAATATTGGGAAAATTGTCAAAATGGTTATCTAAGTTGACCTATTTTGTGTCTTGATCTCTAGTAGTCAAATTTGGTTCTTGATCTTGTAAGTTTGTTTTTAGAGGATAAATTTGACTATTTTCAGTTAAATATTTGATGCTAGAGGTATTCTAACCCTGATTTGGTACTTTTAAGTCCAAGCTATTTCCAGTATATGAATGGAAAAATGTTTATAAATCACGGATATATTTGAAAACCTTAACATAAATGAAGAAATTTGTAAATATTACATTCAAAGAAGTTACTTGTATATATAATCTGATACGTTGACTGGATCTCAGTGATATATCCGATTGGCACAATCATTCCACATTCTATACAGATGAACCAAACAAGAAATGAAATTTCTAAATACTGTTTTTAAATTTTAACTAAACATATACAATTGAATTTGAATTCCAAATCCATATTAAAATCCAAATCCCATTGTTTTTTGTTTCCAAACACACTGTAAGCATAATGAAGTGTTCTTAATTCAAGAAATGCGAGAATAGAGAGGAAGATTGATGAAGTGCAGAACTTTTACTAACATGAAAAGGGCATTAACAGCCAAATGTTTACAACTCCAGTAACAAAACTTCAAGAAAATTAACGAATGATCATTTCCATACCTTCTCTTTATATTCTCTGCACTTTCCGTTAAGGTTTTGGCCCACACGAAATCTTCCAGGTGTCTTGGTGGTCCCTTAAGGCGGTTAGACACATATGAATTGTTCCCAGCTTCATGTTTGTTGTGAGCATTCTGGAAGGTTCATAACATTACTCCCCTCTTCCAAAGGAACCTTGTCCTCAAGGTTCGAAATATGCTTAGGAATCAAGTTAGAATTTTATTACATTGCTTCCTCAATAGGTTAAACTTCCTAGCGAATTAACAGTTGAGTTTTGGGCTTACCTTGATTCATAATGACTCGTGTAGCCAAAACCTGTTGAGGTGTGATAATCGGGGAAGATACATCCGAAAGAGTGGGAATGGGCTGTGGATCAGGAGGGGAAGTGTTGAAATTTATGTTCTTGTTAAATTTATTTTATCAGTTGAGTCTATAATTTAGTGGCCTATGTTGGAGTTTTTCAGGTTTATGATTTAGTCAGCATATTTAGTGGCTTATTGGCCTAGTCTTTAGGAGTAGTGGTTTTAGAGAATGAGTCAAATATGAGACCTATTTTTTAGGGATTTCAGTTGTATATTTTCTCTGTAAATTGATTATCAGAAAGTTCCCACAAACTTCTTTAAAAGTGACACATCAAAGACATGATGGATCTTAGTATCATCAGGACGCTTTAACTTATAGGCAACACACCTATACGTTCCATGATATGGAAAGAGCCCTAAAATCTCTTGCTCAACTTTGGGCAATGCTGCCTCACCCCGAATGGATAGTTGTCTATAGGGTTGCAAACGTACCAAAAGTAAATTACCAACATCAAAGACACGGTCTGCTCGACGTTTATCGGCCAAACTTTTCATCCTACTCTGAGCGCATTCCACTTAGGTTCTTAAGTGGTGCAAAATGACATCACTTTGACGAAGTTCATGATCTACAATGGAGTTTGTAGTTGCATTAAATATGTAGTGAGTGATTGTTGGTGGAGGGCGACTATAGACAGCTTCAAATGGAGTTAATCCGGCTGATTTGATATGAAGAATTGTACCAAGATTCTGCCCAAGCTAAGAACTGAGTCCAAGAACGGGGGTGGTCCGTAGAAAAGCAACATAAATACATTTCGAGGCTACGATTGACAGCTTCTGTTTGGTCATCCTTTTGCAGGTGATATGCTGAGCTCATTGATAGTGTAGGGCCTTGTATTTTAATATCTCTCGCCAAAAAGAACTAACGAAAGTTTGATCCGACCACTGACAATAGATGGAGGAATACCATGGAGTCTTATTATTTCTTTAATGAATACCGCATCAACTGAGGAACTAGTGAATGAGTTCCTAAAGCAATGAAGTGAGCATATTTAGATAAACGGTCCACAACGACAAATATAATTGTTTATTCGACTATGAAAGCCATAGAGATATCTTCCCAAATTCTGGCTGGAATTGGAAGGGGCTGCAATAGGCCAGCAGGGGCCAAGTTACTCGTTTTTGACTTGTTGACAAACAACACATTGAGCCACAAATGTACGAACCTCTGTTCTCATATGCTTCCAATAGAAGTTAGAAGCAAGACGATGAAAAGTGCGATGGAATCCAAAAAGACCCCCTTGCACCAATGCATGGAATTCATTTAGCAATATGTTCTTCAATGTTCCAATGGATGAAATGACCAATCTGTCGTGGAAATACAACAGTTCACCTCTGATGTCAAACTTAGTATAAGAAGGATGTTGTGGGGTGATGTTTTTGCGTATGGCTATAAATTCATGGTCTGAAGAGTTGGCTGTTGGGAAAATAACGCCATATTTTCTACTGTCAGATATCTGTGAGCAAAAAATAAATGTGGAATAAAAAACACACAAGGTTTACGTGGTTCGGAAAGAAATAAGTCTACGTCTACGGAGCTGCTGCAGATCTTTTATTGAAGAAAAATATACAAGTGTTTACAAACACTGACAATACTCAATCTGAAAATACTCAGAAAATTAAACAACAATATTATCTCACTAGTATGTTAACTATGATTGCACTCTATGTTGTATTTTTCTCGCTACAATATTTGAGTGTATTTAGCTGAATGAATCACACCTCTATTTATAAAGTTCTTCACGCGTTTTTGCCAAAAAAGTCTTCACGCGTAATTCACACGTAATTGACACTTGGCCGGCCAAAATTTCAATTTGTCTTCGTTTGCTTTTTCAAAAAAAGTGGGATGCTTTCAAAAGAGGTGTGGCCACCACTTTGACTAACAATCTCCCACTTGAAGACTGATCTCAATCTGTCTTCATGCCTCGATCAATGCAGCAGCCATTTCAGGTCTATTAATTCAGCAAGCCAACTGAAGTTGAGCACAACTTCAACTTATCAATGGTCACCACCTTTGTTAACATATCTGCTGGATTTTTACTTCCTTGGATCTTCTCTAATGTTAGCACATCATCCTCAAGCAGAGACCTGACGAAGTGATAATGGAGACCAATGTGTTTTGTTCTAGAGTGGAATGCTGAATTATTTGCCAGATGTATTGCACTATAACTATCACTATACAAAACATTCTTCTTCTGGTTGAATCCCAGCTCTGCTAACAAACCTTGAAGCCGTATCAACTCTTTACTGGGTTCTGTCACTGCAACATACTCAGCCTCTGTAGTGGATAAAGCTACAACTTTGTATCTGCGACATCCAATTAACTGTTGTAGTTCCAACAGTGAATATATAACATGTGGTGCTTCTTCGGGGATCAACATCACCTCCATAGTCCGAATCTACGTAACATTGTTCTTTTAGTTCTCCTTTTCCAAAGTACAAACAGTTCTTTGCAGTGCGTCGTAGATACCTCAAAATACACTTAACTGCTTCCCAATGAGCCTTTCCTGGATTTGACATAAACATGCTGATAACTCCCACTGCATGACCAATGTTTGGCCTTGTACAGACCATCGTGTACATCAAACTCCCAATGGTTGAAGCATTGGAACTTTAGCCATGAATTCTTTTTCTTCCTCCGTCTAAGGACTGTTCCTTGGATAGGCAAAAATGACTAGCCAAATGTGTGCTAACTGATTTGGCGTCGCCCATGTTGAATCTCTGCAAAACACGATTATGTACTCTGCCTTGCATAACTGCAAAATTCCCTTTTCTTTTGTGATTTGCATTCCAAGTATCTTTCTTGCTGGACCTAAGTCATTCATGTCAAATTATTTTGACAACTGTTGTTTCAAGTTTATGATCCCGTCCACATCAGAACCAGCTACTAATATATCATCGAGATAAAATAGCAAAATGACATCACTGGACTTATGTTTCTTGAAGTAGCAACAATGGTCGGCGTTGCACTTCTGGAAACCTTCATTTTGCATAAAGCCGTCAAACTTCAAGTACCACTGGCTTGGAGCTTGTTTTAGGCCGTACAAGCTCTTTTTCAATTTGCACACCTTATTCTCCATTCCTTTCTACGCGAAACCTTCTGGTTGAGACATATAGATCTCCTTATCAATGTCTCCATGAAGAAACACAGTCTTCACGTCCAATTGTTCAAGATGGAGGTTTTCACTAGTAGCAATACTCAATACAGTCCTAATACTATTGAGCTTCACAACTGGACCAAAAATTAATGAGTAGTCAATTCCTTTTTTTTGCTGAAATCCTTTGATGACAAGTTGGGCTTTGTATCTCTTGGAATCATCATGCTCCTCCTTCACTAGATACACCCATTTGTTGTTAAGTGTCTTTTTGTCCATAGGTAACTCAATAAGTTCCCATGTTTGATTGGACATTAAAGACTTTATCTTGTTTCATGGCAAGCTCCCACTTGCTGACATCTTTGGTCTGACATGTTTCCTCGTAGCATTTAGGCTCGCCTGCATCAGTTAGTAACATATAGTTCATATACCTTCTAGGTACATGTGGCCTAGAACTCCTTCTCAATTCAAGAACTAGAGCAGGAGACTGCGATGCATCAGACTGTTGCTCGTTGTCTTGATCAATTGATTCCCCCAACTGAGGAATCTCAACTATCTGCTCCAAAATGACTTTCTGGGACATCGTCCACCTCTGCATATATTGTGGCTCACTCTGTTCTGAGTCAATGACAACTGTGATATGCATGTCCTTATACATCACTCGTTCGTTGAAGATCACATCTCTACTGCGGATCATCTTCTTGTTTTCATTATCCCAAAATTGGAAGCCAAACTCATCTTCACCATAACCAATGAAATTGATTTGGGATCAAGTTTATTTCTGTGTGCATCACTGATATGCACATATGCTACACATCCAAAAACTTTAAGATATGAAAGGTTTACCTCTTTTTCGATCCATACATCTTCTGGTATTATGTGCTCCAATGGTACCGATGGACCTCGGTTGATCAAGTAAGCTGTTCTGTTGACTGCTTCTGCCCAGAACTGCTTTGCGAGGCCTGATTGTACCCGCATACTTCTGGCTCGTTCTGTCAACGTCCGGTTCATACTCTCAGCTACACCATTGTGTTGAGGCGTACCCGGCACGGTTCTCCCCATTCTGATCCCGTGCTCATAGCAGAACTTCTTGAATCTGGTGTCTTCATATTCACAACCATTGCCGGTTCTGAGCTTCTTTATCTTCAACCCTATCTCATTTTCAACAATCGCTTTCCAAATCTTGAAAGCCTCAAATACTTCTGACTTATGTTTCAGAAAGTAAACCCATACTTTTCTGGAGTGAGCATCAATGAAAGTCACAAAGTAGTGTTGTCCACTAATGTATGAGATAGTGGTTGGTTCCCAAACATCAGAGTGAACTAATTCAAGTTTCTCCTTCTTTAGGGTTCTGGTACTTGTCTAAAAGCTAACTCTTTTCTGCTTTTCGAAAATACATCATTCACATGTGTCAATATCAATTGACTGAAGATTCGGCAGTTTCCCCTTTGAGTGCATAACTTTCATTCTTTTTTCAATCAAGTGGCCAAGTCTCTGGTGCCACAGAGTAGGACTTTCTGTGTCTGCTGCAACTGCAATTGAACAGCGTGCTCCTGCTGTCATGTAAAGAGTACCACTCTTATTACCTCGAGCAATTATCATTGCAGCTTTTGAGATCTTCCAAGTATCACCGAGAATAACGTTGTATAACCTTCACTGGACAACTACCCAACTGAGATTAATTTATTTCTCAGATAGGGAATATGCCTGACATCCTTCTCGTACATTCTTGAAAGAGCTGCCATAAGACCCACCGTGGTATTTCTTTTGCTATGTTGAAGCGACGTTGCGTGACAACGTCGGTCGGATAACTCCGAGGGCTTTTCTATCTAGAAGAGGTCATTCTTCATCTTTCATGCCTTTTGGCTTCACATCCGAGAGATGTTGATAATGCCTATTTGGTACATATAGTCTTCTATTTGCATTTTTCAAAAGCCAAAGTCTGAACCATTGAACTTCTCAATATTTATTTTTCCTTCATCTGCCGTTATGACTCCCACTCGAACCTGACTTCCATCGGATTGATTTTTGACACTTTTTTAGAATCACATTGTTAACACCGCTGTGGACTAATTTGGTGTCGTGGACCGAATTCTACTATTCACGAATTTTACTATTCATGTGAATAGCAACTCACGAAAAATTGCAAAGTTAACAATAACAATCTGGCTCTGATACCAGTTGTTGGGAAAAATAATGCCATATTTTCTCTTGTCAGATATCTGGGAGCAAAAAATAAATACGGAATAAAAAACACGCAAGGTTTACGTGGTTCGGCAAAAATAACCCTACGTCCACGGGGTAGCTGCAGATCTTTTATTGAAGAAAAATATACAAGTGTTTACAAACACTCAATCTGAAAAATACTCAGAAAATTATAAAAGCAATCTTATCTCAATATTATTTTTACTCTGATTGCACTTTGTGTTTTATTTTTCTCTCTACAATATTTGGGTATATTTAGCTGAATGAATCACACCTCTATTTATAGAGTTCTTCACGCATTTTTGCCAAAAAAAATTTCACGCGTAATTGCCACTTAGGCCGGCCAAAATTTCAATTTGTCTTCGTTTGCTTTTTCAAAAAAAATGTAGGCTGCTTTCAAAAAAGGCGTGGGCCACCCACTTTGACTAACATTGGCTGCTCAAAACTTTGTCAATAAAATCGAAATGAGGTTGAGAAATATAATACCCGGAAGTGCATCAACCACTTTGTTTTCCTTTCCTGTATGAAATTTGATCTCAAATTAAATCCCAAGAGTTAGCACCATTGTTTCGCTGTTTGTATAGTCTGGTTAATGCGTTATTGATATGTTATGATAAAGAATATATCCCCCAATAAGTAGTGGTACAACTTCTTAACAGCTTGTGTACTAGCGTACATTTCACGATGATAAGTGGAGGCTCGTTGCATACCCATAGATAATTTCTGTTACAAAATGCTAGAGGGTGTCCTTTTTGACATATAATTGCTCCTACTCCAATACCCCAAACATCCGTCTCCATGGACAATGAAAGGGAAAAATCCGGAAGAGCCTCGTGTCAATGTCAGCGCAAATTACCAGAAAGCATTTTCATCAACTTCGGATCATTGGAAAACATCCTTCTGCAATATATATGTTAAAGGTATTGCAATGGATTAATAACCCCTAATGAAGAGACGATAATATCCTGAAAGACCTAGGAATCCTCGAAGGCCCTTCAAGGAAGAATGAGAAGGCTAATACAATATAACTTGGATTTGTTGTCCAAATATCTCTAGCAATGTGTATAACAAGAATAACAATGGCTTTGAAGTTTATGTCGATGCGAGATTTGTAATCTCCGTCCTTAAGACAATATTGCCCCGCCTTGGTGCTAACGGTTTGCTTTGGCAATTTGTCACCCAATACACAACGACTATGATTTGTGACAGGAGCACTCAAACTCAAGTCCTCAAACAACAAAGATTCAAAGCAAAGTTGATGAACAAACAAAATGCTCAAAATTTGATCTTCAATCTGATGTATATTTAAAAAATAAATGAATTATCGAAGTGTGAGATGTCTTATTTATAGTAAACCAAAGGTTTGTGTCAAAAAGACATCGTTTAGATGCCTATATCATGGAAAAATTGCACCCCAACATAAATGGACACGCCATTATGTCAATAGACATAGGGCACGATTGATCGCCGCCTGGTGCGTGATCGATCGTGCCCCTGTTTCCAACAAATGGAAAATTTCGGGTTTGATCGATCGATCGAGGCCTTAGCCGCGATCATTCGCCCGCCTTAATTTTTTTTCCTTCTCTTTTTAATTTACTTCAAATCCAACAATCACCCACATGAATAAAAATAATGCATGTATGCAAGTGAGTGCTTTGACGAACTATTATGACATTTGGAGAGATAGCTTGCGGCTTTGAATCTTCCATAGTAGTATTCAATCAGATTTACTTGACTTAATAGTGAACTTATAGTCTTGAACTATTTAGTCGTTGGCGTAAACCGAGACAATTGAACCCGCACCATAACAACTCTAACCTTCGTTTTGGTTTTAACGGTTGTGTCCGTTTTAGCCATGGACCACACTTAGTTTTATAAGTGTTTTTCATCTTTGAAGCGGCCACACTTCGCACTCACGTAGGTGATCTCCTATAAGAATATACTGCTATACTCCAACATATTCTTATATGTCTTATGAATCATTAAAGGCCCTTTTGCCTATCCTCGTACCCCTTTTGCAGGGGAACCACTTATCATAGAAATGGGTCGGAGATTAATTATCCAAGGTATTTATACAATCTTGTAGTTTGGTTGTCCCTTTTGAACCTAGATCTTGAGATCTCTAGTTACATAGGTTGGGCATCCACTACAAGATTTTGATTATAGGGTTTTAATCACATTCCCCTCGATAAACTATATACTTGATCTCTAGGCAACCCTTTCGTAAGCGGATCCATAATATTCTCCTTTGACTTCACATAGTCAATGAATATAACGCTATCAATTGTTTAATGGTATTATGTTACGACATATATGTCTAGACTTACCATTATACATGCTACTATGTCCCTTCTTATAGCTGATTGGCTATCACAATTTATTTTAATTGCAAATATAGGTTTTCCCAACAAGGAATTTCTTCCAAGAAATTTTCTAAGCCATTCGGCTTCTTCTCCCGCTTTATCCAAAGCTATGAATTCAGATTCCATAGTGGATCTAGAAATACAAGTTTGCTTGGTAGATTTCCACGACACTGCAGCCCCTCCAATGATAAACACATAACCACTTGTCGACTTGGAGTCTTGCGTGTCCGATATCCAATTTGCATCACTGTATCTTTCCAAAACAACAAGATATCTTGTATAATGCAATTCATAATTCAAGTTGTATCTTAAATATTTAAATACCCTCGTCAATGCCTTCCAATGGTCATTGTTTGGATTGCTCGTGAATCTACTTAGTTTACCAACCGCATATGTAATATCAGGACGTGTACAGTTCATGAGATACATGACACTATCAATTATCCTTGAGTATTCTAATTGCATGAATTTTTAACCAAATGTAGATTCGGGTCATCGGGTGTCTTTACAGACGATGTGTCATTGGCGAGAAATTTCTCAAGTTTTTGCTCAACATAATCAGACTGCGACAACACTCGTCCTTCGGATGTCTTGGAGATCTTAATTTCAAGTATCACATCAGCTTCACCCATATCTTTCATTTCAAAATGTTTTATTAACATTTTCTTCGTCGCATTTATGATTTTTAAGTTGCTTTCCACTATGAGCATATCATCAACGTACAAGCATACTATAACATATGCTTTAGGTGTGTTTTCCATATATACACATTTGTCACTATCATTAATTTTGAAACCATTTGACAACATTGTTTTGTCAAATTTACATGCCATTATTTTGGCGCTTGCTTAAGCCCATACAATGACTTAACGAGTCTACACACATTTTTCTCTTGTCCACGAACCACAAACCCTGGTTGTTTCATACAAATTTCTTCCTCAAGTTCCCCATTGAGGAATGTCGTTTTTACATCCATTTGATATATCTCCTAGTTGTTTAGAGCAGCGATAGGGATGATCACTCTAATGGATGTAATTCTCGTGACTGGTGAATATGTATCAAAGTAATCAAGGCCTTCCTCTTGTCTGTACCCTTTTGCCACGAGTCTCGCCTTGTACTTATAAATTGAACCATCAGACTTATATTTCCTTTTAAGAATCTATTTGCATTCTAATGGTTTACTTCAAGTTGGAAGGTCTACCAATTCCCACGTGTGGTTTTTCATTATGAATTCTATATCGTCATTAATAGCCTCTTTCCACATGAGAGCATCAAGGCTAGATAGTGTGTCACTAACCGATCTTGGTTCATTGTCTAATGTATATGTCATGAAGTCAGGACCATAAGTCTTTGGCACTTTGGTCCTCTTGCTACGTCGTGGCTCTTCAATTTCTTTTGGGTCATTGATAGCTACTTCAAACGTCATTTTCTTAGGACATATTTCCTTGTTTGTTTTGTAGGAAAATATTTCTTCAAAAAATGCCCCATTTCTTGATTCCATGATTGTACCTTCATGCACATCATTTTTTCAGACTTATGTATTAAAAATCGATATGCACTACTATTGTTAGCATAACCAATAAATACACAATCTATTGTTTTAGGCCCAATTTTCACTTGCTCTGATTTGATACTTCAACCTTAGCCAAGCACCCCCACACTTTTAAGTATTTGATTGTGGCCTTTCCTTAACTCATAAAGAGTTCCATCCTTACTTTTGTGTGGTATTTTGTTTAGAATATAGTTGGCCGACAGGATTGCTACCCCCACAAGTTTTGTGGTAATCCAGAACTTATCAACATAGCATTCATCATCTCTTTTAGAGTAAGACAATACCATTCGATTGTGGTGAATAAGGGGCAGTTGTTTGGTGAATAATGGCATACTCAGTGCAGAATTCTTCAAATGGTGTTCCATATTCTCCACCTCTATCGATTCAAACATTCTTTATCTTTTTGCTAAGTTGATGTTCAACTTCATTCTTATATTGTTTAAACACTTCCAATGCTTCGTCTGTACTTTTTAGCAGATAGACGTAACAATATATCGTACAATCATCAATGAAGATAATGAAATACTTTTTCCCACCTCTAGTTTCCAAAAACTTTAGATTACATAGATCCATATGAATTAATTCAAGAGGTGTCGTAGTTCTTTCAATTGAATAGAATGGCGGCTTCGTTAACTTGGCTTCAACACAAGTCTCACACTTATGTTTCAAGTTAACATTCATTTGAGGCAATAAGTTTAATTTTACTAATTTATTAAGTAAATTATAATTCACATGACCCAAACGATCATTCCATAAATTACAAGACTCAATCAAATAAGTAGAATCATTCACTTTATTGCTTTCAAATTGACGTATAACCGTCATTACATTCATTTTGAAAAGGCTTTTCTCCATATAGTAGTTTCCTACAGAAACTCCATTTTTGGAGAGTACAATTTTACCAGATTCTAAAACTTGGCTAAAGCCTGCCTTGACTAGTGCTGATCCGGATATCAAGTTCTTTCGGATGTCAGGAACATGTAGGACATCTATCAAAGTCAACTCCTTTCCCGAAGTCATCTTTAGAACCACCTTCCCCAATCTAACTACCGGAGATGTACCGGAGTTTCCCATGTAGAGTTGGCGCCCACTTATTTGAGTGTATTTGGAGAACATGGCTTTGTCCGAGCACACATGTCGGGTTGCACCAGAATCGACGAACCATTCCATAGGATTATCTACCAAGTTTTCTTCAAAAATCACAGCGGTTAACATTAGATCATTCAAGTCATCCTAGATCCCATCATGTTCGGTCACATTGACTTGATCTTTTGCTTTCCCACGAATGTCTTTGTTACGACAATCATTTCCATATGATTAGGTTTTCCACACTTGTAGCATTTACCTTTGAACTTCTTCGCATTTCCAATTTTGGAGGTCACATCGTCAAATTTTCGCTTCCATCCGGTTGTTTGTTCAACTAGGTTATCCCGTGGTTCCATTTAAAATCTACCCACCTCCCTCTCGGAAACCTTGTTGTCATCATCGATTCGTAGTCGAACCACAAGACCTTCAAGACTCATCTCCTTTTGTTTGTGTTTCAGATAATTCTTGAAGTCCTTCCACATAGGAGGTAATTTTTCAATCATAGCGGCGACTTGGAATGAGGCATTTAGACTCATTCTCTCCGCATGAATGTCATGCAAAATCACTTGTATATGTTACTTGCGCCATCACATGCTTGGTATCAACCAACTTGAAATTCAGGATCTGTTCAACTATGAATTTCTTCATACCGGCATCCTCGGATTTGTACTTCTTTTCCCACTATGCCCAAAGTTCTTTTGTTGCTTTCACAAGACAATAAACGTTATATAATTTATTGTCTAACCCGTTATATGGTTCTTGCATAAGAAGTCGCTTTGATTCCATGCATCAAGTGCCGTCCACTTTTGGGTGTCAGTCTCTCCTTCAACCGTAGGAGCCTCCTCGGTTAAGAACCTTTCCAAACTCAGTGTGGTCAAGCAAAATATCATCTTTTGTTGACACCGCTTGAAGTCGTTCCAATTGAACTTTTCAGGACTTTCACCATGATGAACATGAGTCGTTGTTGCACCCGAAGAAGCCACTTGTTGTGAGTATTGTCTTAAGATTGTTGTCCAGATATCTCTAGCAATGTATATCTTAGAAATGTAGTAACAAGAATAACAATGGCTTTGAAGTTTATGTCGAGGTGAAATTTGTAATCCCCGTCCTTAAGACAATATTGTCCCGCCTTGGTACTAACGGTTTGCTTTGGCAATTTGTCTCCCAAGATATAATGACAATGACTTGTGATAGGAGCACTCCAAATCACAAGTCCTCAAACAACAACGGTTCAAAGCACTCAATATGAAGAAAGTTGATTAACAAACAAAATGCTCAAAATTTGATCTTCAATCTGATGTATATTTCAAAAATCCAAGGGTGGGATGTCTTATTTATAGTAAACCAAAGGTTTGTGTCCAAAAGACACTATTTAGATGCACTATATCATGGAAAAATCGCACCCCAACATGA
This sequence comes from Haberlea rhodopensis, assembly GCA_907163345.1. NCBI lineage: Eukaryota > Viridiplantae > Streptophyta > Magnoliopsida > Lamiales > Gesneriaceae > Haberlea > Haberlea rhodopensis. The sequence goes on from CAJQUN010000013.1 coordinate 11,214,328, forward strand.
ATGGATACACCATTATGTCAACAGACACAGAGCATGATCGATCGCGCCCTTGTTTCCAACAAATTGAAAATTCCGGGTTTGCGCGATTGATCGAGGCCTTAGCCGTGATCGATCGGGACCTTTTTTTTTTTTTTTTTTCTTTCCTTCTCTTTTAAGTTACTTCAAATCCAACAGGATTCAGACTTATAGACCTAAATACCTTGAAAATACAATGAGCCAAGTACTCGATATGATGATGTGCAAATTGACATTTGGATCTTTTAACTAAGTATTGATGATCTTTACGACATTGAAAAACTGTTTCTAAATGACTGAGCCAAGTATGACTATAAACCAAAATATAATCGAAAAATAATAAAACAAACCTCCATTAAAATGGAAGAAAAATGTTGTTAAGGGTGGCCTAGAACATGGATCATGCATTAGTTAAGCCAAATGGCATGAACAAGCATTCATAATGGCCCTCGTATGTGCGAAAAGTCGTCTGGTGAACATCCTCGGGCTTAACTCGAATCTAATGATATTCTGCATGGAGATGGAGTTTAGCGTAGAACATAGCACCATGGACCTCATAGAATAATTCATCTGTGGTTGGGATTGGATAAGATCCTGTATGGTCATGGAATTAAGGGTTCTGTAGTACGTGTAGGTACGATACATGGACCCTGACAACACGACACGGATACAGCGACCCAGATTTTCAAAACTTTCAGGATACGATGCGTCTGAGACACGCTTGTATAATTTTATATAATTATATATGCACTATATTACAAAATACCAAAATTCACATTTTTTTAGATTATAAAACCATGTAAAACAACAAAAATATTCTTACCAAATTCAAGAAAAAAATAAATAAAATTTTTTACCGTTATCATCATAATATCACTCATACTAACACATATCAAGTACACATTTTTTTCATTAGCATAAAGTTTAACAACAGTGTGGGGCCCTCGACTCTCATCGGTAATTATCATGCAATAATTAATTAAATTACTGTTGTTAACTTTCCATTTCCTTTCGTCGAAAGATTTTAATTCTTTGATATAATTCTTAATATAGGTAATTGCTTATTGAGTAATATTTATGGTGTCTCGACTATTATAAATTATAAGTTACTCTATTTTGATATTATATAAAATAATATCGATTATCTTTTTTTGAAATTAAAATTTTTGGGCTCGCGTCATAACAAAAGTTAAGTCACATTTTCCACTGCAAAGTTAACAACATTAATTTAATTAATTATTGCATGATAATTAAGCACTTCCAAAAAGATAACACCAAGAATATTCTTAATCAAATGCGGAAAACATATAAATAAATGTGTCATTGAAATCAGCCTAGTATCACTCATACTAAAACCAAATGTATATTACTTCAATTAACATAAAATTTAACTACCACGTCCAAATTTCGTTTTAGCCAAAAATGTTTTTAAATTGTATAGTTAACCCAAAAGTGTCCTTTCCATGTCGGACACGCCATCAGCCGTGCACGTGGGTGTCCGATTTTGATGGGAGTGTCCAACACGTCTGTCCTATTTTATTTAAAAAATAATAATTATGGACACGCGATGTGGCTTGTACGACAAGTGTCCGAGGAATGTCAGTATCCTAGAAGCATCTTACACCACAACGAGTAATTTTTAGGAGTGTTCGTGCATCATAGCCATGCAGAAACGTCACATGCCATCCTTTTTTTATTTAACAAAATCGGGGATGAAAATGGACTCAAGCTGGGTTGAATGATACCATTGATGATGGTTTTCTGTGAGTATGGGTAACTGTACGATTAACATTGATAGCTGTGGAGCCGGGTAGTAGAGGAATGATGTGATCATAAGGGCTCTCCGGTTGTAGGCCATGTGGTATGTCAAAACTATTAGCAAAGTTGGCTATCAATTAAGCCAATTCAGGTTGAACTTCTTCTTGGTCCAATGCATGTTCTCAGACCAGTTCCAAGCATAATAGTTGAGCCATTGCATGCGTAGCAACCATACATGTGAAACTATATAATTGAATTTGAGTTGGAAGAGCCGGTGCTTGCCCTGCTAATTTCTCCATCATAATCAAACTTAGAACATATCGTCATGGTTTTGGAGAATTCAGCCTAATGTTGCAAGCCATGAAGCACCGAGGATAACATCTGCTCCATGTAATGCCAAAACAAACAATTTCGGATGGAATACGTGTCCTTGAATTGTTTGTGGAACCTATTGAACGGACCCATAAGTAGTCATTTTGGCTCCATTACACAATGCTACCATGAAAGTAGGTCTTGATAAAATTGGGAGTTGAAGATGCTTGGCAATACGTGTTTGGACAAAAGAATGAGTGCGGCCCCCATCCATTAAGAATTGCACTGGTGCCCCAGCCTAAAATCCTGAAAATCGGTAGGTAGTGACAGGTGTTTTCCTAGCGAAAACATGGAATGAATGGCGGATTGGATATTGCCATCAACTATAACTGGATCCTGGTTATTGGCAATGTCATTTTCAGTTATCACATGAATAGTATCATTTGTGTCAAAGAGAAAGGTCGTGGTTTGCATTTGCATTTGTGGGTGGATGGTATTTTTTATCGCATGTAAATCAAAGTCCATTTTGACTTTTATGTTGGAGTTCCATGGGTGAGAGACGACGGATTGGGAAATGTGTGTTTGGATTATTGGAAAGAGGTGGAGTAGTGGTTGTGGATATGGGTTGATGGGGATGCTTTGGAATGAAATGTTGTTTGGCTCGAGGACCCTGGGTGTATGGTTGTTGCAATAGATGGTTGTGGTGTTTATCAAGTAACTTGGCTTCCTGAAATCTAGCTAAACCAATAGCTTGGGCAAATGTGGGGGAGGAATGCTTTAACCTCACGACGTATATCCGATCGGAGCCAGAAATGAAGCAACTCGTAAGGAATGAAGCAGAAACTCCCGAGATTCAATAAGCCAATGCGTCATATCGTTGGCGATTCAGCTACGATGGATGTTTGTGCTAGCTTAGCTAGTGTTTCTTAATGATCCACATATTCGGAAGTGTAGAGGATCTTGGGCTCAATCTTACCAGATGAATTTAACAACATATGAAAGTAGCTACCAGACTTTGAATTGTGCACAACAACAATCAGAATTGGTTCTTGAATCTTTAATGTTGATCAAAACAAGATAACTACTCCACGTGGGGTCGATTTTATTGATCACCCCCTTGATTGAGATACAACAATACATTCCAGAATTCAACCAGTATTAGCATGTTTATGAATTACAATGATAAACTCTCAATAATTCTCTCTATTGTTATATTCCTCTCATCTCTCAAGTGATGCTTTGTTTTATGTTTCCAGAAATGAATCCACCGTCTTTGCAAATGGTGAAGGTGGAATCATCATATGTGGTTGATGAGCTATATCAGTGAACACATGGGGAGGTGAAGCAGATACCAACGATGGTTGAGATAAATGCATGAATCCCGGAGGGGTGGAAATGAGGATGTCTGCAGTGGGATTATTTGGGGTGGAGGAGGTGGTGGTTTAGTGGCAATAGCATCGGCAAGTAGGGACAAAATTTTATTTATCTGATCTCCAAGGTCTCCAAGTGTTTGGTGGTGCGTTTCATAACGAGAATCGGAATTTTGTTGGTATTCATCGAGGCGTCCTTGCATAGTTTTGAAAGATTTATCGAATGTTTTGAGTCTTTTAAGGTCTGCCATGGAAGATGATAGAAACGAGAGCACCAACGAAGTGTTCTTATTTCAAACAATGCGTAAGTGCAGAAGTTTACTAACATGAAGGGCCAAATGTTTACAACTCCAGTAACAAAACTTCAAATAAATTAACGAAATAAAAGGAATAAAACAAATGAAAAACAGTCTCCAATGCTTGCATCATTTCCATGCCTTGTCTTTATATTCTCTGCGCATCCCGTTAAGCTTTGGTCCACACGAAATCTTCCAGGTGTCATGATGGTCCCTTAAGGCGATTAGACGCACATGAATTGTTCACAGCCTCAAATGTTTGTTGTGAGCATTATGGAAGGTTCATAACACATACTTGAAGTCAAATTTTCTTTTAACAGCATTATTTTTTCCTCTACTCACCGAAGATTACGCCAACACTCCCTTTCATTTATGTTCTCAACAGCATATTCATTTGGCATTTGCTGAAATGGTTTTGGGATTTCAGATAAGTTGAGTTCGGATGGTGGAAAAATTGACGTGTTTTGGCTATCCAACCATTATAATCTTAACATCTGGTGTTATAATTTGCTTCTTTCTTTTTCCCATTTGATCATTGATGTGGTGCATTATTTTGTGCAATTACACTGTGATATTTATCCTGGAAGATAAATGACTGAATTTGGTAAATTGGTTTCAGGTCTACAACTTATGAGGTATGTATGACCCTGCACAATCTCTGTGTCGAAGATCCAAGGTGCATATTGATCCACTTTTATTAGTTGACTCCCTCTATTGTATGCGCCAAGATTCTACTGAATTTGGGACTAAAATTCTGATTGATGCACCAAGAGCTCAGTTCCTATCCAATCCCACTTTCTTCTTGTATAAAAAAAAATATATAAAAAAAAGGTTGAGTTGTTGCTGTTTCAAGGAAACTTCCCCATGTATGGTTGAGATGGCCCTACAAAAATAAAGAATTTTGATTGATGGACATATCGTTTTGACTAAAATGAAATTTGGACGTGTCTGTTGAACTTTATGTGAATTGAAGTAATATAGCATTTGGTGCTAGTATGAGTGAAACTACGATGATTCAAGCGGCATGCATTTATATATACGCTTCTTGAATTTTGTAAGAATTTTTTTATTGCTTTTATATGGTTTTTAAATTTAAAAACTGTGAATTTTATTATTTGTAATATATGACATGTATAATATATATAAAAATATACAGTCGTGTCATATTTCTGAAATTTTTACAAATCCATGTCGCCATGTCCGTGTCGTGTTCGTTTTCTCATGTCACTCTCCGTACATCCTAGGTGAAACCCTCCATCTACTATCTCATTTTCAGTATCAGAATTCGAAGTGATTCAAAGAGAGACCTTAATGGCAAATCATGGCAGCAATAATTTCAAATTTTATAGTCATTGTACAAAATTAGAATAGAAGTTAGATGCTGTTAGTCTCTTCGCCTATAAATCACATAGGTTTCAATGAGAAATAAATATACGCAAAGTCGTTTCTAAAACCTTGGGATAATTCTGCTCTGAAATACTCTTGAATTAAGCACCCTAGGTGAAGAAAAGACCAGTATTTGTTGGAGGCGTTCTTGTGATCGTATGCCCATTTGTACACAACAAGGCTTCATTCCCAGTTTTCTGTAACTGGAATTGGTACTTATATGCATTCTATATGTTTAAATTGAAATGAGCTTGCTAATTAGTTATAGAAAATATGTGCTTGTTTATTAGTTTTGGAAAAGTTTAATATTCCAAGACGATACATGTTAATCTTATTATTTTTAGGGTAAATTTTAAAAATGTTCCCATTGAATATATGTATTTGCAATACTAGTAACAAACTTTTACTAATAATCAAATATAGTCTCATGAAAATTTGTTTTAATCAAAATTATATTTATAGTACGTCAAGAAGTATGTCCAAAAAGACACTATTTGGAGGCACTCTATCGCCAAAAATCGCACCCCAACATGAATGGACACACCATTCTTGGCAACAGACGCAATGCTCGATCGATCGAGCTACTATTCAAGGAGAGGCGAAACTTTCTGGCCCGCTCGATCGATCGAGCATTAATTTTTTTTTCACAATTTTCCAACAATCCCCCACATTAATTAAATTAATGCACGTATGCAATTGAGCACTTTTAATGAACTATTATGGCATCTGGAGAGATAGCTTACGGCTTTGAATCTTCCGTAGTAGTATTCAATCGGATTTACTTGCCTTAATAGTGAACTTATAGTCTTGAACTATTTAGTCGTTGGTGTAAACCAAGACAATTGAACCCACACCATAATAATTCTAACATTCGTATTGGTTTCTTACGGTTGTGGCCATGGACCACGCTTGATTTCATAAGTGCTTTTCATCTTTGATCGCTTTGCACTTACGTAGGTGATCTCCTAGAAGAGTATCCCGTTATACTCCAACATATTCTTATATGTCTTAGGAATCATTAAAGGCCTTTTGCCTATCCTCGTACCCTTTTTTGCTGGCTACACCCCTTATCATATGAATGGGTTGGAGATTGATCTCCAATGTGTTTATACAATCTCATAATTTAATTGTCCCTTTTGAACCTAAATCTTGGGATCTCCAGTCAACAAGGTTGGATATCCACTATGAGATTTTGATTATAGGGCCACACTCCCCTCGATAAACTTCCAAATGATCTCTTGGTTAACCATTTCATATGCGGATCCGCGGTTTCACATAATCACTCACGATTATGCCACTAGAGATCATTTTGCCATATAGCATTATCGCAATACATTTTAGTTGCATGCACAAGATTTTTCTCTAACAACTTATAAAACCACTCGGCCGAAGAAGCTTTATATGTTTTGCATAGAGAATTTTCCACAACAGTATATCGTCAGTTTTGGTAATCACAGTACCTCTTTTGCATCATTTTATCCTTTTAGGATATTTCCATCATCGAACTTTAAGTGTTGTTAACTCGTTATTTCTTACGAAATTCGAGACCAATGAAATACTCAACTTTAATTCACAATTTATATTTAAGCGCATAGTTTCTTAAAAAATTACAAGCTCAAGATTCTATTTCTTGCAAACTTGAAATTTTAAGTGCAAAGCTTAAACTTTGAAACTCAAATTAATCCTTGAGATTTAATTCTTCAAGTGTCTTGGAAACTTCATTCCAAACATTATTCTTGATGCACACATGTCAAAATGTCTCGTCAACATTTTTCCTTTGTTACTTGATGATTTCTAAATTGCTTCTCCAATGAGCATATCATCAATACACAAGCATTCATATGCTTAGGTGTGTACACATTTGTCACACTCGTTAATCTATTTGACAACATGATTTGTCAAACTCTTCATGTCTTTTATTTGACGTTTGTTATGACTTTACTTTGGCCTTCATTTGTCACACTCGTTAATCTATGGTTTAAATGATCCTTACAATCATGCCACAAACCATAAGATTCACTACAAGAAGTAATGCATAAATTTTACTGCTTTCAACAAATATCGTCATTACATTTATTTAGAATCACTCAATTCTTGGAGTTTACAACTTTCAAAGATACACAGTCTAATTTAAGTGGTAAGCGCTAGATCATCCAAATCAATTGAGAGACGATCTTCTTCGGTCGCATTTACTTTAGGCTTCCCGCGATCATTTTTTTGCGTCAATCCTTTGCCATATGACTGGGTTTTCTACATTTGTAGTACTTGCCTTTGAACTTCTTCGTCTTTCCAGATTTGGAGGCCATGCCGTCAAACTTTCGCTTTGTTCCGGCTTGTTTTTTCACTAAGTTCACTCGTGCTTCATGTTGGTGCCAATTTTCCTTCCTTTCGGAAATTTTGTTGTCCTCTTCTATTCTCAAGCGAACCACAAGGTCTTCAAGATTCATATCTTTTCGTTTATGCTTGAGATAATTCTTGAAGTCTTTCCATGACGGATGCAACTTTTCAATCATGGCGGCCATTTGGAATGAGTCACTTAGAACAATTCCCTCCGCATGAATTTCGTGCATGATTACTTGCAAATCTTGTACTTGTCCTATCACAGGCTTTGTATCAACATTTTCAAATCCAGGAGTCGCCCAACGATGAATTTCTTCGTGCCGGCATCCTCGGATCTATACTTTTTCTCCTGGATTGCCACAATTCCTTGGCCATCTTCACTAGACAATACACATTGTATAATGTGTTGTCCATTCCGTTGAGAATATAATTCTTGCACAGGAAATTGCTTTGATTCCACGCATCAACTGCAACCCTCTTTTGGTTGTCGGTTTCACTCTCCATAATAGTAGGAGCATCCTCATTGAGGAACCTTGCCAACCCAAAGGTTGTCAAATAAAACATCTTTTGATGCCATCGCTTGAAATCGTTCCCATTGAACTTTTCAGGCCTTTCACCATGATGAACTGGAGTCGTTGTTGCACTAGACGAAGCCATTTGTTGCTAGTATTATCTTAAGATTGTAGTACAAAATTTTATGGGTGTGTATCTTAGGAAAGTAGCAAGCAAAAACAACAAATGGCTTTGTATTAGAAATGTCGAGGCGAGATTTGGAATATCTGTCCTTAAGACAATATTGCCCCGCTACGGTGCTAACGGTTTACTTTGGCAATTTGTCTCCCAAGATACAACGACTATGATTTGTGATAGGAGCACTCCAAATCACAAATCCTTTAAACCACAACGGTCTAAAAACGTTCAACCATAACAATGATGAAGACTCATAAAATTACTCAAATTTTGATATTCAAATATGATGTGAATTTTTGAAATTCCATGTTCAATTCAAGTGAGGGGTGTTATATTTATAGTATGTCAAGAAGTATGTCCAAAAAGACACCATTTGGAGGCACCCTATCGCCAAAAATCGCACCCCAACATGAATGGACACACTATTCTTGGCAACAGACACAGTGCTCAATCGATCGAGGTAAAGAGCTCGATCGATCGAGCTATTGTTCCAAGAGAGGCGAAACTTTTTGGCATGCTCGATTTATCGAGCATAGTGCTCAATCGATCGAGCATTTTTTTTTCCACGATTTTCCAACAGGGCCCCGTTAATGAATCCAGTTTCTCGCAATATTGGAATGATAATGATCTCAGAGATGACAGATTTTCCAATATACTACTGGAAACAACCTAAGATTGTTGCAGTCAACAAATTGTAATCCCTCTATAGAATGGAGATACTCGAGTCCTTCTGGCAGACATTCAAGTTTTTTGCAACCATTAAAATGCAAGTACTTCAGAGTACATAGATCATCCAACATGATTGCTAGACCCCTGAGATTAGGACATTCAATGTCCAAATACATTAGGTTCTTTTGAGCACTCAGTAAACCTCCTGGAAGAATGCTAATTAGATCAGCATGGCTAGATAAGCAAACTGATTCAAGTGAAGTAAGCATCATGGATTAAAGAAATGTTGGATTGATGTCGGTATTCAAATCTGTAAGAGCTGGTAGAAAAGACAATCTAATCAACTTGGGACATTCTCTTACACTTAGAAATTGTAAGCCAACAAAACTAACATTTGAAGTTGTTATGGTCCATTCCTCAAGGCACAACACTTTGCATATAGATAGATTTATCAATGCAGGAAATGAATTTTCTCCTTCTCCATGCCATTCAGCATACAATCATCTTATAGAATCCAATCCACGGAGTGTGAGAAACTTAAGAACAGGTAGTTTACCAAGGGGTGGAAGGAGTTCACATCTATGACAACTTTCTAAAGTGATTTTACTTAGATTAGTAAATACTGAAGTATACATCCAATTTGGGAACCTTGAACCTTGATATGATGAAATGTGAATCTCCTCCAGATTCTAATGGGGTAGAATACCTTCTAGAGTCTCTTCAAAACATTCTATGGTGTTCTTGTTTGTGCCACTTGTCGAAGATATACTAAAAGATATCATGTTCTTTTTCATAATCATGTTGGCACTTCTGGCTTCTTCTAGATTTCTCATGTTTTCAAGTCCTCTTATGCTTAATCCTCCTCCAAGATTTAATCTCTTCAATTGGTTGATTTGATGTGCTGAGTCTTGACCCACAATGAAAATGCTTAATCCTTGCAGGGACGTTAACTCTCCAAGTTAAGTGAATCATACCTTTCAATTTCCACAAACCAATGATTTCTCATGTACCTCAAACCTTCACTACTAGAAAAATTGGCTTTAATAACGCTACAAAATGTCATGAAATGTGGCTATAGTGACGCTTTTGCTTTTAGTGACGATTACTTAAAAGTCGTTTAGTTGGGTGTTTCAATAGGTAATGTAGGTTATAATGATGTTTTAAAGCGAAGCAAATACTGCATTTTACGGTGCTAATAAGCGTCATGAAATGTAATATTTATGTCGCTTTAAAGCATAACTATAACATACATTATCTATTGAAATGCACACCTACGAGACGTTTTAAGTAAGCGTCACTAAAAGCAAAAACGTCACTATATCCACATTTCGTGACGCTTTTTAGCGTCATTATATATGTTTCATATACACTACAAATAATTACATTACAATAGCTTAAAAGCTGTTTTTTTTTTCATTTTCCGTGCTTCTACATATAAAAACAAATAAAATTAAAGCAAATATCAGTAAAATTAAAGCATTAAACCTGTCATAAAATTCTATTCAATATTAAACCACAAATTACAAAAAAACTAGTGAAATTAAAATCAAATTGAATAAAAAAGACATTACAACTATCAAAGTCATTACAAGTTTTTCAAGTAGCTTGCACAAACTGTCAAGATCATCTTCTTGGACTTCCACCGAGTAGTTGGCATATTGTCACGGGATGAGAGCTTTCACCCAAACTTTCTCGAACCCGTGCGGCACTTGACTAGTAACCCCGCGTTGCTAGCAAGTCAGCCTTCCTCCCGAGTTGGTTGCTAAAGTGCAAGAAAGAGAGAACACAAAGAGATTTTGAGAGAATGATTTGTATTGCTTGAATACTTGATTGAAAACTCGATGGTTAAAAATGAACTCCTACCCCCTATATATACAAGTCCACCTCCTCAATGGATGGTTGTGATCGATTTGATCAAACGGTGGAGAATGACCTTCTAGGATCTTCTACACTTCTACATGTTTCTACAAGGTTCCATGGATATCTCCTACAAGATTCTAGAAAACTCTATATTACAAAAGAATATACAAGTGAGACATAGAATCTTCTGGGGTGCTCTAAAGTGTTCTTCGAACTTCTGGGAGCTTCCGGGATGTCCCAAAGCCTCTAATTTGCCGGAATCCGCTAGAAAGTTCCGGAGTGTGACATTCCCCCCCACCTAAGTTGGCGACGCCCTCGTCGCCTGCGTATCGCGGAACTCCTTGATCTTGTGTGTAAACTGCCACAAGTGGTCTTCGTGCTCCCAGCTAGACTCTGCCTCAGGAAGACCCTTCCATTGCACGAAGTACTCTGTGTATGGGAGAACACCTCTTTTATGTATCACTCGGTCCGCCAGAATCTCATCCACGCCTTTGTCATATGATGTGACCACAGCAGTTGGTGCGCCCGACGTGATGTCGCATGGCTTGGATCCTCCATGTCCGCATGATATGGCTTCAGCTGACTCACATGAAACACTGGATGGATCTTTAACTTTGGCGGTAATTGTAGTCGATAAGACACTGTGCCTAAATGTCGCTCGATGGGAAAGGGGCCTTCATATCTACGTATCAATCCCTTGTGTACTGGCCGCAATGATTTGAACTGTTGGGGTAGTAGCTTCACCATTACAAGGTCCCCTTCCTTGAACTCGACCACTTGTCGCTTAAGATCTGCCTACTTCTTCATCGTTTTGGCGGCTTTGTTCAAGGATGCCCGAGCCAAGTCAGTCTCCTCCCGTATGGACTTGGCAAATGTGTATGCTGCGGGGCTGCTCCCTGTGTAGCCCGTGGCAATGTTATGCAGTGTCATCGGTTGTCTGCCTGTGGCTAACTCAAATGGACTACGTCCAGTAGATTCGCTTCGCTGCAAATTATAAGAGAACTGGGCAATGTCTAAGAGTTTCGCCCAATCTCGCTGGTTGGCACTCACATATTGTCGTAAGTATAATTCCAGTAGCGCATTCACCCGCTCGGTCTGCCCATCCTTTTGAAGGTGGAAGCTTGTTGAGAATGCAAGATCGGACCCCAAAAGCTTGAATAGCTCGGACCAAAACTTCCCCGTGAAGCGAGGGTCGCGATCACTCACAATGGTCTTCGGAATGCCCCAATGCTTGACCACGTGCTTAGTGAAAAGCTTGGTTGTGTCAACGGCAGTGATGTCTGGCGGTGCAGCAATAAAGATAGCATACTTAGAAAACCTGTCCACCACAACAATGATAGTCCCGCACCCTTCTGACTTGGGTTGTGCCGTAATGAAGTCCATTGATATGCTCTCGAACGGGTGCTCAGGAATAGGAAGTGGTTGTATGAGACCGGCTGGCTGCTGTTGTTCCACCTTGTCTTGTTGACACACAAGACAAGTCCTCACATAGGCCTCCACATCCTCCCGCATCCTTGGCCAATAATAAGAATCCTCCATGAGTGTCATAGTGCGATGCATCCTTGGGGCCAGCCCACTTTGAATCATGACACTCCTTGAGTATTTCCTGGCACAAATTTCCCCACTTGGGCACGAAGAGGCGGTCTCCCTTAGTGAATAGCAAGCCATCTCGAATCCAAAAACGTCGGGTTTTGCCTTCCCTAGCAAAGTCCATGATGTTCCTTGCCATCGGGTCTTGACCTAGTCCTTCCCGTATGCGATCCTTCAACATGCTTGCGGGTTGGCTTATGGCTACGAGCTCCGCCTTCCGGCTTAAGGCATCGGCTACACGATTAGTTGTCCCCGGCTTGTACTCCAATGTGTAGTCGAACTCAGCAAGAAACTCCTGCCACCTGGCTTGATTCGGAGTGAGCTTCTTTTGAGTTTGGAAATATCTTGTGGCAACATTGTCCGTCCGCACAATAAACTTTCTCCCAAGCAAGTAATGCCTCCATACTAGTAGACAATGGACCACTGCAGTCATCTCCTTCTCATGGACTGTGTAGCGCCGCTCGGCATCATTCAACTTGCAGCACTCAAAGGCAATGGGATGCCCATTTTGCATAAGAACGCCCCCAATGGCATAGTCTGAGGCATCAATGTGCACCTCATATGGCTTTGTGTGATCCGGCAGGGCTAAGACTGGTTGCTCTGTCACCTTGCTCTTTAGCTCTTCAAATGCTTCCCAGCACTTTGGATCTCACTCCCACTTTTTGTTATTCTTCAAGAGATTAGTGAGGGGGTGGCGATGTTAGAATACCCCTATATGAAGCGGCGGTAATAGTTGGCTAGCCCCAGAAAAGATCGGAGTTGGGGCACATTGGTTGGGGCCTCCCAATCTCGTATGGCCTTCACCTTGGCATCTTCCATCATGATTCTCCCGGTCTTGATGTTGTGACCCAAGAATGATACCTCATCTCGGGTAAAAGAGCACTTCTCCAACTTGATGTATAGTTCATTCTCCCGAAGTGCCTGAAACACTTTTCTCAAATGCTCCACGTGCTCTCCCAACGTGGATGAGTAGATAACAATATCATCAAGGTAAACAACCACAAATTTATCCAAGTAAGGGCGGAATACCTTGTTCATGAGGGTGCAAAACGTTGCTGGTGCATTGGTGAGGCCAAAAGGCATAACTAGAAATTCGTAAGAACCGTACCTCGTGACCATAGCGGTCTTTTGCTCGTCCCCTACGGCAATCCGCACCTGCCAATACCCGGACCGCAAGTCTATCTTTGAAAACCACTTGGCCCCTCCAAGCTGGTCGAACAAGTCGCCAATGAGCGGATATGGTACTTGTTCCGGACCGTCAATTTGTTCAAGGCCCGATAGTCCATGCACATGTGTAGAGATCCATCATGCTTCTTTTGAAAGAGCACTGGTGCACCATATGGGGACTTGGATGGCTGGATCATCCCCGCATCAAGCAGTTCCTTGAGTTTTCCGCAACTCCTCCAATTCGGGTGGTACCATCTGATAGGGTGTGCGTGAAGGTGGGCTAGCATCCGCTACTAGCTCAATCTTGTGGTCCACGTCCTCCTTGGTGGTAGCTTCTTTGGGAGCTCCTTTGGCATAATGTCCTTGAAGTCCTCAAGCACGGTCTTGACTTCCATGGGCAACTCCCCCAAGCCCTCGGTCTTTGTCCCTTCGTCTATCTTAGGAACTATGGCATAGGTCTCCTCACTACGCCTAAGCCCCTTTGCAAATTGAATAGCCGACCACATGCTCGGCCCCTTGGCCTCCATCTTGGCCGGTATAGTGCATGGAGTGTTTGCATCAAGGATATATAAAGAGTCCGAAAAGGGTAGAATGCAAGCACGTACCTCATCGAGCCACTCCAACCCAAGTACCATGTCGTAATCATCCATGGGCACCACTGTGTAGGAGACATATCCCTGCCATTCTCCTATCGTGGTCTTCACTCCCTTGGCCGCTCCGGCGATTGGTTTGGTCTTTGCATTCACTGACTTGATTGATCCTCCGGTTGGAGTGATGGCAAGCCCCAGCTTTTTCGCCGCCGCCTCCTGGATTAAGTTGTGTGTGGCTCATGTATCCACCAATGCCTTGACTCGTTGTCCCCTAACCAAGGCATCCACAAACATAGACCCACCCTTGGGTCCTTTGGCGCGCTCCACCTTTGCCTTGACGGCATTAAGGAGCCTTAGAGATCCAATCTGTGTGCCCTCCTCCTATGGCTCGTCATCTTCGTCTGCAAGAGCTGCTAGTTTGTTTACTTTTGGGCAATTGGCCATGAAGTGGTCGGTCTTGTGACAAAGGAAGCAAGTCCGTTCCCGGTCATTGGACCTATAGGTTGATGGTCTTGGTGCATTGCCCCTGTTGTAAGTTTGGCTTGTGTTTGACTGGTTGCCTCCCACCCCTTGCCCTTGTCATCCCTCCTGCCTTTGTTGTTGCCATCATTGGAGGGCCGCAACTCAATAAGGCTCTCGGCATAAGCAATTGTCATAGCCAGATCCTGCACTTAACGGCGTTGGAGCTCTTGTTTTGCCCACGGCTTGAGTCCATCAAGGAAAGCAAAGAATGCATCACGATCCGTCAACTCCGGGATCTCCAAAATGATCTCTTGGAACTCCTTGATGTGCTCTTTTATAGTTTTGTTGTGTGTGAGCCGTCGTAGACGTCCCCGAGCCTCATACTCCACATTCTCGGGGTAGAATTGCCACTTGAGCTCGGCCTTGAAGTCTTCCCATGTGACCATGCGACATGTGCCTCGCTCAATGTCGGCGTGTCGCCTCCTCCACCATAGTGTGGCTGTGTCGGTCAGGAATAGGGGCGCTGTGCGAATCTTGGCCTCGTTGTCCCGTACATTCGAGGCTGCAAAGTATTGCTCCAAGTTCCATAGAAAGTTGTCAAGTTCCTTAGCATTGCGAGTCCTATTGTATGGTCTTGGCCTTGGAACATCGATCCTGGTTGGTGCCATGGCTACATGCTCTCCCGCATTGGTCATGGCCCTCTTGCATACCATCATGTCGGCTTTGAGAGTTTTGAACTCTTCTTCCAAGGCCTCAATCATGCCCCTAAATTCATCGAATTGACTCTTCATATCAAAACATAAAGAGTTAATTGTTGGAGTACCTGGCCTTGAAACTCCTCCCCTGAGGTGTTCCCTTCAAGTTCCCGTACCTTCTCGGCCACATCCTCGAAGGCTTGGGATTGATCCGCTATGTATTGCTCCAGTCGGATCATCCGGTTCTCCATGCCACCCATAAAGTCGACCGAGGGTTCCCTTGACTGGCCTCGGCCCTTCCTTGGTGCCTTCTCTGGCTTCTCGGGTTGTTGGACCACCCCTGAGTCCGACATTCTTTCTTCTAGCAAACACCAACGAACAACCTTGAGTGCGGAAGCTTTAAGAGCCGACCTAGGCTCTGATACCACTTGTCACGGGATGAGAGCTTTCACCCAAACTTTCTCGAACCCGTGCGGCACTTGACTAGTAACCCCGCGTTGCTAACAAGTCAGCCTTCCTCCCGAGTTTGTTGCTAAAGTGCTAGAAAGAGAGAACACAAAGAGATTTTGAGAAAATGCTTTGTATTGCTTGAATACTTGATTGAAAACTTGATGGTTACAAATGAACTCCTACCCCCTATATATACAAGTCCACCTCCTCAATGGATGGTTGTTATCGATTTGATCTAACGGTGGAGAATGGCCTTCTAGGATCTTCTACACTTCTACATGTTTCAACAAGGTTCCATGGATATCTCCTACAAATTCTAGAAAACTCTATATTACAAAAGAATATACAAGTGAGACCTAGAATCTTCCGGGGTGCTCTAAAGTGTTCTTCGAACTTCTGGGAGCTTCCGGGATGTCCCAAAGCCTCTAATTTGCCGGAATCCGCTAGAAAGTTCCAGAGTGTGACAATATGCTATCTAATATTTTTTGCTCCCTTCGACTCTTTTCAAACTTAGCAGCAGGATTGTTATCACCAACAATAGCTAGGCCTGGAGAAACATGATAAAAATGGGGCCAATATATGTACGAGTTACTAACCTACCATGCCCTCCAGGCTGAATACCGAGCACATCTTTGTCTGCAAGAACTGCATTCACAGGAAATACTCCACCACCCAATGCTTTTTCTAGTATCTTAACAAGGCAACAATCAAAGGTGTCATTTTTTATGCATGGAAATGTATTCCAGTTACTATTGATTGTATAATCAAATTATTGAGAATGAAATGTAATCATGTTCGAAAATGTGAATAGATGTAAAAAAATATTTACAGACACTACTAAAAGCATCAATAAAAAGCTTAAAATAAATCTTCAACAGATGAAGCGGGCACCCAAAGTAAAGCAACATATTGTTTAGTCAAAAATAAAAGCGAAAAAAGCCGTAATCAAAAGTAAAAAGTACAAAGATGTGAACAGTGAAAAAAGGGAAGAAGAAAAAACCAAAGTTCCTGAAAGCAAATAAGTAAGTGATGCTAAAAAATATTTACCATTTCTCCCTGCAATGAAAAGAAAATGAAAGTCCTGATTGAGCTTCAAAGATTCATACAAAAAGACAGCATTTAGAGTGATATAGAGATCACAAAAGTGCTCTGCCCATCAAAAAAAGCATACACAGATACACCTTCAGTCACCTTTTTCCCATTTTCTCAAGAATTCTGAACAGAAGTGACCAAAAAACAAGAAAGTGCGAGTCCTGAAGCTTCAAAGATTGTATGGAAAAAAAAAGCACTCATCTAGAGTCATTTAGTAATCACAATACAGAAAACACAGTTACTTTTCCCACAATTAGATCTTTTCCACCTTGCTCCCTACAATGATCAACAGAAGTGATTAAAAGAAACAAGAAAATGCAAAAAGTTTTCACCTACTAAAATGAAAATAACAAAAAACAGAGCAAAAACTAATATCAATAATAATAACCTTTAATTACAGATTTGAATATTTATCCCAAGCATGTTTAAACTTTGAATATTTGATGTTAAAGAATATTTGCAAAAAGTTATTGAATATTTGAATATCCCAACCATGTTTAAACTTTTTCCCCCTCTTTTTAACTCTCCGACATACACAGTCCAACTCTTTTGTCAGTGAACCAATGACTCAAATGTTAAAAGATTTGATGTAATCAGTCCCTGAGATTTATGTGTATCTTCATGATGCACAAAGTGATGATCCAACAATCATCTTCATGAGCAGCAGACCCAGATTTAGCAACAAAGGTAGACCCTGAACAATATGTGTTCTTCGAAAACATATGGTATTCAATTTTTACGACTTGTTCGCCTTTATTCTCCTCCCCCTTACCAATCCAAATTAAACAAAATTCATATATCTTAGGTATCATCACGAGATTTTTGATAAAAATGATCTCACTCAATATTACACAATTATAGAAAAAAAAAAATCAATAAATATTAATATGCATGATTGAATTAGGGTTCAATTTATTCTTAAAATATTCTACTCAATTCTCAAAATATATTTTGTTTTACATTAATTCTTATCATTTATTAATGCCTATACATTTGATATAATTAATTAATGAATATGACGTGTTAAAACTCTAATATATAAATATAGGGTTTATGCTTATTTAATATTGGCTTTGAGCTTATTGAAAATAGGATTTGGGCTTATTATTTTTTATGTAATTTAAGCTCAATCCCATTAACACTCTACCTTTCCATCAAGCCATCGCCCACGGCTTTAAGCCCCATACACCTAGGCGCTGAATAGCGCGGCCTGATGTATGTGTGGGGGTCTCTCACATATCAGAGGCGACAAACTCTGGCCTGGCTTGGCTTCTCGCCTAGGCGGGCGAGGGCTTTTTAGAAACCATGGTATCATGCATTTGCATGTTTACTATAAAATACCTTGGAAACTTTGATTTTTCTCTCCTCAGGATAAAGTTGTGACAGGCCCGCATATTTTACCATTCCTGTGTGTAGCTCAATTGCTATTACATTATGATTAATGATTAATCATGCAAACTCACCAGGTCGGGGACGCCTCCTAAACCTTCCAAAACTCACCGTCCTTTCAACTTCCTGCATAAAAACATAACGAAAACCAACAATATTCCACCACAGAGCTTAAAACTAACATAAATACTATTAACATGCCTTCAGTTACGGAGGAGAGGTGGCCCGGACACGACCTTGAATCCCGATTAAAGCATTGATCAGAGCGCATTCTCCCTCCGTAAATGGTTTCGAAATCTGCTCGGATTGTTTTTGCCTGACCAGAGAACAATGGAGAGATAGTCAAACATTAACAAAAACATTCACACGAAATCCATCAATTAAAATCAAAATCTGAGGGAAACTGAGTGTAGGAGATTTTAAGAATTATTGAGAGAAATGAGGTGAATAAATGAGAGAGTGGGAAAAATGAATAATGAGCAGAAAAAACAAAACCTATTAATCTTAATTTGTGTGATCATTGTGTGTTTTTGTAACACTGTTTTTTATAGTGTGACAATAAAAGGGTGGAATTAGGGGATTCATTTAGTAGTAAGGTGTTGAACTAACATTTTTCATTAAAATGTGTCAGTTCCTTGAATATGTTGGCATTCTCCAAGATTATGAAGAAATTGACAGTACTCACTTTGATCGCGGTACTTTCAAATCTGGACATGGAAATGGACACAAGAACGCAACGTTTTTCAAACATTAACCGAACTGGTTCCAACAGGCATAGTCATGATAAGTTAAAAGTTGCCTTTGTAGGTTACCTTCTCAGATTTCTTCTTGGCAAACCAGATAACAAGCCAGGTTCATATTGCATTCTCATCAATAATTGTATCGCTAATCTACGCGGTAATATCATTTTCATGCATTTCAGGTTCAGGCTTTAAGAAGTTTGCAATTTTACATTTGCTACTATGGACGGGGAGACTTCAAAAGGAGATCATGTAGTTTTATAAAAAAACTCAATTGTACTTACTTAATAATACCAAAATCATTTGAAAACATGGAGAAGATAGAGACTTAAACTTTATTTCGATTTCGTATTCTGAGAAGTCAATTTATGCTATCTTCTACCAATTATTATCTGTCTTCAACAATTTTAACAATTTTGACTAAGGAATTAATAAAATCCATGAAGTGATTGTAAAGAATCCAGTTTCCGAAATCATATAGTAAGCATAAAAATAGTATAGATGTAGCAGGCATAAAATTAATATAGATGGAGCATAAAAATTTTGAAGTGATAAAGTGGTGCATGTGAAATCCCCACGAGCAATACTGAAACAAAATCAGTTCATTCATATATCACAAACAACAAAATCAATCCTGAAACAAAATTTAGAAATATCTCGAAAAAAATTGGAAGCCACGAGCAATACTGAAACAAAATTTGGTAATGTCTTGGAAAAGTTTAGAAAGAGTGCTTAGATTTTGGTATTTGATTGGATATAACATATTGTTTACACCAGAAAAAAAGTGATGCTAATGACTTACTTAAAAAGATAGAAGGAACTAGAAAGAGTGGTTAGATTTTGGTATTTGATTGGATATAACATATTGTTTACACCAGAAAAAAAGTGATGCTAATGATTTGCTCTACCAATTGTTCAGAGTGCAAGGAGCAGAGGAATTTGAAGTTTGCATGGCAAATGCATCGGTATTGTCCAGAAAAGTGTATTATTTCAAAGGCAAACTTATGTTTCCCCCACAGAACATTCATATCAATAGCTTATAGTTGTTATAAGATCAATTTGCATGCATAAAAAAACAAGATTTGCTGAGTCTAGTTTCTTCTATCTTTTTAAGAAAGTCACCTTTGAATTACAAACAGTTGATATTCATGATAGAGGTTGAGTGGCAGCCCAATGATAGCAGCATTCCAATATTCCCCTCAAGTAAGCCAAACCTATTAACATCCAATTTAATCCTAGGATGAGACACAAGACATGTGGCACTCCCTCTAAATTCACAAGAGAATTGAGTAAATGAGAATAGGTGCAGTGCATGTAACATAGTAAAGATCACTTAATCGAAACAAAGTCTCATCTCCAGATTATTGATATTTGGACACACACATAAGCAGTATAAACGGATAATTTTATTTTTCTTGCACATATTGAATCTATTGCTAAGAAAAAAAGGTGTCCCTAAGTTTTAGGTTCAAAAATAAGCATAAGATTCAAGTTCATCATAATAAATAATTAGAATATGAACAAACTTACAACCCTAAAATCAACAATGGCTGTCCACCAAAAGTTGTGTGGATGATGCCGCAGATAGCAGTAGAAGCAAGAGGACAGGATTCAAGCTTCCCTCTATTACACAACCAAAAAAAGCTTAATAAGTCAAGTTATATGAGTTCTCAATTCAAAATGACCTAGAAAAGAGTAAGGCTGGCATGTTTCCCTACTCAATTGCTCCCCAAAGGCAAAAACATGGAGAGCCGAAGCGAGGAAAATATATGTTGCAGACGATGAAAAGCAGTTAATGAATTCAAAAAGCACATAAATACAAAACAAACAAAGAACAAGTCCATAAGAAACAAATCAGTAAGCTTTGATTTACCTTTAATGGATCCACCAAGCAACTGTAAGATGAAAATTTATATAAATGAACAAGGAAACTAAAATACCTGGACGCGGGAGAATCCTCGAGCTTCATGAACCATGCCATTTCTTCGTTCAGATTTAGATTCCAGGTGAATTATCGAACACAACAATGATTTCAGCAAAAAAAAACCAAATAAACAGGAGAAATGAAGGGACAATGGTACCGAGCCGCATGTGTGCACCAGCTCTCAATGTTTCCTTCTTCTCCAGTGAGACGTCTCCGTCTTTTCCTAAATCTCACAAAGCAAAGCCCTAGAAGAAGAGAGTAATGGACGTTGGGAAAAATAACTCAATATTTTCTGGTCAGATATGTAGGAGCAAAAATAAATATGGAATAAAAAACACACGGTTTACATGGTTCGGCAAAAATTAGCCTACGTCCACGGGGCTGCTGCAGATCTTTTATTGAAGAAAAATACAAGTGTTTACAAAACACTGACAACACTCAATCTGAAAAAACACTCAGAAAATTATACAGCAATTTTTCTTCACTAGTATTTTTACTCTGATTGCACTGTGTATTTTTCTCTCTATTCTTTTCGGTGTGTTTTTAGGATGTAAATGCATCTCTTATTTATAGAGAATTTCCTACGAAAACTTCAGCCAAATTTTTCTTCATGCATTAAATTTGTCCAGCCAAAAAAGTCTTCTCTTGCTTCTTAATTTCTTCGGTTTTGAAATTTGGCCAGATTTTCTTCAACAACAAATTTTGTCTTCTTTGTAATTTTCTTCTCGGTGATTGGGTTGGCATCTTTGACTAACAATCTCCCACTTGGAGACTGATCTCAATCTGTCTTCATACCTCGATCAATGCAGCAGCCTCTTCTGATCTGTTAATCCAACAAGCCAACTGAAGTTGAGCAATGATCACCACATTTGTTAACATATCTGCTGGATTCTTACTTCCTTGGGTCTTCTCTAATGTTAGCACATCATCCTCAAGTAGAGACCTGATAAAGTGATAACGGAAACCAATGTATTTTGTTCTAGAGTGGAATGCTGAATTCTTTGCCAGATGTATTGCACTCTGACTATCACTATACATAACATTCTTCTCCTGGTTGAATCACAGCTATGTTAACAAACCTTGAAGCCATATCAATTCTTTACTGGCTTCTGTCACTGCAACATATTCAGCCTCTGTAGTGGATAAAGCTACAATCTTTTGTATCCGCGACATCCAACTAACAGCTGTAGTTCCAACAGTGAATACGTAACCTGTGGTGCTTTTCCGGTGATCGACATCACCTTCATAGTCTGCATCTACGTAACCTTGTACTTTTAGTTCTCCTTTTTTCCAAAGTACAAACACTTCTTTGCAGTGCCTCGTAGATACCTCAAAATCCACTTAACTACTTCCCAATGAGCCTTTCCTGGAATTGACATAAACCTGCTAACAACTCCCACTGCATGGGCAATGTCCGGCCTTGTACAGACCATCGCGTATATCAAACTCCCAATGGATGAAGCGTAATGAACTTTAGCCATGGATTCTTTTTCTTCCTCAGTCTGAGAACACTGGTCCTTGGATAGGCGAAAATGACTAGCCAAAGGTGTGCTAACAGATTTGGCGTCGCCCATGTTGAATCTCTGCAAAACACGATTGATGTACTCTGCCTGAGATAACTGGAAAAGTCCCTTTTCCTTATCTCTTGTGATTTGCATTCCAATAATCTTTCTTGCTGGACCCAAATCCTTCATGTCAAATTATTTTTACAACTGCTGCTTCAAGTTTCTGATCTCGTCCATATCAGAACCAGCTACTAACATATCATCGACATTAAGTAGAAAAATGACATAACTGGACTTGTATTTCTTGACGTAGCAACAATGGTCGGCGTTGCACCTCTGGAAACTTTCCTTGTGCATAAAGTCGTCAAACGTTAAGTACCACTGCCTTTGAGCTTGTTTAAGGCCGTGCAAGCTCTTTTTCAATTTGCACACTTTATTCTCCATCCCTTTCTCTGCGAAACCTTCTGGTTGAGACATATAGATTTCCTTATCAATTTCTCTGTAAAGAAACACAGTCTTCACGTCCAATTGCTCAAGATGAAGATTTTCACTGGCAACAATACTCAATACAGTCCTAATAGTATTGAGCTTCACAACTTGAGCAAAAATCTCTGAGTAGTCAACTCCTTCTTTTTGTTGAAACCATTTGACTACCAGTCGGGCTTTGTATCTCGTGGAACCATCATGATCTTCCTTCACCCGATACACACATTTGTTGTGAAGTGCCTTTTTGTCCATAGGCAACTCAACAAGTTCTCATGTCTGATTAGACATAAAAGACTTCATCTCGTCTTTCATGGCAAGCTCCCACTTGCCTGCGTCTTTGGTCTGACATGCTTCATCGTAGCATTCAGGCTCACCTGCATCGGTTAGCCACAGATAGTTCATATACCTTTTGTTAGGTACATGAGGCCGAGAACTCCTTCTCAATTCATGAACTAGAGCAGGAGATGTAGCATGCTGTTGCTCGCTGTCTTGATCAATTGATTCCCCTAACTGAGGAATCTCAACTATCTATTCCACATGACTTTTTGGGACATCGTGCACCTATGTATACGCTGGTTCACTCTGTTCTGAGTCGCTGCCAACTGTGCTATGCATGTCCTTATACATCACTCGTTCGTTGAAGATTACATCTCTGTTGCGGGTCATCTTTTTGTTTTCATCATCCCAAATGCGGTAGCCAAACTCATCTTCGCCATAACCAATGAAAGTGCAGTTCTTTGATTTGGTATCGAGTTTGTTTCTGTGTGCATCACTGATATGCACATATGCTACACATCCGAAAACTTTAAGATATGAGAGGTTTACCTCTTTTTCGCTCCATACCTCTTCTGGTATTCTGTGCTCCAATGGTACCGATTGACCTCAGTTAATCAAGTAAAATGCTGTGTTAACTGCTTCTGCCCAGAACTGCTTCGGCAGGCCTGATTGTACCCACATGCTTCTGGCTCGTTTTGTCAACGTCCGGATCATACGCTCAGCTACACCATCGTGTTGAGGCGTACCAGGCACAGTGCTCTACATTCTGATTCCGTGTTCATAGCAGAACTTCTTGAAAGCCTCAAATACTTATAACTTATATTTCAGAAAGTAAACCCATACTTTCCTGGAGTGATCATCAATAAAAGTCACAAAGTAGTATTTCCCACTAATGGATGAGACAGTCGTTGATCCCAAACATCAGAGTGAACTAGTTCAAGTTTCACATTCTTTGGGGTTCTGGTACTTGTCTGAAAGCTAACTCTTTTCTGCTTTCCAAAAATACATCCTTCACACGTGTCAATATCAATTGACTGAAGGCTCGGAAGTTTCCCCTTTGAGTGCATCACTTTCATTCCTTTCTCACTCATGTGGCCAAGTCTCTGATGCCATAGAGTAGGACTTTCTGTGTCTGCTGCAACTGCAATTGAACAGCGTGCTCCTGCTGTCATGTAAAGAGTACCACTCTTATTGCCTCGAGCAATTATCATTGCACCTTTTGAGATCTTCCAAGTATCACCGTGAAAGACTGTTGTACGACCTTCACCGGCCAACTGGCCAACTGAGATTAAGTTCTTTCTCAGATCGGGAATATGTCTGACATCCTTCAGTTCCCATACATACCCGTTCAACTTAATCTTTATGATACATTTGCCAACAATCTCGCAAGAATGTTTATTACCAAGGAGACTTTACCAAGGTTTCCGTGGACATATTTCTCGAGGAGTTCTCTCTGCAAAGTAGCATGGAATGATGCTTCGGAGTCTAACACCCAAGAATCTTCCTTGCACTCTAAGGAACATACTAAGGCATCATTTCCAGAAGCAAACGTTGCTTCTGCCTTCACCTCCTGATTCTTTGGTGCATTTCTGCACTGATTTTTATAATGTTCGGGCTGCCCGCATTTCCAGCACTCGAGTCTTTGAGTTCTGAGAATTAGGGGGATTCCTATATTTGGACCTCCTGTCCATTTGTTTGCCACGTCCACCTCCTCTGTTTGATTTTCTACCTCTTGGCTCTGTATGTAATACTGAATAGGTTGATGATTCATTTGAATCTTTCCGTCTGATCTCTTCACTGAGAACCAGATCACAAACATCGTCAAATTTCAACTTTGTACTTCCCGATGAGCTACTCACAACTGAGACAATAGCATTCCAGCTTTCCGGTAGGGAAGACAAAAGTATTCATGCTCGTACTTCATCATCAAAATCAATGCTAACTGAACTCAACTGGGTTGTCACTGTGTTGAGTTCATTGAGGTGTTGAGCTACCGATCCGCCTTCTACCATCCGCAAATTGAACAACCACCTCATCAAATGAAGTTTGTTTGAAGCTGATGGCTTCTCGTACATGCTTGAAAGAGTTGTCATAAGACACGTCTTGGTCTTTTCTTTTGCTATGTTGAAAGCAACATTGCTTGACAACGTCAGTCGGATAACTCCGAGAGCTTTTCTATCTAGAAGAGCCCATTCTTCATCTTTCATGCCTTCTGACTTCACGCCCGAGAGAGGTTGATAAAGGCCTTTCTGGTACATATAGTCTTCTATTTACATTTTCCAAAAGCCAAAATCTGAACCATTGAACTTTTCAATATTCATTTTTCCTTCATCTGTCGTCATTACTCCCACTCGAACCTGTCTCCCGCCGGATTGCTGTTTTGACAATTTTTGAAATTCACCGTGCTATTGAAAAAACACTGGTGTGGACGAATTTGGTATCGCTGACCAAATTCTATTATTTTCAAAATTTACTATTCACGAAATTCACTATTCACATGAATAGTAACCCGACAAAAAAATATTGACAAAATTAACAATTTGGCTCTGATACCAGTTGTTGGGAAAAATAACGCAATATTTGCTGGTCAGATATGTGGGAGCAAAATAAATGCGGAATAAAAAATACACGGTTTACGTGGTTCGGCAAAAATTAGCCTACGTCCACGAGCTGCTGCAGATCTTTTATTGAAGAAAAATACAAGTGATTACAAAACACTGTCAACTTTCAATCTGAAAAAACACTCAGAAAATTATACAGCAATTTTCTCTCACTAGTATTTTTACTCTGATTGCACTATGTATTTTTCTCTCTATTCTTTTCGGTGTGTTTTTAGGATGTAAATGCATCTCTTATTTATAGAGAATTTCCTACGAAAACTTTAGCCAAATTTTTCTTCATGCATTAAATTTGTCCAGCCAAAAAAGTCTTCTCTTGCTTCTTAATTTCTTCGGTTTTGAAATTTGGCCAGATTTGGCCAGATTTTCTTCGACAACCAATTTTGACCTCTTTGTAAATTTCTTCTCGGTGATTGGGTTGGCATCTTTGACTAACAATGAAGACGGAGAGCAATGAACGTTTTAGTTTTCCCGGTGAATGGTTAGAAAAAATTAGGGTAAGGTAATCTAATTTTTAGGACATATTGTAATCTT
Organism: Haberlea rhodopensis; assembly: GCA_907163345.1. Lineage (NCBI taxonomy): Eukaryota > Viridiplantae > Streptophyta > Magnoliopsida > Lamiales > Gesneriaceae > Haberlea > Haberlea rhodopensis. The sequence goes on from CAJQUN010000013.1 coordinate 11,240,542, forward strand.
GAACACTTTTTAATAATGTGATAATATAAGTGTCAAATTAGAGTATTTTTTTAGTAGTGCATCTTTAGGCAACTCGAGAAGGTCAAAAGTATCTGTAAGCTTCAAGGTCTGAAGGTTGTGGAGACGAGTAATGCATTCAGCCAACCTCATGATACCATAGCATGACATTGCAAGGAACCTGAGATGCTCCGATTTGCCAACAAAATTCGGCAATTTCTCTATCCTGCAACCATTCACGTTCAACACTCTTAAATATCGTTGGTTTGATAGAAAGGAAGAAACGATTCTCTAGAATCCGAAGCCATTCCACTAAGCAGAATAAAGTGAGCGCAAATGATCACCGCTCGGTAGTTCGAGCTCATCCTTTTTCTCATTAATCCTCCAAAATGATTCCAAGCCATACGACAAGTGGCGGACTTTAGGAGGAATTTTTCACCATGTCATGCCCCCACGCATTAAGTTTCATGTCACATGACTGATGCTGCCAAATCATGCATAAGATCGTGCATTTTACATCTCATTGCACCTGTTTGGCCTTTCCGGACATCTTGCAAAAAGGATCGCCAAATCAATTCTTTGAAAATTAATTGGCCAATGAGATGCAAGTCCGTCTGGCCTTCAACATTAAGGGAGCCATTTGCCATCCATAGCTGGATAAGCGGTCACATTTCATCAAATAATCCTTGGGAAATATGCAACAATAAGCGAAACACTGGCTCATTTTGCGGAAATAAATTGTCATAACTCAACCTCAAAATAGGGAAGATACGGTCTTCATGATCTGGCAGATTCCATATTTCACTTGCTTTAATGGCCAACAATTCGCTCTCATGACTTTTATATTGCATCAAGCTCCCTAAAGCCTTTATCGCCAAAGGCACACCACCACATTTCTTCGCTATCACCTCACCAGTTCCGACTACATGCAAATGCTCTTTTCTTGAATAAAGACAAAGAATCAACATCTGATAAATATCCAAGATGGTGTGAGATGATTGTAGCCATCATCACGGAAATCTTTTCAATTCGGGTAGTTACCATTACCCCACTGCCTTTTGACCCACATCTTAACGCTTTTTTTAGTGGATCCCAGAGGCTTTGGTTTTCATTCAAAACATCGTCCAGGACTAACAAAAACTTCTTTCCCTCAACTTTTCTTGAAGAAGACGTATGAATGGATCTAACTCAGTGACACTACATCCACTTCCCTGTATTGATTCTAAAATTGCTCTAACCAGTCTCTGTAAGCTGAAATCTTATGATACACAAACCCAAATTCGCAATTCAAAATACTTCTGTACCCTTTCGTCATTATAAACCTATTGGGTAAGCGTGGTTTTCCCTATTCCACCCATTCCCCATATGACACAGATAGAAATATCATCTTGATCAAGCATTTTATAGAGCAATTTCTCGACTAGCATTTCCCTTTCCTCATCCCTTCCAAAAATTTCAAATTCATTCACCAATGAACTATGTCGGCTCTCTTCATCTCCAACTTGGCTATTCACAGTTCCCTCCCTCAAATGGAATCTAAGTCTATCATCAACTATAGCATCTAATTGTCCCCTTATCTCTCTCACTTCGTGCACTATTTTAAGACGAAATAACAAACAGATTTCTTTTCGATAAAAAAAACATTAAATACATGCCTCTTTCGGAATTCCATCTTTGTCTGAGACCTCGGTAGCAATCAGGTCTAGTACATCTTCAGCATCATAGGCAACATTTTGAGCTTCCGTAAGCAATTTTGTAGCATCTCTTTTTTTCTTTGCTTGACTTCTGCGTCTTGAAGCACAAGATGGATTGTACTAAACCTCTAGACCTCACCCTTTAAAAGTGATTATATTGAAATATATCCTTATATAATATACATGCAATTTTAGTGACCAAAAATCAATTATTATTATTAGTAGTATTAGTAAAAATAATATTATAGTAATCATAGTTGTTAATGATAATGATAACTGCTATTATTATTTTCATAATTATTTTATACATTAATAAAAGTAATATTTTTTTTTACTATTTATAATTATAATTATAATTATAATTTATTGATAATAACAACAAAAATTTAATATATACAAGAATGCACAAAAATAATTATTAGTATTATTTTCATATTATCACCTCTTTTGGATAAAGTAAAAAGATATTGTAATACCAAAAGTATCAACATCTCTTTATCTCATTTTGTCCAATCAACTAAACAATATATTTTTAAAATAAGGTCATATAGATTATAACTTCCCAAAACAACTTATAAGATTTTCTTATTATGCCCATCTTATATTAAAAAGTTTTTAAATTTCGCTTTCAATGATTTTCTCTTCTTCTTTTTTGTTTTTTTTTTGTTTTACAAATTCTTGTCAAGAAATTGTTGGAAAAGTAAAAGAAGTTAATTTATTTTTATGTTCGATCAATCGAGCGGGCCAGAAAAATTATTGTCGAAGTGAATAATAGCTCTATCGATCGAGCACTGTATTTGTTTTGTGAAATTGTATGTCCATTCGCGTTTAAGGTGCGATTTTTGGCGATAAAGTGCTTCCAAATGGTGTCCATTCGGACTTGTTTTTGGTTCACTATATATACAACATAACCCCACTTGTTTTAAATATGAAATCCCAAAATTCACATCATATTTGAAGATCAAAATTTGAGTAATTTTGGGAGTCTTCATCATTGTTATGGTTGAGCATTTTTAGACCTTTGTGGTTTAAAGGATTTGTGATTTGGAGTGCTCCTATCACAAATCATAGTCGTTGTATCTTGGGAAACAAATTGCCAAAGTAAACCGTTAGCACCGTAGCGAGGCAATATTATCTTAAGACAGAGATTCCAAATCTCGCCTCGACATTTCTAATACAAAGTCACTTGTTGTTTTTGCTTGCTACTTTCCTAAGATACACACCCATAAAATTTTGTAGTACAATCTTAAGACAATATTAGCAACAAATGGCTTCGTCGATTGCAACAACGACGACTCCAGTTCATCATGGTGAAAGGCCTGAAAAGTTCAATGGGAACGATTTCAAGCGATGGTAACAAAAGATGTTTTATTTGACAACCTTGGGGTTGGCAAAGTTCCTCAATGAGGATGCTCCTACTATTACGGAGAGTGAAACCAACAACCAAAAGAGGGATGCGGTTGATGCGTGGAATCAAAGCAATTTCCTGTGCAAGAATTATATTCTCAATGGACTGGACAACACATTATACAATGTGTATTGTCTAGTGAAGACGGCCAAGGAATTGTGGCAATCCTCGGAGAAAAAATATAGATCCGAGGATGCCGGCATGAAGAAATTCATCGTTGAGCGATTCCTGGATTTCAAAATGGTTGATACAAAGCCTGTGATAGCACAAGTACAAGATTTGCAAGTAATCATGCACGGAATTCATGCGGAGGGAATGATTCTAAGTGACTCATTCCAAGTGGCTGCCATGATTGAAAAGTTTCCTCTGTCATGGAAGGACTTTAAGAATTATCTCAAGCATAAACGAAAAGATATGAATCTTGAAGACCTTGTGGTTCGCTTGAGAATCGAAGAGGACAACAAAATTTCTGAAAGGAAGGAAAATTGGCACCAACATGAAGCACGAGAGAACTTAGTGGAAAAACACGCCGGAACAAAGCGGAAATTTGACGGCATGGCCTCCAAATCTGGAAAGGCGAAGAAGTTCAAAGGCAAGTGATAAAAATGTGGAAAACCCAATCGCATGGCGAAGGATTGTCGCAATAAAGACGATCGCGGGAAGGCTATGGGTCAAGTAAATGTGACCGAAGAAGATCGTTTCTCAATTGATTTGGATGATCTAGCGCTTACCGCTTAAATTAGATTGTGTATCTTTGAAAGTTGTAAACTCCAAGAATTGAGTGATCCTAAATAAATGTAATGACGATATTTGTTGAAAGCAATAAAATTTATGTATTACTTCTTGTAGTGAATCTTATGATTTGTGGCATGCTTGTTATGATCATTTAAACCATAGTTCGCAGCACAAATTGTAATGTTAAATTTATTGCTTATATGTGCACTAAGTTAACAAAATCGTCATTTGTTAGAAGAAACGTAATGTCTCTAGAGTTTACTTACAATGATGTTGTGATGGAAATATTGTGCAAACTAGAGATGTGAGAAAAGTAATTTGTTACTTTATCAATATTTGCACATGATATTGTTGTGACTTTTTTGCTATGAAGCAAAAACGAGGCTAATGAGGTATTTAAACACTTCAAGAATGAGATTGCAATAAAATTTAGCAAATGAGTTTTGCTATGGGAAATTGCGAGTAGATTATACTTGTGTTGTCTAAGAATTTGACGCTTAAGCTTGAATCTACAAGACTATAAAATCTTGAATTCGAGTTTCTAAGCTTTGTACGCTTAAAACACAAGTGACAAATCGAACCACAAATTTTGACTAGGCGTTGTAATATCTCAAATTGGTTCATTTTGAATTTCTAAGCTAGTACGCTTATAACATGAATTTGCAATATTTAAAATCTTGAATTCAAGTTTTCTAAGTTAATGTGCTTAAATTACAAATTGTGAACCGAGTTTGAGAATATTATCAAAGTTTCAACTTTTGTAAGCAAGTACGCTTAAATCCAAAATTTTCAAGAAATAAAAACTTGAATTTGGATTTGTAAGACGATAACGCTTAGAACTTGAAACATGAAAGTTTGAATGCCAGTGCACTTCGTTACTACCCGAACTTGTGGGGGTTGCAATTCTAGGATTCAATCACTTACCACATTTAAGCAATGACGAAAAACCTTGTGATTGAAGGAAAAGAGAGTTTCCTACAATATTTGAAATGTGGGGGTACTTGGCTAAACTAGAAATATGAATGCTAAAGTGAGTCATAACAAACGTCAAATAAGTGACATGACACAAATAATGTTATCAAATAGATCAACGAGTGTGATAAATATGTACACTCCTAAGCATATGTATGCTTGTGTATTGATGATATGCTCATTGGAGAAGCAATTTAGAAATCATCAAGTAAACAAAGAAAAATGTGAACGATACATTTTTGAAATGTGTGCATCAAGAACAATACTTGTAATTAAAGTTTCCAAGACATTTGAAGAATAAAAACTCAAGGATTAATTCGAGTTTCAAATTTTAAGCTTTGTGTTTAAATTTCAAGTTTGCAAGAGATGTAATCTTGAACTTGTAATTTTTATGCGCTTAAAAAATTTTGAATTGTGAATTAAAGTTGAGTATTTCCTCTGGTCTAGAATTTTGTAAGAAATAACGCGTTAACAACGCTTACGATTCGATGATGGAAATATCCTAAAAGGATAAAATGATGCAAAAGAGGTAATGTGATTACCAAAACCGAAGATATACTGTTGTGGAAAATTCTCTATGCAAAACATATAAAGCTTCTTCGGCCGAGTGATTTTATAAGTTGTTAGAGAAAAATCATGTGCATGCAACTAAAATGTGTTGCGATAATGCTATATGGCATAATGATCTCTAATGGCATAATAGTGAGTGATCATGTGAAACCGCAGATCCGCATATGAAATGGTTAACCGAGAGATCATGTGAAAGGCTATCGAGGGGAATGAGGTTAGAACCCTATAATCAAAATCTCATTGTGGATATCCAACATTGTTGACTGGAGATCCCAAGATCTAGGTTCAAAAGGGACAACTAAATTATGAGATTGTATAAACACCTTGGAGATCAATCCAACCCATTTCTATGATAAGGGGTGTAGCCTGCAAAAAGGGTACGATGGTAGGAAAAAGGCATTTAATGATTCCTAAGACATATAAGAATATGTTGGAGTATAGCGGGATACTCTTCTAGGAGATCACCTACGTAAGTGCGAAGTGTGACCGCTTCAAAGATGAAAAACACTTATGAAACCATCCATGGCCGAAACGGACACAACCGTAAGAAACCAATACGAAGGTTAGAATTATTATGGTGTGGGTTCAATTGTCTTGGTTTACACCAACGACTAAATAGTTCAAGACTATAAGTTCACTATTAAGTCAAGTAAATCCGATTGAATACAACTACGGAAGATTCAAAGCCGTAAGCTATCTCTCTAGATGTCATAATAGTTCATTAAAAGCACTCAATTGCATACATGCATTAATTTAATTCATGTGGGGGATTGTTGGAAAAGTAAAAGAATTAAATTTTTTTTATGCTCGATCGACCGAGCGGGCCAGAAAAATTGATATCTAAGTAAACAGTAGCTCGATCGATCGAGCACTGTATCTGTTTTGTGAAATGGTATGTCCATTCACGTTTAGGGTGCGATTTTTGGCAATATAGTGCCTCCAAATGGTGTCCATTCGGACTTGTTTTTAGTTCACTATATATACAACATAACCCCACTTGTTTTAAATATGGAATTTCGAATTAACATCATATTTGAACATCAAAATTTAGTAATTTTGTAAGTCTTCATCATTGTTATGGTTGAGCGTTTTTAGACCTTTGTGGTTTAAAGGATTTGTGATTTGGAGTGCTCCTATCACAAATCATAGTCGTCGTATCTTGGGAGACAAATTGTCAAAGTAAATCGTTAGCGCCGTAGAGGGGCAATATTGTCTTAAGGACAGAGATTTCAAATCTCGCACCGACATTTCTAATACAAAGTCATTTGTTGTTTTTGTTTGCTACTTTTCTAAGATACACACCGATAAAATTTTGTACTACAGATATAGTATGGAAAACTCTGCTATGTGGATTATTGCATATTGTTTTGAGGGCCTCTTTCTTGTTAATAAGACCCTTTTTATATTTATGACTAGCGACCCTTGCACGCGTTGCGTTCATATATAATTGTTTATTTTTATATAATATATTTTTTATTATAATAAATATTTATAAAAATTACTTTATTTTACAATAATATTAATGTCTTCTATTTATCCAAATTATAAAATTTAATAGTTTTTTTAATTTTTATTTATTTAAATTTATTACATTTTTAATTTCTCTAACACATTCATATGATTAAGGGTGTAGCTTGCAAAAGGAGGACAATGATAGGCAAATTTCTTTAATGATTCTTAAGACATATAATGAATATGTTGGAGTATAGCGGGATGCTCTTATAAGAGATCATTTACGTAAGTATGAAGTATGACCGCTTCAAAGATGGAAAGCACTTATGAAATCAAGCTTGGTACAAGGCCGAAATGGACACAACCTTAAAAAAATCCAATACGAATGTTAGAATTGTTATGGTATGGATTCAATTGCCTTGATTCACACCAACAACTAAATAGTTCAAGACTATAAGTTCACTATTGAGTCACGCAAAATTCGATTAAATACTAGTTTAAGTTTCAAAGCCGCCAGCTACATCTCTAGAGGCTATAACAAATAGCTAAAGGAGCTCAATTGCGTTCATGCATTAATTTAATTCATGTGCGGGGATTGTTGGAAAAAGATGTGTATTGAATTAAAATTAAGCATCATAGATCAAACGAAAGGAATCTGTAAATCGGGCAATCTAGAGGCCACAATCGATCATCATGTGTTGGCACGATCAATCGCGACATATGGAAAAACGGGCACCAAAATGTTGTTTGGTGCGATCGATAGCTCATGGCCGAAAGTTGAAAAATAGGGTGTGATTGATCGCGCCTTGTGCATACATGTTGATTTGGTGTGTCCATTCACGTTCATACGTTTTTTTAATGAAATGGTGCTTCCAAATGGTGTCTCTTGGTGACATATCTTGGTATAGTATAAATAGAACAAAACCCTATTGGATTCAAAACATTATTTTCGAGTATAACATCAGATTTAGAGAGCAAAATATGTGCATATCTTCATCTCTTATTCAAGCTTGAGTGATTTTAAACCTTTGTTGTTTATGGATTCATGATTTGAAGTGCTTCTATCACGAATTATAGTCGTTGTATCTTGGAAAATGAATTGCAGCTGAAGCATGGGCATCGTAGCTGGGTAATATCGTTTCAATGGCAAATAATCGAACTATTGCCTCGACAAAAGCCATTCGTTAGTGCTAGAGAGCTACAATAATTTAGAGGGTTGGACTAAGAAATAATTTTTTGAAAATTCATACTAAGATATATTTTCTTTTGAAAAATAATATGGCCTGAAGTCCACCATAACCCAAGGATGGCTCTACCCCTTATCTCGAGTCAAGCTCAAGAATTTGTATCTCAGTTTGAATATATATTGAATGAATACTCAAGCTCGAGTAATCTATTTTATATTTTTAAATATTGAAAATTTATTGTTTTATCTTTATTTTTATTATAAAGTAAAAATATAATAATCAATTTATAAAAATTGAAAAACCACTTTCACTTAAGATTAAGTGATAGATGAAAAATCAATCCTACTGAATTCAACCTCAAATTATGCAAAGAATAGTTGGATCAATTGAGGTAAGTTGCCACCATTGTCATGGTGTAGTGGCATAATCTCGGATAAATTAATAATATATAATAAAAATAACAAAAAAAAATTTAAAAGTAATTTTAAAAAAAAATTGTTAGCGTTTCTACCATGAAACGCTAATCTACTTCGCGTTTCTTCATCTTTACTTTTTCACCATGAAAATTCTGACATCTTTTTTTTTATTGAAGGAAGAAAAGATTCACGTTTCTCGATTCAAGATTTTTCACCTCCGGATTTTGTTTCAATTGAAAACTCATTTGCGTTTCATTTAATATAATTTAAAAACAAATTTTAGAAAAATTAATGAAAAGTTTTGAATAATTTTGTTAATAAAATAATATTATTAATATCATTATAATTGTAATTGTTATATACGGTTATTCTATTTTAAAAATAATTATTAATATTTAAATAATAGATCCATGTAAAATTAGAAAAATCAAATGGTATGATACTCGAATAGATGCTCACAATGACAAAATAGGGGTTAGCATACATATCATAAAATGCCACTGTAAAATCTACCACAATAGTGTAGGGGTGTTGATCGGTACAAAACTATACCGAACCGAATCGAAATTTCGGTTCCCAAATTTCAAAATCGAAAATCGAACCAAAATTGTTCTGTTCGATTTTGGTTAACCTAATTTTTTCGGTATGGTTCGGTACAGTTTCGGTTTTAACTGATTTTTTATTTTTTTATTTTTTTGGATGATTAGTCAAAAGAAAATACAAAACTAATACATCATATATTTGATATTTTAATAGATAAAACAAAATAGATTATATTATACTTGAAAACGCGTAGTTAATTTACGAGTTTTTATTCATCCGATCATGAGCGAAACCATAAAAAAAGAAAAAAAAATTTAAAAAAATTTCGATTTTCATTTCGGTTCGGTTAACCAAACACTGGAACCGAAAATCGATTTTTTTAAAAAAAACAAAAAACCTCGGTTCCATTTGTACATAAGTTTTTCGGTTCGGTCGATTAACCGAACCTATGAACACCCCTACAATGATGTGCTGCTATGTACACAATAGCACCGATCGGAGAGCCTCTCACAAGACTGAAAATATTGGCGTGAGAAAATGGTAATAGTGCAAGTGACGGATGCTACAAAAATAAAACACCAAAATAAATTAAAAAGGTAGAGTCCATCGTTTGAAATGGCGGACGCTATAAAAATAATGTAATAAACAGTGTCAACCACTTAGTGAAAAAATAATAATAATAAAAACAATGGTTGCCACTTGAATTGGCGGACACTATAAAATTTATGTTGTGTCCGCTAATTGAAGTGGTGTTTTATGGTATTTATGCAAACTCCCTATTTTGCCTTACGAATTAAAGTTTCTTTTATATTATTTAAAAAACCAATGGACATGAAATCATTTATCATGTGTAAGCATCTATTCGAGTATGAGAGCCACTTGGTTTTTCTATTTTTATATGGATTTAAATTATTTTTTAAAATATAATTATAATTATGTTAAAAAATAATTATAATTATAATGATATTAATAATAGAGGCCCAATATCTCAATTTAAAAGAAGTCTTGGGTTCAAGTCTCACTTGTGGATTTATGTATGCATTCTTTGTAGTTGGTTATACTAAGTTGTACTTGTTTGTAATTAGTTGTACTTGGTTATTTGATGATGTTATTGATGTATTGTGATGGATTGTACTCTGATTATACTCTTCATCTTCAGTGCTAATAATTGTATTTGTAACTGTTCAAAAATAATAATAATAATATTATATTTTATAAAATCTACCACCTCGATTATAAGTTCAAATTATGAAGATCTGGTTTGCAGCTTTCAAAAGACTTCAGCATATAAGTATAGTATTCACGACCCTGAAATAAAATAAATATTAAAAATACAAAATAAAGTTAAAATAGTTAAAACAAATATTGTTCATTTTAATTAAAATAAAATATTTATCTTATATAATTTATTTACAATTCGTATTTTGGGGAAACTTATATTTTTTCAAATATCCCTTAATTTTACTTAAATTAAATCAGCCAATGACAAACTTCCACTCAGCATACGGACTCCACGGTTTTCCCCTGTTGCCCATAGGCAGGTTGAGGTAGACATGACCACGATTCGTGAACCATCAGTTGATGGTTTGGAACCGCCGGTTAGACGGTTCATAAGAGCTCGACCCTTAACCTTAACATTCGTAGACGGTTCTGGTTACGGTTCGTGAACCATCGGTTACGGTTAACTACTGGTTACGGTTACAGTTCGACCCTTATATTTTTTAAATTAAAAAAAATTAAAATTGTATTTAAAATAATTTAAAAAGTACTATAAAAAATCATAAAAAAGAACAAAGGAAATGTAAGGGGGGAGGGGAGGGCTTGAACTTTTTAAGTCGCCTACGTATCCTTTTAGGGTGTAGAGGAATCAAAGGCCACATAGTTTTCTTACCTTTTAACCCTTCTTACATTTGAAAGTGGCGTAGCTCAATCACTTACGTTACCTGTCCCCATAGTAGTAGTTCATTCGGTATCAAATTCATCTTGGTCCGAGCTTGATTCTATTCCTTATTTTCGTTTTGCCGTCCTCGCCCAATCGTCCATTAGTGCTTGGGCCTCTAAAGAATCTGGATTCATTTTTGATCTTCTTACATCCAAAATATTTCCCCATGCGCTAAGCTTGTTCCACACCAACGATTGACACGGGGCAAGCTAAGATTCCTTCGCTATGATGGATAAAATCGGGAAAATTGTATCTTTTGTGACCACCACCGCAAGATATCAAATTGATGATTGTATCTGCTTCACTGAAATCAAAAGAAGTCGCAAAATAATTCTCAAGTTCCTGACTGGAACTTGATGATCCTCTGGGACGTTTAGTGCGTTCTTTTAACAGAAGTTGTGCTTTAGTGAGTTTAATACCGTTAGAATGACTTGAAGCACTAATTTGTAGTTGTGATTCATTTTCTTGTACATCATATTTTAAACTATATTCTCTATAAATCTCATGCAAATAATTCCTAACACGGTTAAAGCAAAAGCAACTAGAAAAAGCTCAGGAATATTATAATAATGTTTTTCGCATTTAACCTTCATTGCTAAAACAGAAGAGGTTAACAAATAATTAGAGAAATTTTCATTTAAGGTAAGTGCCACATTACAACAGTTCATCAAAACTAAATGAGATGTAGGATAATAAACTCCAGATAATTATTCAGCTACATCATAAAATACCTTCAACATTTCACTATTATATTTTTACATACATTTTATTGGTGCGGAAATACATAAATATTAGAGTTTACACCATGTTGTGCAAAAAACTGAACACAATAACTCTCTATATTCATATGAATCATTTAGCAATTTATATGTTGAGTTCCAACGTGTGGGTATATCTCGTGGAAATTTTATAGGTCGCATGCCATTAACCTTACAAAACTTACCCCATTGTTTCATCAAACTCGGATGAGACCACAAATAAGATAATGATATTTTAATTGGTTGAATCTGATTATCTAACGATCTTAATCCATCTTCACACATAAGTTCAAAATATGACAAATACATCGAATATGAAAAAATAAACCACCAATAGCAGGTTGACAAACACGTTTAAGATATTCAATACTCAATGTGTTTGAACTAGCATTATCAAGTGACACAGAAAAAACTTTGGAAGTTAAAACATATTCTCCTAAAATTACACAAATCAATTGAGAAATATAATGTGCTGCGTGTGCTTCATATAACACTAGATATGCAAGCAACCTTTTTTGAATTGACCATGAATTATCTCTCAAATGACAAGTAATACCCATGTACGAATTAGTTTGCCAATGATCACTCCAAATATCAGAGCATATAGAAACTTTATTCGTCAAATTACTAAATAATGTAATTAATTCTTTCTTTTTTTGACGAACTAATTTTTTAAGTGTTCGTGTGACCGTGGTCCTAGGAACACATTTAGCAGCAGGTTGTAGAGATTCATGACATAGATCTTCAAAATCAAATCTAGATGCAATACTAAAAGAAAGATGTTCTACAGAGATAAATTTTACGACCGATTCTCTTAATTGTGCATCAGTATATTTGAAAAGTGGAGAGTCTAGACAGTTGTGTTTGACAAGAATCATTACCAAACTCCATTGGATGCTTCATTTCGATATGACGCTTAAAACGATCCATAGCCACCACCACTTTGAAACTTATACGTAATGGTACAATATTTACATTTGGCGTGCATATCTCCGGATGGAAGAGTCATCTGTTCAAAATGTTCAGTAAAAATCGATGATTTAAGTGGAGGCATATATCTTACCTTTGTATACACACTTTCTTGGGTATCATGTGTAGCAAGGATTATCGTCGGTGAATTCATTATCATCAATATCAATATCAATATCAGCATCGGGTTCGGCCCTTTCGGGATATGTCACCTTGGCCTTGCCTTTAGTGGATCACTAGGACCTTCCATTGAGTAATTTGAAAAAATACAAGTATATGATGTATCGGAAACTTAGAGTTATGATAAAATTGATGAAAAATGAAATGGGTGTGGAGGATGTTTATAGGCATGAAAAATAACGGTCACTTAATCGTAGTCATCGATCTATAACGGTCACAAAATCCTAGCCATCGATTTTTAAAAAAAAATTATAATTTTTTTTACGCTTGTTACAAACCGCTGGTTCAACCTTTTGCGATGGTCAGGAGATCCTGACTATTTATATACAACGGATAGGAAATTCTGGCAGTCCACTTTTAAAAAATTAAGGCGTGAGTTACATGGTTTTTGAGAATCATGAACTGTGAGGGCCCGATCCTAATGTGGTGTTTAATTAACACATAATGATTAATTTGCGTAAACAGCGGAAGATTTATTTCAAAGGTCTTATCAAATGGCCCTAAAAAAATTTTCGCTTTTAGGTGATACATATATAGTGATACTGAAAATACGTAATTCCAGTTTCCAATTTAACACGTTGAGCATAACATCCATATCAAGTATAAATCAACCAATAGTAGAATACTTAAAATACAGATACTCGGGGCATACCCCGGTAATTCAAAACATAATTAAAAATATTCTAACAACTACTGGGACGCAAAACTTAAAATATAAACCTGAGCTCGCTCTCAAGGAGCTCTGGTATCTCTCGATGCGTCGCTGCAAGCATCGTCACTATGTCCTCCTGTAAAGCCTGTCATGTCCGAACAACAAAAGACATGACAGCCCCCACAAAGGGGGTCAGTACCCCAGTACGAGAAATAAATAAAACATGTCAAGTGACAAAGATCATGCAATGCATACCATGTATGAATGCGATGTATGAATGGGTACAAGAAATCGAATATCAAGATACCAAAAATCGGAGTCCAAAGGAAGGTATCATCAAATCATCAAAGCTCGAGCAGAGGGTGACAGTATACGTACATTGCGCTAGGAAAACTCATCCTATGTACGTTACTGCATCCAGCCCTCGTGTCTAGGTCCGGTCGCACCTGCACGTGACTACAGTTACTACCTATACTGCCTGTCATCGCCATGCTCGTCGTACCCGACACTCAGAGTAAGTCAACTCAGTCAAATCATGGATATCAAAGGAATGATAGATCAATATGATATGCCCATGAATCATTTATGCATCAAATGACATATGCAACTCAATATATCATGCAATCTCATGTGAAAGTATATACAAATCATGTAATTTCACATATCATGTAATCCAAGACATTCATCATGTCATATAGTCACATAAGAATCATATAGTGACAAATAAGTCATATAAATCAAATAATGACAGATAAGGCCATACATTAGCATCATTACACGTCTTTGCCAGACGTCATGATAAAACTCATTTCAACGTACCTCAAACCGTTAGCTAATTACCAAGTGATCCTCGACTCAATCTTAGGATTAATAAACCTTCTATAATCTTCCAGATTTGAAGCTTAATCATCCACCAAAACGTCCGGCGCTTGCGAATTACGACGAACCGCAGCCGTTTCCGTCACACTTCGGATCTTGCCCTTTTCTTACTGCAATTTCGAAATCTATTGCTTATTTCTCCCAAATTCTTGTTTAATTTCAGTTTCTATGCATTGTTCCTAGTTTTCATGAAGGTTTGAGACGAATGAACAGCAAGAAGAGAAGAAGGAAAAGCAACCAAAATGAGATGGAGGAATTGATTACAAGGTTCTTTGCATGTGAGCTTTTCTTCGATAGTTCCAATGCCATCAGCCCAAATAATGACTTGCCATTACAATTCAGTAGAGGAAACGTGCAGACTTCATCTTCTTTTTTTTCTTTTTTTTTTTTCCTTTTGTTGTCGTAGTCCGGAACAACTTAATTCGTAGTCTATATTTTTATCATCGGGTTTTCTCAAAAATCCACTACTTTTTCCACTAATATAGTATTTCTTTCAATTTCAAATTGTTGATACTTTACATTGATACCAATTATCCAAACGCTAATTAATCATGCGGGTTTTGAATAATTATCGTTCATCCGGATTAATTAGTAACGGGGTCTTACACTTCTTCCCCTCTTAAAATGATTTCGTCCTCGAAATCACAAAACTGAGTATAACTTAAAAATTTAAATCATATGAGATGTCTCAATCTCATTCATAGATATATAAGGATCATCATGTATCAATGACAACTGTTGTGGTCGTCTCAACGATCTACCACTTAATCAAATTTCTCTATGATTCCACAAAGTTCAAAATATCGAGGCAACATCAAACCTCACTTAACGAATCATATTGACCATCAAAAATGTAATATCTTCATATTTACTTGATTCTCAACTCGAAGTCTAACGATATATTTCTCTTTGGCATAGCAAATCTGCTCACCTCAAGCCAAATTTTAATCCTTTTCGCAGAAATTTTATCGTTCCTGGCATTTCATCAACAATCTCAACTTATGCCAAAAATTCCTTATCAATTTTCTATCATCACATCAGCGATCGGTAATTCTGGCTTTGCAAAACCTGAACCGATGCCATCCCAAAAGTTTTCTAAAACTTAAATTATAGGAAAATTCTACTGGTGAATAATGATTTCTGTCAATTCCTACTAAATCATCACTATTAATCGAGACATGACTTCCAAGATCTGGATATTTTCTCAGTTGATCCATCTGTATGGGTATGCTAAGCAATACTCATTGCCAACTTAGTGTCCATTACATTCTGAAAATAGTTTCAAATTCTGATATTATCCTCGGATCTCAATCAGATACATCTATTACAAAAACTCACTGTAACTAAACCACATTATCCATATCTTAAACATGTCGTCTTCTCATAGACATATAGACTATCACATGAAATCAATATCTTGTATTGAATAGTCAATCAATTTCGATTCAACTTGTTTCACAATCTCTGTTTGTAAATATTTGAGCTATAAAACTCAAAACTAGAAATTTCCCAAATTCATTGTGGTACTTACAAATCCTGTACTATCCCATTAGGTCTCGTATTTTTATCTTGACCTGCTGGCATGTCAAACAATTTGCCACAAAATTCAAAAATTTCTTTCTTTATACAATCTCATCATAAAATAGGATCTCGAGAATGATACATCTCATCATTCCCAGAATAACACTATGTTCCCTATAGTGTGCTTTCTGCTGTAATACGTCCTTCAAATCAGTAAAATTCGATGATATATACTGATCTTTCATTCGCAACCACCACTAAATGGCATACTAAATTTACTTTGTTGATAAGACAGAACCAATTTCTTAACTCAATATCTGCATGGGTCTGTCCTTCGAGTCTTTCCGATCATCAAAATCAGAGATTATCAAACTGCAAAGCAAACATCGATGCTACCATTGCACCTTGCACTTTTATGTTCAGTGCATCTGCTACTAGTTTCATTTTCCTTGATTTATATTGACTATCTAAGTCAAATTCTTTAATAAATCTAGTCATCGCTTATATCTCAAGAATATGCAATCATCTTGTCATGATACATTAGAACATATCTTCAAATCTTTGACATACATATTTGAACAACTACATATCTCCCTGAACCAGTTAAACAAAATCAACATTGGGGTTGTAGTCCATTTCAGTTTCAATTATGAAAACTCCTTTCTCATTCAACTGACCAAACGAATATCAATTTTCTTCTTGGTCAATTAGTTCATAAGACAGACTATCCTAGAATATCCTTCCGTAAAAGCCTGTAGTATCTGTCAAAATTCATAAAACTTTTCATCTTGAGTACAATGATTGGTCTTGGCCAAATTAGTACTATCTTTACTTTACTGGAATCAACAGGTAACACTTGAGATGATATCACCTATCCCAAAACAACATTTGATTCAACCAAGATTTACATTTCAATAACTTGGTACACCCTTTGAGCTTCACGAAGTGTCTGAAAAATCAATCACATGTGTGCTGTGTGGTTCCTTCTGAATCTCGAATACACTAGTATACCACTGATGAATGTTATTACACTTCTGCCCAAACAGTTTTGGTATACTCTATTCATCAAATTCATAACTCTACTGGTATAGTTGTCAGACCACACGTCATTTTCAAAAATTCAAAATGCCTATATCTGGTTTGACCAATTGCCTAGAGAACATTTTCTCTTCTAACTCAAACTGATGGTAACCAGAGTAAAAATCATTCTTCTTATACTTCAAGTTTCTTACAATTGATCATTTACTTCTCGATCTTAGGCAGTGGGTATTTATTCTCGACAATAGCCCGATTTAACTACCTTTAGTCAATACACGTCTTCATAATATCATCTTTCTTCTTCACGAACAATACTGATGTTTCCTCAAGTGACATACTCAGACATATGTACCAGTATCGAGGATATTCAACAACTATTCATATATCTGTCAACTCTGCTGATGACATTCCGTACAGTGCTTTTGATATCAAATCTATTCCTTGTCATCAAAGAATAGTTAAAATCAATTTCCTTCTTTAGTGAAAATTCTTTCATTTCCTCAGGAAAATCTTGGTAGGTTTTCTTACCTCTATAATATCAGTCAACCTCGACTCTTTTTTATAAGCATCAACTGCTTATTATCAAATATCCATCGTTTTCCAAGTATTGCAACCATAATATTTTCATAGCTGATACTATCAATATCTTAACTTGCTATTCGTGTCGATATACATTTCATTTGTAGCCACAACATAATCAAAAATCCATTATACTCTAAAATCAACTTACGATATCTGAAAATTTATCAGAGTATACATGTCCTTGATACAATCAAAACCATATTTCGACAACACCAATTAATTCGAATCCACATCACTATCATTAAAATTGTAAGCTACAGTTCACTATTACAAGTGTGGATAGTATAATTAGCACTGCTGATGTATTTTCCAAATCATAATAACTGATGCACATTTGATGCAATATATGAAACCAATGATTTTATCTCAAATCAAACTCGTGTCATGTGACTAATACACAACATGTATCTGTGATCACTAGCATCTCTATCATTGCCAAAATCGAAATGGTTATATATCCTAGAGACATCTCAATCCCATTGTCAAGGTATACTCTCTGGTCTACAGGTAATTTACTGCTGCTGAAACTGAGTAGTCGAAAAGAATAACAACTATGATATCTACCCCTAGCTCAGGGTATTTGTTGTTATGGCTGCATCTGTTCCTGAGCACGTAACGGACATGCTCTGATTGACCACAATCAATAACAGTTCCTTTTATTCTTTCATATGGATCAATAGATATTTACATCCACCATGACCTCGGAAAGCTTGGTATTCTACAATCTCATAGTACCTCTAGAACTACTAGAGCTGGATAAATTTGAGTGATACTTCTGAAACTTTTCCAGGATTACTTGGATTATCCCAATGATAGTCACTTCATTAATCTTTAATCCAGTTCTAATTACTTCGCACCACCTTGGTGTCTTATTCCTTAGTCAAAATCTAATCTCTTCACTATTGAATAGCTATTGAGATTAAGCAGATATTTCCATTTCTCAAGTCCACGATAATCAATTATCATTTTCCATGTCATCAACATAGCATTCTCGTAAACATATTTTCTCGTAAATATTCTTTCCTGTGTCAACAAGAGGGAAAACTCTTCTTCCATCACTACCATTACTCTAGATACTCTCATCTAGAAGAGTTAATCATGTAGTATTTATTCATAAGTTGGACATATAAACTAGAACTGAATTACGACAGTCCCCCAATCCAAGTCCTCAGTCAAACAATTCTCGTTGTTTCTCACAACAACTATACTCGATCATTCAATTGAAAAAAATCGCTAGTTTCAATATTCTCAAGTTCTAAATTATCATCTTGGCGTACATTTTGACGTAAACTCATACGTATAACCTTGGTCTTTCAGACTTAAATTCCTGATGTCAATCGACACAAAGCGTTTTAACTAGTTCTAGTGTCATCCCACTATTCACAAGGATTAAGTCCCAAAGTGATAAATAGAAGTCTCAAAAGTTATCACTATGTTATAATTCAATTAACAGTTTACAGTGCCTACAGGTACAATAGATAGCTCTTAAAGTCTGTATCGTTGCTACCTGTCCAAACACTAACTGTTCATCATAAAATCAAAACATCATATATAATCTCAAGTCAGAGATGTTCTCATCACTTATTCTACATCATCATCCGGTCAGCAACTATCAGTGCTAACAAATAAAATTCTCAATTTCTCTAGATTGTCTGCAACTCAGCATTCAAAATCTCTAGATGATATGCGACTCATCATATTAAAATATTCAGAGATATGACATCTCGTTATTCCTGCTCTCTAATCCAGTACATGCATAAAATCTCATTATCGAACATGTAAACATAGCAGGCAAGAGCATATAAATCAGATAGTCAGACACATGCACAAACAATTCCTTTGTGTCTATACTCAGTGTCCTAACTCTAGTTCGAGCATATCCCAGACTATGCTCTGATACCATAGTGTGAGGGCCCGATCCTAATGTGGTGTTTAATTAACACATAATGATTAATTTGCGTAAACAGCGGAAGATTTATTTCAAAGGTCTTATCAAATGGCCCTAAAAATTTTTTCGCTTTTAGGTGATACATATATAGTGATACTGAAAATACGTAATTCCAGTTTCCAATTTAACACGTTGAGCATAACATCCATATCAAGTATAAATCAACCAGTAGTAGAATACTTAAAATACAGATACTCGGGGCATACCCCGGTAATTCAAAACATAATTAAAAATATTCTAACAACTACTGGGACGCAAAACTTAAAATATAAACCTGAGCTCGCTCTCAAGGAGCTCTGGTATCTCTCGATGCGTCGCTGCAAGCATCGTCACTATGTCCTCCTGTAAAGCCTGTCATGTCCGAACAACAAAAGACATGACAGCCCCCACAAAGGGGGTCAGTACCCCAGTACGAGAAATAAATAAAACATGTCAAGTGACAAAGATCATGCAATGCATACCATGTATGAATGCGATGTATGAATGGGTACAAGAAATCGAATATCAAGATACCAAAAATCGGAGTCCAAAGGAAGGTATCATCAAATCATCAAAGCTCGAGCAGAGGGTGACAGTATACGTACATTGCGCTAGGAAAACTCATCCTATGTACGTTACTGCATCCAGCCCTCGTGTCTAGGTCCGGTCGCACCTGCACGTGACTACAGTTACTACCTATACTGCCTGTCATCGCCATGCTCGTCGTACCCGACACTCAGAGTAAGTCAACTCAGTCAAATCATGGATATCAAAGGAATGATAGATCAATATGATATGCCCATGAATCATTTATGCATCAAATGACATATGCAACTCAATATATCATGCAATCTCATGTGAAAGTATATACAAATCATGTAATTTCACATATCATGTAATCCAAGACATTCATCATGTCATATAGTCACATAAGAATCATATAGTGACAAATAAGTCATATAAATCAAATAATGACAGATAAGGCCATACATTAGCATCATTACACGTCTTTGCCAGACGTCATGATAAAACTCATTTCAACGTACCTCAAACCGTTAGCTAATTACCAAGTGATCATCGACTCAATCTTAGGATTAATAAACCTTCTATAATCTTCCAGATTTGAAGCTTAATCATCCACCAAAACGTCCGGCGCTTGCGAATTACGACGAACCGCAGCCGTTTCCGTCACACTTCGGATCTTGCCCTTTTCTTACTGCAATTTCGAAATCTATTGCTTATTTCTCCCAAATTCTTGTTTAATTTCAGTTTCTATGCATTGTTCCTAGTTTTCATGAAGGTTTGAGACGAATGAACAGCAAGAAGAGAAGAAGGAAAAGCAATCAAAATGAGATGGAGGAATTGATTACAAGGTTCTTTGCATGTGAGCTTTTCTTCGATAGTTCCAATGCCATCAGCCCAAATAATGACTTGCCATTACAATTCAGTAGAGGAAACGTGCAGACTTCATCTTCTTTTTTTCTTTTTTCTTTTTTTTCCTTTTGTTGTCGTAGTCCGGAACAACTTAATTCGTAGTCTATATTTTTATCATCGGGTTTTCTCAAAAATCCACTACTTTTTCCACTAATATAGTATTTCTTTCAATTTCAAATTGTTGATACTTTACATTGATACCAATTATCCAAACGCTAATTAATCATGCGGGTTTTGAATAATTATCGTTCATCCGGATTAATTAGTAACGGGGTCTTATATGAACTGTAATCGGCCCGTACAACCGTCGAACCGGGTCAACGAGTAATCGATCCGTTGACCCGATTACTGTCCTTGCCATAACCGCGGCCAATGTCTAGGTTGAGGTACTCGTTTCCCCTCTGCTGGACCAAACCCTTTCTTCTCCACCTCGAACGACATCACAGTTAGCCGTTCAATTTTCAGGTTATTTATCTCACCTTCTCTCTCTACAAACATTTGTGTCAACACAGAGATTTCATTTAAACTTTTTAGGGTTCACTTTTTTATTCAAATTTGTACGTCATATTCAGGAATCAGCTCTGTTTTTTCCCCAACCAAAACTTGCAATTTTCTGAAATTAGTGAGATTCTTTACATTAATATGTTTCGCAATCATGTAATGTAGTTCTGTAACTGCGTGCCCGTCAGTTACTTTATAAATAATTGGTACCATAGGGATTTGGGGTTTTTTCAGTTTTAATTTATTTCTGAGGAGCTATGGTTTTGTGTGATTTATTGCTTTTTGAAGAAGATGAGAAAAATGTTGGGAAACGGTGAGAAGATTGGGATTCAGAGCGCTGTAATATTTGTTGTGTTATATAAGATTCCATTCATTCTGTGATACTTCTGATTTGAAATTCTGGAATTTTATCTTAAGTTTAAATTTTTACGGTTCAGTTACTGATTAATGCGTTAGTAAATCAGTGATGTTTAAAATTTTTAGGGCTTATGGTTCTCTTACCTGTTGCAGTTGAGGCAGGTCAAAATGATTAAAAGGCGATTTTACAGGCTTGAACATGGTGATAAGGATGCCCCTTCTGAATCTTCTTCCTCCGACTCTGATGTGGAGGCAGAGGCCATCTACAGGGTAGAAGAAGAAGAAGAAGAAGAAGAAGAAGAAGAAGCAGCAGAAGAAGAAGAAGAAGAAGAAGAAGAAGAGGACAATGAGGTTGGAGAGAAGGAAAACGTGTCATCTTCTTCAGGTATAGGCCTACTTGTCAAATTTTTATGGACATTGCATTTTTCTTTCTTGGTTTTAATCTAGCAAGATTGTGGTGACATTTCATAAGATTTATATCAAGCTTACAGTGATGGAACTTTTATCCAAAAACCCTGGAAAAAACCCATCAGCATTTACTGGTGAATTGCGTGTTCAATTATTATAAGATGTTTCTTGACGATTTTTAAAATTAGATAAAAGTTGTGAAAATGTCTATTGGTGAATTTATTAATTTTGTTTGATTGCTTCCAGGATATGAAAGTGAAGATAGTTCGGTGAATGAAGTTAATCTTGACTCGTCAGGTTGGATACATTTATTTCTATCAAATTTGTGTTCAGTTTTAGTCTCTTGGATCAATTTCCATAACCTATTTAATTTCCGAAGAAACTCTATTTTGCTTCAGCAGGTGTTTGGTCAAGTTTTTTATATCCTAGCTTGGTTGTGCTTTTTTCATTTTCCTGTGTCACATGTATCGTATTCCAGGATTCTCAGTTCATTGGCAACGAAATTCCTTGTTTATTTGTTTGTCCCTTCAATAAATGTATGTGAGAACTACTGCATGAAGGGTGTTATCATTTATACTACCATGCTTAGGGCTAGTTTCAATACAAAAATACTTAGCTTAAGAAGCGCTTGTTTAAAAAAAAAAACTGAAGCTTTTTTTGTATGGATAGAGTACTGAAATGAGCTTTTTTTAATTTTAGAAATAGAAGCGGAAGCACAGAATATATGTCCTCTAACTTCCATCATTTTATGAATGCTTTTTTAAACAGTCTTCTAGCAATTTTTTTAAACTGGGATTTTGCTTCAAAAAATTTTGTACGGAAATGCAGTCATACCCTACTGATGGTTATTATTCCAGTTAAAGTTGGATGAATTTTTGAGGGGCTCATGGCCTTTGATGAATAAGTCGATTACTTTTAATGTTTCTTATCTGCCTTCCTTTACTATATCACAGGAAAAAAAACTTGTGAATAATAGTTTGTTAATTGAATGCAACCAACTATTCTACCATGTTAAACACCATTATGATGGTGTTGAATGTAAGATCAAGGACTATATCATGTTGCTTATACCCCCTTGATTTTGATACCTCTATTAGTGATGCGTTAATCATGTAGTGCCTCGACCCAAAAAAACACCTCTCTTGGCGGTGTTGTACTAGTCAACTTAACATTTCTTTTCTTACTGTGATAAATAATAATTGCTAAAGTTATTATGATATTTAAACGGTGATAATAAACAACATAACAAAAATCATCATTTCAAAGATTTATAGTGTCAGAACTGTCAAATAAAATCAATATAGGTCAACCTCAATGTAGGTCAACTCACTCAACTTATATATTAAACTATTGACTACACGCCGAAGCATATGAGCCATTCATTTTAGGTTTGATGAGCGTATAATAATTTCTCAAGTTTGTTGTAATTTCCATTTGTCGACTGATGCGGATTAGTTGAACAGTTGAGAGAATCCATTGTTAATCATGAATTCATGGAGAAATATTTGACCGTCCAGAGCTGATTAGATAGGATGCAAACTTGATGTTGATTCTAAGTTTAACTTGGATTAGAAAACAGTATAAGAGTTCACCTGATCCTTAGTTTAGATGACAATAAATTGTCCATTTTGGTATTCTCCTCAAATTAGTTTCATCTTCCTATGCAGAATCTTCGTGAACACTTTTTCCCTCTGGAACTGGAAGAAACTTGTGTGATTCTTTCTTATTATAGACAAAACATCAAAATGCTTAATCATTCGTGAACATTTATCGGACCATTGCTCTTTGCAGGTTTACCTACAAGCGACGATGACATGACTGCACAAAATGGCAAACAGAATATGGTTGGAAGTCTTTCGAGACATGAGGGCACTACTACGCTCGATGATAACCAGAATAAACCTGAAAAGAATGATTCTGAATTTGATGTGGCAGAATGTGTGGTGAGATGTAAATCAGTTTTCAAGTGCAAACTATGCCCTAGGATAGTATGCTTGTCAGAAGAGACTCTAAAGGCGCATCTCAACTCCAAGGCAAGTATATATTCGATTCTATTTAGCTCAATTCAAACTCATGTGGATAAATAAACGTCTTGATATTTCTGTCGAGTCTTTCTAGTTAAATAACCATGTTGAGTTGAGAAAATGTTATCTGTGGTGTGCTAGAACTTTTTAATATCTTCGAGAGAATTACACTTTGCAACTTAAACTCTCGTGGCCTCTCCTAGATGCATGTCACTGTCACTACTTGAATTTCGTCAGTTATTCGAAGCATAAAATGCACCATCAAGTACCTTTCTTTCTTGTTCACGTACTTGTGCTGTTTGACACATGCTGATGGAATTGTCAAGATGCTCTTTAACTTTGATTATTTTCGATTTTGGTCAGTAATTAAAGTCGGCCTTGATCCTGTATGGTTTTTTTTTTTTCGTGGCTTTTGGTCCTACGTTGCAGAGTGCTAACGTGACATCAGACACATCAACAATTTCTAGCGTCATATAAGCAATTTCCGTGGTCATGCTAGAAATTTCCAGCGGCCAGACTAAAACCAAAAAAACTCAACTTACAGGTCTAAGACCCAATTTTAACTACTTAAAAGAACCAAACCCAAAATAGACAAAACTTCTTATAGGATGAATTTGGCTCTTTTCCCTATGCTGATAGTGCTGATAACATACTTCATGTCCATGACAGAGGCATGCTCGTTCTATGAAATTACAAAGAGAAGGAAGGCTTAAGCTTATGCTTAACGATGATGGGAAGATTGAGGGAGAGACTGAACCTGAGAAACATGCTACAAATATGGTTCCTGGGCAGGTATGTTACATTAAGGGAAATGAGATGCTGGAGTCATGGCAACGGCCCCAATGCATTTGTGGCCGTGAGGTCCATATGGCCATGAGGTCTGCCCTTAGGGCAATGCCCTAAGGATAGGTCTGAATTTCCCTTTACTTTATCCTCCATTTTGGGGGCGATCTTCAATTTTTCCTTCTTCACCTTATTCAACTAGTTGGGGTTAATAACTGTAACAGGTGTCAGCCAAGCCTAAAAAGAAACCCAAAGGAAGATTTAAGCCAAAGAAGAGAATCAGACAGGTAGAACAAATCCCACAACCTTCTTGATTTTTAGTTGTTTTTAGTTTTGGATTCGTAAGTACGGCTTTATTCTGCAAATTACAGAAGGAGACAAGGTCGGAAAAAGCAAAACGGTCTACTGGTTTTCGAGGAAAGAGATCGAAGAACAATAGTTGAAGAACACAATTATGTCATCACCTGAAGATAAGTGATACTTTACGGCCCGTAATGCAAGCTCACATCCTCTTCCCCATAGTTCGATTCGTTCTTTTTCCTTCGTCCAGTTTTTAAACGTATCTAACTATATGTTCGACATATTATAAACTATAATCATGATCACAAGATATTAGCTCTTTAGCAGTAGAACTTGGTTGTTGATAAAAAGACCGATTAAGACAATATTTATCATGCGTTCCAAACCTTCAACAACAAAATATAATCTCATTATATTCGTTGGATGTTTCCCATATTTGTTGTATCATTGTAGCAAACATCCTTTTGTGGGTATAATACCGTATATGTGAATGACATGTTTGAAGTGAAAAATTAAAGGAAAATAATAGGAAGAAACACGTAAATTTACATGAAAATTCACTCAAGTGAGTCGTTAAAAATTCATGATTTCATTAACCAAATATTGCCAAAGTATTTAAAAATGGATTTAGACTTATAACTGGTCTTAGTTTATTATTTAAATTGTCTTTTTCCCTAATTATAATTTATAGATACGTTTTATCGTATAATAATTATATTATTATCTTTTAATCGAGTATCTTCTTGGCACTTGGTCAACTACGAGATTATAATGTTAACATTGTGGAAAAATTATTTAATATATTACCCATCTGTTGGTCAAATGCTCTTCCAATAAAAAAAAATGAGATTAGTTGTAATTAAAATTCTTAAAAATACATATTAATTAATAACTAATTATACCTTACGGTATTGCTACAATGATTGTATTAGATATTAATGATATGTGAACATGTTACAGCTTCTGTTAATTATTGATTGCACACAATTTAAATATTAAGATTATACAAATGAATGTACCCATTCAAACACTAATTTATTTATTTTTCGGAAAAAGGAGATACCATGATTAAGTTGATTTTTACGGATCGAGAAATCTGTCCAATCGGGACTTTATTATATTCACCGAGTAAACTAGAAAATTTAGAAAGTCTAGATTTTAACTTATATGCAAATTCTAATAGTTGCTCATGTTTGGAGAGTGATCGAAGTGTGACGTTTGGACTGTAGTATGATTCAAATTATTTGCATCGTTACTATCGACTATAACTTTTGGTATAACGAATCTTAAATCTCCATCCTACATGTATTTAAGAATTGTTCTACATAAAATGATAGCTTCGTGGAGAAAAATGAAGTGATTGGAAATAAAAAATTTAAATGATATTCGAATAAGCTCAAAATTAGCTGCCATAAAAATTTATAAGGTTCAAAATTATCTGCCACATAATTTTTTTTATTTATAGAAGCAGTTCCCCTGTAAATTGAGAATAAAAGAATGTGTCCCGGGATGATGGAGCCGTGGAGGTGATGGGCTCCACGCGCAAATCACAGCAAATTTTCAAAGGGAATTTTTAATTAAGGGAATCGGAATATGAGGATGTGGTGTCAATTTTCTGATGAATATGATCCTAAAACATTCGATTTTCCAGCGCAGTACTGACCTATAATCACAAACAAAGAGGTGAGGGAGGGCACTCACAGATTTTTCACTCAAACTCCTTCAACAATCAAGTCAGGGACCGTAAAGACTAGCAAAATATGTTGGCTAGGAATTTAAACGAAAGATTAATAATGACAATTTTATTTTTGATGTACTTGGTTATTTATAGATGAACAAATGCCCTTACTCTTAGCATAAAATCAGTAATCTTTTCACTCACGTTGGATCTTACCTAATTTGGCATAACATCGATCACCCCGACAACATTGGATACCCCACAACATCGAGGACCGATGGTCGCCCCCACAATTGTTATGATGGATCGATCGGTCCCCCCACATCTCCCCCACAACATTTCGGTGGATTGGCATCGGTCACCTCCTCACAACGTCGGTCACCCGCTTCACAACATATGTTGCCCCACAAATGTGAAGGAAAAATGTGTAGTGAAAATGTTGAAAAAGGGTTTGGGTAACCATCTTTATCTATAATCATTTTTTTTAAAAAAAATAATAAACCAGCACGTGTTTATTGTTGAATGGGTTAGAGTAACACCCTGTGCCAGGATTGAACCAACCGGTCACAAGCATGTTTTATAATTTTATGGTTAGAGCCGGCCCGTATTAAACCCGCCCCACCTGAGGCTGATCTGGACCCGTTTGACCGGGTCCCAGGGTGGGTCTGGACCCGGTCAACGGGTTTTTGAAGCGGGGCGGGCCCGAATTTGGCCAAACCTATCCCGCTATACATATTATTATATATATATAATATTGAATATGCATTTCTTTGGTTAAATCATAGACATTATTTAATTTTATATCAAACTCATTAGTTCATATTGAAGAAGTTGGACATTTTGAAGGTAATGAGAGCAAATTAATAAATATGTGGTAGTTTAAAGATAACTTTATATGGCTTATTATAAATATTTACTAGAGAAAAACATGAATTCAATTAAGAAACTCAATTTTTATGCTTCAAATTGATTTTTAGCCAATATTTTTCTTTTGAAAAAAAAACAAAACGAGTTCGCGGGTCTTGACGGGGCAGGTTATGTTGGCAAGACGGGGCGGGTCTAGGCTCTTTTCGTTTTTAGCAGAACTGGTTGACAAACACATCCAAACACACTCCTATCGTCATCCCTAACTTAAGGTCGACCAGTTATTGTCCAAGTCTCTCAGTCAACTGCTTTCTTAGGGCTTGGAGTTTTTTTTGGGACTCATAAATAATGATGTGTATATCCGAGATGTCAGCCGCTCATATACTAAGTATCAGTCGGATCTAAAATTTAGAGAAAAAGGAGCGAGGTAGCATTAGGGGTTAGATAATTCATTTTAGGGAAGGCAATTCTAATAGATTATAAAAATAGCGAAAACTTTTAAATCTGGAGGATAATCACCCAATTAGAGGTGTAAACAAATCGAGTCAGCTCACGAGTTTTTTGAACCGGCTCGAATAATATTCGTCGAATTCAAAATTATCAAACTCGAGTCGAACTCAAACATGTTCAAACTTTTTTCGAGCCGAACTCGAGCCCAATTTATTTTGTTCGATAGTTCACGAGCCGCTCGCGAACTTTAATAATTTTATTAATATAATATAATTATATATTAAATAAATAAATTTCAAATCTTTCGAGTATTTGTTTTGAGCAATAGTTCGAATAACTCATGAACATTTTCGATTTTTTCGAGCCGAACTCGAGCTCTAATTCGAGCCGAACTCGAGCCAAAAATTTTATACTATTCGAACTTCGAATCGAGCTCGAACTCGAATATACCTATTTCGAGCCGAATTCGAGCCTTAAAATTTTCTATATATTCGGTTCGATTCGATTCGTTTACACCCCTGCACCCAATACCCCAATTAGGTCAGTACCTATATCTAAAAAGGATTCAATAACATTAATATTTTACGATATGGATATGAGCTACAACATTTTCTATAAAAAGTAAGATATGATACGAGTATTTTGTATTTATGCAGACACAAATGCACATAGTATATGATTATATTAAACATCATAGAGATTTAATATAAGTTTTGGATGATGATTATTTCAGCTTAAAAAACGTTGCGCATCAATTCACAAATTTTACTGGAATTATTTTACTAAGTAATAGGTTTTAAAGATTTACTAAGACTTAAAGAAGCTTTTTTATATAATTAGATTCAGTCCTTATGGTATACGTATCTATCACTAGTTTTCCTTTATCCACATTCTTTTTTTATTTTTATTTTTGATCAACTTATCCATGGGGAGGAGGGATTCAAAGTTGAGTTCATACAAGAGGATATGGTGATAAACCATTATGCCACTACCCTAGTTGTCCATATAATCTTTTTGTAAGATTCTCAATTCTCTAGATTACATAGATTCATTTATAGAGAGAATCGATTCTTTTATGAAACTCTTCGCCAACTATATGGAAAACCGGTCGCGGAAAGAATGAAAACGACAGCTGTCACGGTAAAATTCCATACTAAAACAGATGTGTTACTAACAACGATGTCACGACTGTTGTGGAATGGAACTAAGATTTTCCTGCGATTTCGTTGCAAGGAACGACCGTCGCGGAAAATTTTGATAATAACAGTGATCGTTCCGTGAAATGTCAATGGAATTGGAACAATAACCTCCACAACGCCCTCCACAAACGCGTCAACGAACCATGGTCTCAAATGATTTATTGTTGACTTTATGTATTTTTATTTAAAAGAAATTTAATATTTTGTTAAATAAGATAAAATTGGATGCATATAAGCATTTCAAAATCATATTGTATTCTTTAAACGGTAAACTGAAAATGAAGTAACTTTGGTAGGCCCAACCCTTTTTCTGGGACGCGGATTTCTCCGTATATTTGATCCTTTCATCCACACAATTACAACTGGCTCACCATGCTTTTCCACTCAAACTTCCATTTATTTTCCAAACATTCTGACCTTTTCCCCACTCCCTCTTCATATATAATCCCACGAACTCCACCAATTTACCAATTCTCAACCAAAATCGAAGCCAATTCCTCCTCACTTCTTCGAACTCTGCCAAAGATTTATATATATATACATTCACTACCATTTCTAACTTGATTCCTATGGGGAATTACATATCATGCACTCTAGCTGGGCCAGAGGGCAATATTTCAGGGAAGGATGCGATAAAAGTTATTTTCCCGGACGGAGAAATCCGGCGTTTCCACGAGCCAACGAAAGCTGCGGAGCTCATGTTTGAGTTCCCAAACTTTTTCCTCGTCAACGCGACATCTCTGAAAATCAGAGAGAGATTTGAAGCTCTGAGCGCGGATGAAGACCTTGAAATGAGTAGTGTGTACGTGTTTTTCCCGATGAAGAGGCTGAACTTCGGCGGTCACGATGGCGGATATGAGAGCGCTACTCTTGACGGCGAGCAAAGAGAAGAAGAGGGTTTCATTCGGAAACGTGAAGGTGTCGCCGGAGTGCGACCAGGATCTGCAAATGGTGGAGAACAATGAAAAATCTTCGGTGCCGAAGCTGAATTTGGATGATATAGAAGAATACTCGAGGCCGGAGTTCAGGCATAGATTGTCAATGTGTAGGTCGAAGAAGCCGATGCTGGAGACTATTGTCGAAGAGCATTTTTCTTTGAGCTTTGCGATGATGATGGAAAAGTAATTTGTATTTATTTATTTATTTATATATTATTTAGCAAGTCTACTCTTTCAAGTTTTGGGGAAGAAGGAGACTTGTAATTTTATTTTTACTACAATCATTCTTTGATGCATTATATGAACCGGTTCTAGACCTCATATATACCTCAATATAAAAAAAATGAATTAAATCAGTCATGTCAAATGAGAATAATCAAATCATGATAAAATCATTTTCTTTATGTTATTCTGTACGTGAGGTCCAGAATCAGACCATAAATCAAATGGGAAAAACGAGAAATCAAGAAATTGAAAGAATATCATATTTAAAAAATAAGTTTTTTTTTTTAACTCTAAGCATAATTAAATTTATTCAAAAGTTCCATTTAATCAATTATTAATTTGATAAGTCACCTGGGTATTTTAATAATTTGTAGAACTATTATTATTTTGGTTAGACTTCATGCATTCATCAAATAAATCAATTATCTATAATATATATTATTAAGTATCAATTCCTTAAAGAAACTATTTCTTTTTTATTTTAAATTAGTTGAAAACATATTCATCCTTCATTTGTTGTTTTATTTCAGTTGATTGGCTTTCTTTTCTGTAAACTTGACAAGTTAATTGGATTATGTGTACTTCGGCTACTTAGTTTAGGTTTCGAGAAATAAATGATTCAAGTAATTTAAATTTTATATATATTTTGACCTGATTCGATTAATTTATAAACTTTTAACTTTTTTTTGGATAATCCATGCATCCGGGCTTTTTCCTAGCTATTCATGGTGGGACAACCTTCTCCTGGTCTGTCGTAAATTCTAATGATGTCATAATATGCATACTTGGAGCTAACTCTGAATTAGTTATTTTATCTGATTTGAACTTATGATTATCACATTATCCTGCAAATGATTTACAGTTATGTCATTTCGGTTAGGGCAACAAAATCCACTAATAGGTCAGGGGATAATTTTTTTTTATATTTTTTATAGCTGGATTCGGCTACCAAGCAATTGCTCAACAATAACTATTAGTTATATTCTTATTTATTACAGTTATCCAGGTTAAAAGACGACGAAGTTACAATGCTTTTCCACGACATTGATACATTTGTTAAATAACCTTCATTCAAATATTTTATATTGGGCTCACGGGCCTGCCTAATTGTTTTCCGCCCATCTACTTTGCTTTTGATTGGGTATTTATTTGAGGCCCACTATTGACTTCTCTATCGGACCAACCCAGAGAAAAAAGAATAAAAAATTATACATACTAAAGGAAGCTACGGTAGGATGGGGCCTTTTTTTTAAAAAAACAATTCAGAAAAAAAAAAAATCACAAATACATCGTAATGACGGAGCTTGCAAATATACCTTAAACCGCTCCTACGTGGAGCGGCTATGACAAGATGAGGAGCCGTTTAACGATTAAACGGCTCCTCTTAAGGTAGTAGCCGCCCTCCTTGAGGGCGGCTACTCCTTAATTAGTAGCCGCCCTCACCGAGGGCGGCTACTCCCTTAGTTAGTAGCCGCCATCAAAGAAGGCGGCTACTAATCGATAAACAGCCGCCCTTGCTACTCGTTGGTTAGCAGCCCCCGCCTTGACAGGCGGCTCATAACTTTACCCGTGTTTATCCGTTGTCGCGTGCTCCTTTATGTCTAGTCGTAGTGTTTGTCCGTTGTCGCGTGCTTCTTTATGTTTCGCCGTAGCGTATATAGTCAACTTATATGTCACTTCATATCAACTTTATCATGTATCTTTTGCTTTCCATCACATAAATTTTTATTTTTATTTCATACTTTTACCCCGACAAAAAATTAATCATATTATATATGAAATATTTGTAAATATTACACCCGTGAACTTTTAACTTTTACGAAAATTCATATCTGAAAATGTGTATAAATAACGTGAAGAGAAAATATTTTCGACACCAGAATCCTTCAACAAATTTGCTCTTTCAATATTTTCGGTACATCAAAAGTTTGAATCAAAATATTTCTTATTTGTTCAAAATGGATTCGATTTCCGTGCTGCTATATTTTGGTGGTAATCTTATTATTGGAAACGGATCGGTCGAATATAGCATTCCACCAGTTAGACCGATTAGAATTTCACGTTCTATTATTTTATTTGATTTGATTCAACTAGCACATAGAAAGTTAAACATCGACCCAACGATGTTTAATATCAAATTGTCAACCAAATATTCATTCATGGAGAAATCGTCTTGGAATGAAATATCAATCAATATTGTAGATGATGATGTTCTACAATTTATAATGGAATGTCCCAATATGCAGATGTTGCATTTATACGTCGATATATAGGCAAGTAATCATGATTTTGGTCTTGAAGGGCCAGAATCAACTCTTCCATATGTCACTGAAGGATTGAGCAATATGGTGGTCAATGATCAACCTTCTACTTCGAGCGGTCGAGATGTTGAGCAACAACAAAATTATCCTTATTTTGAGCATAGAAGTGGACCTTGGGATCAATATATAACCGGCTCTTCTGAAGAAAATCATATATATTGGCCAAACACAGCAGAAGTTTGGGGATTACGAGAAGAAATTACACCAATTCATAATGTATTTGATCCTGATGTTGATGGTTCGGAGCGTACAATTATGTTTGCAGCAACTGATGCACCAGCCACACATGACGTACACGGAGATAGTCATCGAGATGTTTACATGAGTGATAGTGAACCCAATAATTCATCGAGTGATTCTGGAGAACACGGTACTGAGGCTGATGAGATGCATGATGAAGATGATGTTAATGTCCATGCATGTCCTGGTGAAGAGACAACATCCCGCGAACCACCTTATGGTCCGAGACATATGCAAGATGCACCATTTTTGTCAAGCACGATTGAAATGCCACCATTTTTTAATGCGGTCAACGAAGAGCAGGTTCCTAATTCGATTGATGTACCTTCTGGATCGCGAACTCGATATTACAACCCGGAGGTCGGAGAGCTGTCCGTGAACATGATTTTCAAGGATAAGAAAGATCTGATTGCATCTGTGAAAGATTACTCTGTTAGAGTTGTCAGGCGTGAGTATTGTGTTGTGGACAGCACACGTACTCTGTGGAAATTATGGTGCAAAAATACTTCTCCTACCGTAAGGTGTAAATGGGGTTTTCGAGCGTCTTTGAAACCCAAAATGGGTTTTTGGAAATTAACGAAGTATGGTGGTCCTCACACATGTATCTCGAGTAATGTTGGGATAGACCACCACAACTTGGATAGTAATATGGTGGCAAATACACTGTTGGAGATTGTACAATGTGATCCTTCGTACGAGATTAAGTATGTACGGGAGAATGTTAAAGATAAATATGGCTATGATATCTCGTATACGAAGGCATGGAGAAGTTTGCAACGTGCGGTGGAAAATGTTTACGGTACATGGGAGAGCTCCGTGCGTCTACTTCCGAAATATATGGGTGCCTTATCAAAGTATAATACTGGAACAATTGTGGAGTGGAGGCATTTAAGATCTAACAATCGAGCGGTGAATACATTGAATTATGTTTTTTGGGCTTTCAAGCCATGCATAAATGGGTTTCAACACTGTCGCATAATCATTAGTGTTGATGGTACTCATTTGTATACAAAGTATATGCATAAAATGTTGATCGCCATCACTCTGGATGCCAACAATCAGATATTACCATTAACGTTCGGGATTGTTGATGAAGAAACATACGATTCATGGAAATGGTTCTTGGAGAATATCGACCGACATGTTATACGTGGTGCAACATGTGTATGTCTTATTTCAGATAGGTATAAGGGAATTGTGCGCGCAGTTTTACCACTTTTTCAACCTCCTAATGGTGTGCACCATTTTTGTCTACGACATGTGTGCTCCAATTTTAATTCAAAGTTTAAAAATCATTTTGTGACAATTAAAATCGTATTTGTGACAATTACTTTAATTTAATATACAGAGTTAAACAATTACGAATGTTAAAAACACAATATCAATATATAAAATAATACAACTACAGTTGGCCACCGGTTCCACAATGACGTTGCCTACGATTTCGTTGCCCTCTATGTGGACCAGTATTACTAGGAGTATTTTGCTGTGTTTCATCAGAATAACTCGGAAACTGGATAGGTGTTGGAATGTTTCTCGATGGTTGCACCTCCTCCAAATTTCTCTTGTATTCAAAACCCACTAGAGATGTATAATTTTGAGACTCTGGGGGTTGTGGAGTATAATAACCTGCACTATCGAAAACAGTAGAGGGACCAGAAGCAAATGATGCATATCCACCGGATGGCCCAACAAATGATGCAAAACCACTTGATGGTCCAACAAATGATGCAAAGCCACCAGCTGACCCAGCAATTGAAGCTAATCCACTAGATTGACCAGCAGCAGTATCAAATCCACCGGATGACCCAATAACATCAAAATCACCAGAAGTATCAAAAGCACCAAATGGGCCAACATTGTCAAAACCACCAGATAGGCCAGCAGTGTCAAAACCACAAGATGGGCCAGCAGTGTCAAAACCACCAAATGGGCCAGCAGTGTCAAAACCAGATGGGCCAGCAATGTCAAAACCACCAGATGGGCCAGCTGTGTCAAAACCAACAGATGAGTGGAAACCAATCCCATGTACAGGAGGCGATATAACCCTTACAGTGATTCTCTCGTACCACTGCATATAGTCATCGTCTGTTGAGTTTGACCTACGACATGATTCACCAGTGGCGACATTTATGAGCCTCCTACGCCACGTCTGAAGATGTATTTTGTGAATTCGGCCCAATCCATATTACGATGACCAGTTCGGGTGACGTCATGTAGCTCATTATCGTCAAGTGCAGGTGATGGAATTGACTGGCATATATTGAACTGTCGCATCACCCGGTTAGACGATGAATCTCCACAATTTTGAAGCAGATAAGTGGGCAAACGCTTCTCCAAATATTATTATTATAGGTAGTAATAATAGAATTAACATCAGCGGCCTCTAGGTCATACACGATCCAGTTAAACTGCACATCGTTAAAATTAAAAAAAATGATCAATCAATATATTGAAATCATCATAATTTTTAAATTCAATTACATAATCTAGGTTTACCTCGTCATTACTCATTTGATCGAGAGAATGTCGTATAATTCTGACCGAATGAGTTGCTATATGGGTGTGACGAAACACAGTGTTCCACCTATTATAAAAAATGTTAAATATTGCAATATTTTATGATTTTAATATTAATATTCAATAAAAAAATTAATTATTATCGTGCACCGTAGGGAGCAACATGAACATTATTAGGGACAACCAAAGTTTTTAATTGTATGTCAGGATTCAAACATTTTATCCTACTCCATGCCCAAATCTGTCAATAAACATGAAAATATTTTAAAAAACGGATAAGGTGTTATAGTAAGAGAAAAATATTACATACCTTCAAAATATACAAAGGGCCAGTGATAGTGCATTTTCCTATCGTTGATGCATTGCACATTTCACGGTATAAGAAAGCCATACTGCACTGCCCCAACTATATGTGTTCACCTCTTCCAAATCTTCAAATAGCTGCAAATACATGAATTTTACAGCGCTACTATTATAACCTGGAAGCAAAATTCCATCTATAATCATCAAAGCTATACACCGAGTGTATTTTATTACATCCATCTCTGAGCTCATATCAGAGATACAATTAGCTCGGCAATGATCGTCTATAGCAGTCATGCTTAGGTGACCGCCTTTAAATTTTGCTTCGGGAGGCTCAAATCCCAGTAACTCAAGACATGTTTCTTGCCATTCTTTCACACGTTGTGAATCATCTACCCCAGTTACTGGTTGACCATCAACTTTCAGACCCCAAATTTTTGAAATATCTTGTAACATAATGGTAGCTTCACCAAATCTAAAATGAAATGTATGGGTCTCAGGCCGCCATCGCTCAAAAAGAGCGGTAATCAAATGATTATCGTACATACAGTAACCAGATTGCAAAACACCGTAAAATCTCATATCAATGATATGCCTCCAAACGCGATCGTGTATCACGTTCTCATTATACAATCCCCAGATAAGGTTATCTGTACGCTTCACCTTTAGAATATTATCAATATTATCAGAACAAACAGCACTGGAGATATGCGTAGATTGTAGATATAATATAGTTGAATCTTCGGACCTCGATTTAATGTCATCCTAAAATTAATAAAAAAAATTAACACACATATCAATCATTAATATTATCATTTATAATATTAATAAATAAAAATATATTGTACATATATATTTAAAAACATAATGAATTGTTTAATTGATTTTAAAAAAATTATATAATAAAAAAAACATTATTGACGAGAGGAGACGAAATAATTTATTTATGAGAGACGAAATTAATATGAAAAAATTGATATGAAAAAATTATAATATTTCTAATAATCAACTAACCTTGAATAATGTAGATATCAATTAGCCTTGAATAATGTAGATAGAATAATTTATTTCTGACGCGAGAGGAGAATAATTTATTTCTGAGGAGACGATTGTAGAGCAAAAAATTGTAGAGCAAAAACAAAAACTCTATGTTATAAATTATTTTAGAGCTGCCGATCTAATTTATAGATGAATCAAGCATGATTTAATTGGAGCAGGTGGTAGGTGGTTGGAGGTGGTTGGCGGATGGACCGCCCATCGTATTGAGGAGCACAAAACCGCCCAGATCAAGCAGTAGCCGCTTAGCCCGTAAGCGGCTACTAACTCGAAGAGTAGCCGCCTATACGTTGGGCGGCTACTCTTCAAGTAGTAGCCGCCCAACGTATGGGCGGCTACTCTTCGAATAGTAGCCGCTTACATGGAGGGCGACTACTGCTTGTTGAGGTGCCGCCCTCCCAAACTTCGTATTTCTGCAACCCAATCAAATTCGATGTATTTGAGAAATTTTCTTTTTTCCCAAAGTATTTTTTTAAAAAAAAAGTAGGATGGAGGTGAGTAGTTTTCTTTATTACTTTTTTTTTTCTCTCTTTTTTGCCCTATGCAACGTGGAGTTTAGGCTAATGAATACATGGCTCCAGTTTAATAATTAATTAATTATTATGCATGGGAACATGGCTCAAGTTTAATAATAACTTAGTCGCCTTCTACACACGTGTTGCATGTATATACAATTTTTTCTTTGTAAAATGATGTATAATGATATGTACGTTTTTTTATTATGGTTGTAGTTTTTTTGAATTTAAATTATGAAATATTTATACAATATTATTATATTTAATTTTTTTTGGATTTTAACAAACTTTTTTAGGTAATATGGCAATTTATATGATAGGTGTAACGTTGATTTGTAAGATCTGGAAGGGCATACCATAAATTTGTGGGTACATTGATAACATGTGTAATAGTATATTTTAGATTGACAATATATAAGGACGGATTTATGTGGGGGCAAGGAGGCACGTACCCAAATGCTAAAAAAAACAAAATTTTATTATCTAAATTTTTTTTAAAAAAAATAAATTACAGTTTACCATCTAAAAATTAAATTTTAACCCTAAAAAATTAGGTTTTGCCCTCCCTTAAGTTATATTTTGACCCCTAAAAATTTTTTTGGGCTCCGTTTTTATGTTAATATCTTATGTGCCCCTCATTCCCGAAAATCATGTTTATATATATACTATTTATAAAGTTCTGTTGGGAGTTATCTAATATTGAGAATTTACAAGCTATCTGTGTTATTTCACTCATCACCAATTGGTTATGAGTTGGAACCCCATGTATTTTTAACATGGTATCAGAGCCAGGTGATTGGCTATTCTACCCGCATATTCACCGTCACCCATGTTATCAATACACGTGTTTGACTTATATAATGTCACACATGTTGATGCGTGTTGAGAGTCGTCTCACATTAACAATTTACAAGCTATGATAGCTTTTTATAAGATACACGTGTTACTCCACTTATAACAATTGGATTTGACTTGGAACCTCATATATTCTTAACAAGTACTTTTATGTTTAACAAGACTAGCTTCTTGATAAACATAAATGCACACACTCTCGTACTCAAAATTTTCGATTAGAATGGTATATTTCGGTGGTAAAATCAGTGGGTAAATGAAATACTTAAAAATAAAGAGTGACATACAAAATCAATATGATTTTTCATTCGATTAAAATGATTTTTGTTTCTTTTTTTCGTCAGAGTTCTAACATGATACTATATATAGCGGGCATGATGCCGATCAATCGATTTTTCATTCAGTAAAATGATTTTTATTTTTTTTGTCCCAATGCTAACATGATGCCGATCATTTACTAATACGCCGCTACACTTGTAGAAACACTAAAAGTGAAAAAAGAAAAATATCTTATCACGATAAGATCTGATTTTTATCGATTAGATGACCAAACGCCAATATATTAAAACATAAAAGAACAAACTTTGCTTTGTATTTTTCACCATGTATAAGCCCAAAAGAACAGCTTTGCTAACACGGTTTTCAGCTACTTAGGTACAAAAGAGCACGTACACATAATACAATAATAATATATATATAAAACGGTTACAGCTACTAAGGTACAAAACGGCACGTGCATACACATAATAAAATTTAAAAAATTATTCAAGTGCCTGTTGACAACATCTGTTAAAAGAATAAATCTTTTACAATTAACAAATACAAGAATATAGAATGTGAAATAATAATTAACAAAACGCAAACGAATTTATACTGGACTACGTCTCCGTTGATATCTGAGAGTAGTTCTTTTAGGAATTTAACTGAAGTAAAAGGGAAATAAAGTAGAGGCAAAATGTGCAACTGAGAATTGTCAAACTAAAAGTGCCACCAATGTTGCCCATAAATTCAAGAAACTTGAACATTTCTTGCTCTCTTTTGGGTTTGAAATTACAGGCTGGTGCATAGTTCCACCCCATTTCAGCAACATAGCACCTTTCAATCCTCTCTTTGATCTTAACTTCTTGAATTCTTTCCCTTAATACGCACAAATTCGCATCCACGATGCTGCTTGATCTTCCTGCGGAGAGCCGATAATAACATATATAAATGAGTAAGCATAGAAATGTAGAATCGAATTTATGATGCTAACTAATTAAGCTATTTGAATGGCTACTTCTATAAAAGGCTCGTGCATTAGTGGACATGAAAATAGCTTTTGTAGAGGTGATGATATCAGTTACATATGTAATTTATGCCTTTGTTGTTTTTAAAATAGATATTTTATTCCGTGGTTTGCAAAAAATAGCACACTGTGCTTTGCATCTATTCACAAATCACAGGACGCAAACTATCTATTTTCAAAACACAGGGGGCACAAACTGCCTATTTTCAAACTACGGGTAAACTGTCTATTTTCAAATCACATAAATAGCCTAGTTGAAAACCATAGGATGTTCGTCGCCAAAAAACAGATTTTATAAATGGGATCTGGTATATATGAGGAATGTATATATAACAGTATTAGTTTCACACCTTCATCTCTATAGATCTGGGCTCTCACTTGAAAGGATTGGCAAGATCTGGACTTCTTACAAGGCAGAATTGTGGAACAAAGATAAGCTTGTGAAGAAGAAGCAGCCATTTTAATAGGCAATTAGCCAATTTAAATGGTTAAATAGAAACGGTTTTCTCTAACCAAAGAATTGTTTTATCAAGAAATAAATTTTCTGAACAATTAGGGGAAAAATTTGAAGGGCTATCTGTTTTGGTTTCAGAAGGGTTTTGTTGTAGAGTCTGTCACG
Source organism: Haberlea rhodopensis (assembly GCA_907163345.1). NCBI lineage: Eukaryota > Viridiplantae > Streptophyta > Magnoliopsida > Lamiales > Gesneriaceae > Haberlea > Haberlea rhodopensis. The sequence continues at coordinate 11,280,836 of CAJQUN010000013.1, forward strand.
AAAATGCAATGCATTTTATAAGTGTGATCCGAATTGGAGCCATGCTTTAGGTGAGACGGCAGCATGCAACATGCATGGATGGGGAAATGTATAATATTAAATTGAAGGGTATCATAAGGTTTCATTTGGATCGAAGGATTTCATTTCGACAGTAGATTTGAAATATCTTGGTTTGTTAAAAAATACCTTAAAATTAAAGATTATGGATTTGAAATCCCAAATCAGCCAAACAATTTGTATGGATTTGTATTAAGGATTTGAAATTCAAATCCATCAAATCTTTCATCTAAATAGAGCCTAAGAAAATTTAAAATGTTTGGATTTTTGGTTCTTGGATTTGTCGATGATCATGTCGACCCATTCATTATAATTGTTTAATTCTTTGATGTCGCATTTTAAAAATAGCGACAACCGCGTTATCCCGTGGATTACTACATAATAATTTGACCCTTAATATATCGAATTAGGCAAAAGTATGTGAGAATGGAGATTTATTTAATTTTTGTTGACTTAGTAAAGAAGTACACGAGAATTAGATGGTAATTTAATTGCATGATATTTTGTTTTCTTTCGTTTGTATTTATACCCCTTAGGTCTTGAAATGTTTTAGTCACTCTTCTACGGCCATTAAAAAAAAATTAATTTGGTGAAACCCATCATCGGGGGTGTAATCCCGATTTTTAATCTATCTGGCTGGATTTTATGTTTAAAAAATCACTGATAAAAAGTTGACAAGATAAATAAATATTTCAATCTTTTGCTGATTTGAAGATCAGGGTAGATAACCAATTTTCAATGGTTGAATGAAATGTATTTTGTCTTAAAATATTATTTAAGAGTTATTAAATTTTCAGAAAAAGCTGGAATTCTGAATTTTAAGTATATTATAAAAATTAAAAATATTATATCCATCCATAATATATATTTATATGCATTTTTCATATCGTTTTTTTGATTTTATGAATCATAAGGAACTAAGTATAACCTATCAAAATTATAAGTTCGTTTGTTTATATAGTTGTGAAACTAAAAAAAAAAATCATATATATATATATATATATATATATATATATATATATATATATATATATATATGATGTGATTCGAGATTTTTGAATATAAGGTAGAATAAAGTGTTAATGAAAAATAACGATAAACACACCAAGATTTTTTACGTGGAAAACCCTCAAATTGAGAGAAAAACCACGGGACCTAGTCCAGTATAAAACTTCACTATAAACGTTGATGATTTACAAGGCTCTCTTGACACAAATAACAATCGCTCAATGACTTGTATGAATATTTTGGAAAAATAACAAAAAAGACCGAACAGACATAAATGTGCTCTCTTCGGAGTCTTTTTGCCCAGAAAAATCCAACCCTTGTGTTAAGACCTTCACCTCTTATTTATAGGAGTTATTATGGAGTTACTTGGCGGGAAAGTATTGAATACGCCTCCCTTGATCGTGGCTGAGACATGGCAAACGTGTCCGAGAAATCCGCCGCATTAATGCACGTTCAATCCCCGCCGGTTAATCAGTTTTAATTATGACCGGGTCTTCCGCTATAATTTAACCAAAATCCCGAAGAAGGTAAAGGATGCTCGGTAATACGCTGCTCGGCATTTTATCTTCGGTAACCATCTCTTCGGTTTAACTTCTGTTAGGCGACTTTAGAGTTCGTATCTTCATAAATGGATTTTACCCGAGAAAATCAATATGTCATATGACATCACCTCACCCCCTGAAGTAAAGCAAGATGAAAGTAGTGAAATCTTTGTTTATTGTCTTCGGGTAAAATCCTGAAATGCTCGGGATATTTTACCGCCTAATTTTCCCGCCTAAATATTTCAAAAAACTTGCGACGTTTCGTTTCCCGAGGCACATCTATAACCGTTCGCTTGGTTTATCTTGAACGGTGTCGATTTAACGACTGTTCAAGTGGCCCCCCCTATAAATACTCGTTCATTTCTGCGGTTTAACTCACTTTACTGCAATTTGCTTCCGAGCTAGCATCAAACATCCGACCAACTTTTCTTTCCTACTTATTTTCTTTCCGTTCATCGAGTATGTCTTCTTCTGACGATTACTCGAAAACTATAGACATGTTCGAGGAGGAGGGTACCCTGAGTCCCTCTCCTTGACATTCTTCTTCCTCTGATAGTGAGGAAACTTCCAGCTCGTCGTCAGCCCACGATACTCGTAGAGAAGAGCTTCAGGCTGCGACAGAGCAGGATCTGATAAAAGCCCGCGTTCCCTGGTTTGAGATTTTTGAATCAGGGATTAAATCACAACGGCACCTATCCAATATCCAAACTAAATGGAGGATTTCCGAGGGGAGATCTATTATTGCTCCCCCTCCCGGATCTCGCCCCCACCTGCCTCCCGAGGGTTATTTTCCCTTCTACATAGACCAACTCCGAGGGGGACTTCGTTTTCCTATTCCCTCTTTTTTTTGTAGATGTTGCCTCCTATTTTGCCATCTCTCTTAGTCAGTATTCCCCAACAGTTATCGATTGTTGGCGGGTTTCTACATAGTCTTATCCTTTTTTGGTTTTTTTCCGACTCCCGAACTCTTTCATTGTTTCTTTCAATTAAATCGAAAGGAGATCGGGCTCTTTTACTTTTCTTCTCGGATAGGGATGGGTTTTTTGAAAAACTACCCATCTTCCATAAAAAACTGGAAAATATTTTTCTTCTTTGCTCGCCCACTCCAACCCTGGGATTGCCCCATGGAGTGGAAAGAAAACTTACCGAAGGGCAAGTCGATCAAGGGGCTACTTGAGGGAGAAACATATCTATCGGTTCGTCGTAAGCTTGGCGATCAGTGTTTTAACCTTGAGGAGCTGATTGACGACGGACTGCTGTATTTGTTCCAGCTTAGTCCTAAGGGTGTTTCCCTAAAATTGCCCCTCGATGAGTACTTACCGAGCATACTGCTTTGTTTGCTTACTTTGTTTTGATATGCTTGAATAATTGCTATGACGTCTTTTTCTTGCAGAAACAAAGATGCTGAAGGCCAAGATTGCTGCTAACTTGAAGAAAATTGCCGTACAAGAGAAGGCTGTTAAACCGACCACTGAAACAATTCCTCCTCCATCTGTTACCCCTGCTCCTACCGAAGAAATGATTGAAATACCCGAGGGAGAAGCCTTGATTCCTCGGCCACTGAAGAGGGCGGCCCCTGAGGGCCAAGATCCTTCCTCAAAACCTCCTCCTACCAAGAAAACTTCCTCTCCTCGAATCAACCTTACCCACCGAGCTAGTCCACCATCTCAAACTCGAGCTGTTTCTCAACCTGCTCCAGGTGGTTCTAGCTCTTCTCGGCCAACCTCCAGATACCATATACCCGATTGGATCTATCCCCCCAACGTCCCCATTCTGAGAAAACCTGACCCCAAAATTTCTCACTCCATCATTTGCATTTGGGCCAATTCTCCCGACCGTAAATACCTCGGAGGATTGGCCTTCAGCAACCTGATAAATGATTTCTACACTTCCCTCACTCAGGTAACTTACATCCACTTCCATCTGATAAACCCTTTATCTTCGGTATATTAACTTCATTTATTCTCTTGCAGACCAATCTGATGGCCGGCGAGATTATGACTCGCTTCCAATCTATGAGATCCTCAGATGGGGAGAATCAGAAACACCTTAAACAACTAGAGGGCATAGGTGGAGAGATGAAGAAATCCATAAAGTTACTGGAGGAGCGATACTCTACTGCTGTTGCTACTCGGGATAAGGCGGTGGAGGCTCTCGAAGAAGCACACAAGAAATTAGCCGACCTTGAGGAAGCTAACACCACTTTATCCGGCCAGTACATGTCCATGACTGAAGAGAATAAATCCCTCTTAGAGCAACTTTCACAGGAGAAGTCATTGCGGGCTGAAGAGAACAAATCCCTTTCTGAACAGCTTGATCGGGATAAATTATCTCGGGCTGCTCAGATCGAAGAATCCTGGCTCATCAAGAAAGAAGAGTTTATGAAGTCTGAAGAGTACGACGATATTTTGAGCGAACGCGCTGCCAAGGTCCTTAACTATGGCTTTGAAGCGTCTGTTCGTCAATTTAAAGCCGCTGGCTATCCTCCTGAAGGAACTTCAACAGACTTTGTAAATGTTGATGATGCCCTGAATACCGTCCCCGATGAGTTCTTCCGTCTGTAAATTTAGGGACGTACCTTTCTTGTTCTAACTCATGGATTACTGTAATCTTTTTGGGGGATAATATTCTGATTTTTCTCGTATCTTTACAATCTTGTTATGAGTTAGCCTCTCAATCAAGAAAGACTTAATCAAATAAAGCTCCATCCATCTCTAAAGATAATAGTTATCGCGAGCAAATAAAGCTCGGTTAGAATAAGAAATATCCCAAGATAATGAATATAACCGAGCTCAGGGAAAAGACATCCTGAGCACAATAACATGGTATTTTTAAGTTTAAACGTTGACCAATCATCCCGATTCAACGAGTAAACCGAACATCGCTCGCTACCCCGAGCATAATCACTTAGTCCCATTTTAATTTTAAATACAGACCAAACATCCCGATCATATATTTAACCCGCCAACAATGGACGATAATAAAATAAGCTCGCTACCCCGAGCACAATATCATGATATATTTAAGTCTAAACGTGGACCAAACATCCCGATCCCACGAGTGTTATCTTCCCTTGGTATTTGCTTTAATTCCACCTCTTGAAATTGGGCCATCATTGCCCGCACATTTTCCACATACTTTCTAAGCTTATCTTCTTTCACCTTATATACCCCATTCACTTGATGAACAACCAGCATTGAATCCATAAAAGCTTTTATCTTCCTAGCTCCAGCGTCCAATGCTATTCGGAAGCCTGAAATGATAGCTTCAAATTCAGCTTCATTGTTTGAGGAGGGAAACCCAAACTGGATGGCAACTCTGATTTCTTCCCCTTCGGGACTAATGAGTATGACACCTGCTCCACTTCCCAATCGAGTAGATGATCCATCTACAAACAAATTCCACTCTTTTTCCTCCGGAGTATGAGTTACTTCTACTAGAAAATCTGACAGGGCTTGAGCTTTGATTGTAGTTCGGGGTTGATAAGTAATATCAAACTCACTCAGCTCGGTGGCCCATTTTACCATCCTCCCTGATATCTCGGCTTTGGATAAAAGTCTACCCAAAGGAGTATTTGTTATTACCATGATAGGATGAGACATGAAGTATGGCCGAAGTCTTCTCGCTGTAGTGACTAGATCCAATGCCAACTTCTCAATTTCGGGATATCGTTGCTCAGCTCCTTGCAGGGCTCGGCTGACATAATATACGGGCTGCTGTTGTCCAGACCTTTCCCTGATTAACACGGAACTGATTACTTCTTCGGCCACCGATAAGTAGATGAGAAGTGTTTCTCTAGGCTCAGGCTTATTCATCAAAGGTAACTGAGCCAAATAGTCTTTCAAATCCTCGAAGGCCTTTTGGCATTGGTCATTCCATTCGAACTTAATTCCCTGCCTTAATGCTTTGAAGAAAGGCAGGCTCCGATCAGCTGATCGGGATATAAATCGACTCAGTGCCGCTATTCTTCCTGCCAACCTTTGTACTTCATTTAGTGTCCTTGGAGGGTTCATTTCTTGTATGGCCCGGATTTTCTCCGGGTTGGCTTCAACACCTCTTTCTGTGACCATGTATCCCAGAAACTTGCCACTACGAATCCCAAAAGTGCATTTTGCGGGATTCAACTTCACGCCAAACTTTCTTAAGGTGTTGAAGACCTCTTCCATATCCTTGACCAAGTCCTCGGCTTTTCGGCTTTTAATCTGGACATCATCCACATACACTTCCACATTCCGACCAACTTGTTCTTTGAACATTTTGTCCATCAACCTTTGATAAGTAGCTCCAGCATTTTTCAATCCGAAAGGCATTACCACATAACAAAAGGTTCCCCCTGCTGTGACAAAACTCACTTTTGATTGATCTTCTTGTGCCAAAGGGATTTGATGATATCCTTGATAAGCATCCATAAGACATAATAATTCATGTCCGGCAGTCGAATCTATGAGCTGATCAATCCTGGGCAGTGGATAACAATCTTTGGGACATGCTTTATTCACATCCCTAAAATCCACACACATTCTCCATTTATCTCCGGTTTTAGGCACCAAAACTACATTCGAGAGCCATGTAGGGAAACCGATCTCGCGAATATGGCCTGCCTTTAACAACTCTTCTACCTATTTAGCAATGACAGCGTCCTTTTCTGGCCCAAAATGCCTCCTCTTTTGCTTCGGCCTGAACACTGGGATCCACATTGAGGCGATGTTCGGCAATCTCAGGTTTTACTCCAACTAAATTGGATGTACTCCATGCAAATACATCCACATGTTGATTTAAACAATCAACCACCTTTTCCCATAATTCCGGATCAAGTTGGGATCCCACTCGTGTAACTCTAGTAGGGTGACCCATCTCGATGTTGAGGAACTCCTCTTCGGGAGTTACTCGTTCCTCGTCGTCCCGCTTCCTCTTCTCACTTCCCCCTCGTTCTTTTCCTTCTTTCTTCTGCTCTCTTTCTTGCTTTAACTCTTGCACATAACATTTCCGTGATGAACTTTGATCACCTCTTACTTGCCCCACTTCTTCTCCTACTAGAAACTTCATGGTTAGATGATAGGTGGAGGCAACAGCTTCGAAGGCGGTTAGAGCTGGCCTTCCCAATATTACATTATAAGAAGATGGTGCTTCCACAACGTGGAAATTTATCATCTTCGTTTTGATCCTCGGTTCTTCACCAAGTGTAACTGGTAGAGATACCTGCCCTATCGGATTTATGACCTCCCCTGTAAATCCGTGCAAAGATGTGTTCACCCTCAGTATGGGTAAGCTCCCCAAGTCCATTTGGTTTAATGTACTAAGGAAAAGTACGTCTGCTGAGCTTCCCGTATCCACGAAAATCCTTTGTACATTATAATTAGCCACTGTGGCAGAGATAACCAATGCGTCATCATGGGGAAAATGGATCCCTTGTAGATCTGCGGGCCCAAAAGATATGGACGGACCTCCATGTACATGATTGGGGTCAATAGACAATACTTGAAGTTTCCGAGCATGACTCTTTCTTGCTCTGTTCGAATCTCCCCCCGACATTCCTCCGGATATCATGTGTATAGTTCCCCAATTAGGGACATTGTTCAAGGTTTCTTCCTCCCCCTCTGCTCTTCCTCCCCGAACCGACCAAGGGACTGGCTGAGGCGCTCCTCTTCCGGGATTCACATTATTTTTTGGAATGAAATTATTGTCCTTGAATTCCTCGCTAAGTCCCTGCCTTCCATCCAACTCATTAAATCTTCCACCCCGAAAACCTCCTCCTCGGGATCCTCTTCCTCGGAAGGACCCTCCTCGGAACATTCCTCCTCGGAAAGGTCCCCCTCGACCTCTCTTCGGTATACTTTGATTCATGGCCACTTACCGATGAGGTCTCATCGGAAGATATTGATCAAAACTTCTTTTGATCGGCTCTACTGGCTTATTCTTTTTGTTCGCCTCTTCCCCAACTTTACCTTCTCTTCTTTGTTTCATCCTTTGGGCTTCCTCCAGATTAATGTATTTGGAGGCTCTTCCCAACAGCTCATCATAATCAGAGGGTGGCTTTTTTGCCAAAGATCGGAACAAATCCCCTTCTTTTAACCCCTGGGTGAACGCGCTGACAAGTATTTCAGCAGTGACATGGGGAATGTCAAGACATGCATGACTGAATCTTTTCAGAAAGTCTCGAAGAGATTCCTTCTCTGCTTGCTTAATCCCAAACAGACTAAGAGCTGTTCTCTTGCAACTCCAACTACTTGCAAACTGATGTAAAAATAAAGAACTAAACTTCGGGAAAGAGTCTATGATTCCCGCTGGCAACTGATTAAACCATGATTGTGCCGCACCAGACAATGTAGTCAGGAAAACCCGACATTTCACTCCATCTGTAAGTTGATGAAGAAGCGAAGCGTTTCAAATCGAGACAAATATTCTTCAGGATCTGCACTACCGTCGTAATTTCCCACATTTAGAGCCTTGAAGTTTGGGGGCAAAGGATCACCAACAACATGAAGAGCAAATGGAGTGCTCCTTTGTGTGGGATACAGACGTCCCTCCATTTTATTACGCATCTGCTGTATCTCATTCTTCAGCTCTTCCATTTGGCGATTTAGAGTTCTGTCAGCTTCATTATTCAAATGACTGGGAATACCTTTAACCTCTTCAGGTTCTTTTTCGGGCTCCTGCATGGAGGCCAAATCTTCCCCCTCTTCTTCCTGCATGGTTTCTTGTTTCTGGGGAGGGGCCATAAATTGCTTCATGATCTCCACGACAGTTCTGGCTATCATTTCTGTCAAATGTTCCATGGGTATTCCCCCAGCAGGAAATGTCTGAGGAATATGCTGAGATGATCCTGCGTCTTCTGGCCCTTCTCTTGGTTCTGTGAACGAGTATGGGCGAGAATTGGATCCATTTCCCCTGGAAGCTTGCCCCTACCTCTACCTCTAGCCATCTTGCCTCTTGATTTACTTTTGTTAGAAAATTTTTCCTACTTCAATGTCTTTACTCCAAGTTCCCACAGACGGCGCCAATGATGTGATTCGAGATTTTTGAATATAAGGTAGAATAAAGTGTTAATGAAAAATAACGATAAACACACCAAGATTTTTTACGTGGAAAACCCTCAAATTGAGAGAAACACCACGGGACCTAGTCCAGTATAAAACTTCACTATAAACGTTGATGATTTACAAGGCTCTCTTGACACAAATAACAATCGCTCAATGACTTGTACGAATATTTTAGAAAAATAACAAAAAAGACCGAACAGACATAAATGTGCTCTCTTCGGAGTCTTTTTGCCCAGAAAAATCCAACCCTTGTGTTAAGACCTTCACCTCTTATTTATAGGAGTTATTCTGGAGTTACTTGGCGGGAAAATATTGAATACGCCTCCCTTGATCGTGGCTGAGACATGGCAAACGTGTCCGAGAAATCCGCCCCATTAATGCACGTTCAATCCCCGCCGGTTAATCAGTTTTAATTATGACCGGGTCTTCCGCCATAATTTAACCAAAATCCCGAAGAAGGTAAATGATGCTCGGTAATACGCTGCTCGGCATTTTATCTTCGGTAACCATCTCTTCGGTTTAACTTCTGTTAGGCGATTTTAGAGTTCGTATCTTCATAAATGGATTTTACCCGAGAAAATCAATATGTCATATGACATATATATATAAATATATATATTTTAATACTGAAAAATAAGTAAATATTTTAATTTTTATTCAAAAAAATAAACTATTTTCCAATATCATAAAAAGTCCAAAACATTCTACCCATGGGGTTAAACTTCAGTGAACCAGGGTATCCAATTTGATCGATTAGGGAGATTGTTGGGTTTAGAGAATCTTGCTGATAGTTTTGATGTTAACAAAACTGCTTATTTTATTATTAATGAGTTTATCAAGTGTGCAACAAAGTTGTTCGTTGCTAAAAGAATATCAATACAGTTGAAAAGAAGTCAAATCCAGTGGATTCAGACAAGCCTAAAGATCAACAACACTGATCAAGCATTCCAACTTAGTTGACCTGAATCTAGATGAGTCCAAACAGATGAGGTTTAGCATAATTAATCTATGCCAGAACGTAGAGTGGCTAATAGCAAAGATCGGACTAGTCGATTAACCAATGGAACTGAAACTATCCTACCTTGTTGAACGGTAGGAATCAGTTGAGTACTCAACTGATACATATGGAATCCAGCTGAGTAGTTAATAGAATTAAAGAAACAGAGTCCATATTAGTGATTACTAGCAATGTACCAGTTAAGTTATCACTAGCCAACTATTATACAAATAGTCTTACCAGTAAGGTTATAGAACAACTGAGTTCACCGAAAGCCAACAAGACAGTATGTCTGTTTGATAGACAAAAGAAAATATAGATAGAATCAGAAATATGATAGGTATTTTCCAATTTGCATATTCATGAATATAACAAACATCTCTATGTCAAGGCTTTATATACACTTGAAAATTAAAAGAGAGGGGATGATCTCACATCTCTTATAACTCACCAAAATATTAATTCTAAGAGATCAATTCCCGAGGAGCTTATACAGAAGATCATCTTACTAAAGAGCATTTGTCATATTTATACGCACCATCGTTGATCATAAAATCAGATCATGTATATGATCAGTTGTGCGATACAAACACTCTAGTCAAATACGCAGTTATCTTAAACGTAATGAGTGATTTGTATGATTGTCCGACATGTTGTCAAGATGGATTAATAGTTTAGTGAGTTGCAGTACTGTGGAGTAGTTGAGTAGCTATGAGTTCATTTGAGTATGTACACTCAACTGAAATGGATCTTTATAGTTGTATGTACGAATCAAAATCTTATATTCAGTGGCAGAATGAGAGACGTACAATGATTGTACCACATTCGAACCTCAAGAATCAAATCTGTGTGTATTCACTTTACTTAATTAATCAGTTACAGGGCATTTTAATTTGAGCATTTTTCACTTGATCTCTTAAAACAAACATGATCTAATCTTTCAGCATAAACACTTTAAGGCTCAGAGCTATTGCAGCTCATTTGTCTGGACTGAGCTGGATGAATTGATTATCCCCCATAACAGATTCCATCAAACTCCAACATCTTCTTAATGTACATGTACACTATCTATTTGGCAAAAAAATATTAAAAAAAGAATCATGTCTCCAAACTTAATTTTGAGAAAATATAAATTCTTTTGATAGTCTTCGTCAAACTTACAAAATAAAATGGTCGATTTGATTTTATTTGAATTGTCCTGTTCTTTGGATGGCAATTATTGGATTATTGATTAGACATTACTAATTTACAAAGGGGTCAAGAAAATATTCGAGCAAGTGTTCAAAGTTCAAACCCGAAATAAATTAAATCACTTTAATAGTCAATAAGTTGATAAATACACCCAAAATGTATTTCAAATCCATGATTTCAAATCTATTTAATTGTTTAGATGAATTTATGTTGGTTGGATTTTAAATCCTTCACTTTCTTAATTTCTGTAAATGTAACGATAGTTATGATGAATTTGAAATACACCCAAGATGAATACCATTTCAAATCCATTGATCAAATCTCTCTCCAAATCAAATCTCATATTTCAAATCAAACCACTCAATCCAAACACAACCTCCCTATCAATAAGTTGATAAATAGATAGCATCAACATTTTGAACCGATTTCAAGCTATTCCTCTGTCACAAGTTAAATTAATAATATTTTTTTTAGAAACAACATATTGCTATGTACCCCCACCCTTCCAAATATATAGACTACGCCGATATCTAGTAATAGAGATGTCAAACGGAGCGAATGTCACGAGTCACAACACAAGCACGACACGTTAGAAAGGGTATGGCACGACCCATTTTGCTACAGTGCCATGCCGTGCCAGGCACGTAGGGTGCTGGCCCGTGGGCCGGCACGACACGACATGACACTGTACAATTTTGTTTTAGTATAACGATCGACCGACAGTTATGTGCCGATCGATCGCTGCTTGACCGATCGATCGGCACAAGGTAAGCAAAAAAAAAACTTGAAATGATCCATGTCGGGCCATGCCTATTGTGGAAACAGGCCAGCATGACATGCCCGTTTCCAAACCGTGCCGGCACGATTAAACTGCCGGCACAACCCATTTGACACCTATATCTAGTAGTATTTCTTCTTTTCTTTTATTAGTATATCCATGTTTAATTTGCATTCTTCTATTTAATTTATTTCATTTAATTTTGTAAATGTACGACACGACCTGTTTTCAAACCGTATCGGCACGATTAAACTGTCGGCAAAGCCCGTTTGACATCTATATCTAGTAGTATTTTTTCTTTTATTTTATTAATATATCCATGTTTAATTTGCATTCTTTAATTTTGTAAATGTAAATTATAAATTATTATTTTTATTAACTAAGTCTTGGAAATATACGCAACCATTTCTTGAATGAATTCGCCTTCGTCTTCCCAAGTACAATCATAAACAACATTAGGCACTTCAACGATTTTTTATATACCATTATTTATATAAAAACACTCATTTAATATAGGATATAATATGCAATTTGTTTGTATAATTGACATTTCCAATGATATATTTAGGGTATGTTTCCAATTTCTTATTCAAAGTACTTTATGTTGTTTTTACTTAAAGTTTGAAAAGTTTGCTTTCGAGCAAAAAATTTTGAATGTTTGCTATTAAAATAAAAAACTGTTTAATGAACTTCAAATAATTACAAAATTGCCACCATACAAATAAAAGCAGCGAAAAACATCTCACGACATGTTTATCTGCTTCTGCTTTTATCTATTTATTTTTAGAGAAGCAATGAAATAAACACTTAAAATCCGATTTTTGGTCTGAAAAACAGATAAATAATTTTGAAAAGCAATTGCAAACATCCATTTAACCTGTGTGAAAAAACAAACAAGCCTATATATTTGGGAGGGAGAGGGTGGAGTATTTTCTAGATAGGAAATTTGAAAAAAACATTCTTGGACTTGGTAAAACATAGGAGTTTAAAAAACAACAATGCAACAACATGAACGACAACTTCATATACAAAAAATATTGGGTATGTTTGGTTGTTTTCTATCGTATTTTTCAAGAAGGTTTTATTTTTAAATAAATTTTGTAAAATAAATTTAAAAATATGAGTGATGTGATCCCATATTTTCACTACTCGGTAGAAAAACAGCAGTAGAAAAAAAATAGAACACCATGAATTTTTAGGTGAAAAACCTTCAAAATGAGGGAAAAACTACGGGACCTATTCCAACGTAAATTCTTTACTACAAACGATGATATTTACATTGTTTCATACAAGAAAATGAGCAACAAAGCGTAAAGAATCCACCCGAGAATATAATAGGTCAAGCATTCTCACGTGAAGGCCACAAACTCGGACAGACGCCTTCATATGGATGTGCAGTGGGTTAAAACCGAACCGATCGAACCGAATTTTAGAAAAATCGAACCGACCGAATTTTTTTCGTCTAACCGAACCGACCGAATTTTACTCTTAAAACGAACCAATTAAAATTTTTTAGTTATTTCGGTCGGTAACCGAATTAACTGAAATTTTAAAAAAAAAAAAAAAAAATAGATAATTTGATTTTAAAAATTAAAAAAATTAGATATTTTGATTTTAAAAATTAAAAAAGTTAAATTTAAATAAAGAATGATATTAATTGATTTTTAAAAAAATAAAAAAATGTAAATGTTTTTAATTTTTTTTTAAAAATATTAAAAATTAAGTAACTGATATTTTTAAAATGAAAACCGAAACCGAACCGAATTAATCGATTTTAAAAAAATCAACTGAACTTTCGAAATAACCGAACCGATTTTCCAAATTAATTCGGTTCGTTCGGTTTAACCAAACTTTTGCACACCCCTATGAATCATAGCAACACAGATTCAAAGGAATCCCAAATCATAAATATTACGGTAAATAATTTATTGGATCATGCTCCTATTAGGAGGAGCAATAATAGTATAACCCACATATTTCTTTACTTCAACAGATACACATTGAAGGCTTTTAATTGACTTTGCTAACCTCTTTGATATTCCCATCTCGTAGAAAGCCCTTCACCACTTTACTACAAGAACCCAAGATATATCAGAAATATTATTTAGGTTTCTAACAGAGTTTGGTGCAGATTGTCCCAAAATAAATCATGATAGTGGAATTTTCATATTGGGAATTTGGAACACGTACTTATCTTGATGTTGATGGGATAGATTAGCTCCCCAACTTGATGTATAATCTGCTCTCATTAGCTAATGAAAGTAGCCTGCAACAATTTCTAAATTCTAGCAGGAAACTAAAGTATGAGCAGCATAAAAAATTAATATAAGCAATACATCATGTAAGAGCTTGAAACCATTGCATATTGGTATAATTAGAGAAGATGCATGTTAGACTTATCTTTTGAAGTGACTATTTAACAGACAATGCTCAGGAAAACAAAAAGATTGATTCTTGCATATTTTCATGGCCCCGAAAATGGAGAAAGTGCCCCATATCATTATCCTCGAGTTGTTTGAAGGAGACAAGGTGTGGCCCAATGCGACCAATGTACATCAAGTAATGGTGTTGGAGCAGTCGATGCCATGCTACAGAGGAGCTTAGGTGGGATATCTTCTTTTGGCAGAAAAATTCTTTGCTTGAATAAGCACCGATAATAAAAAGTTCAATGATGTCAACCTAGTGAAGATAAACAAAGGACTTATCTTTTCACATAGATAAGCTGCTAGGCCACGCTCCCGGAGACCAGGAGTTGCATCATGATAGAAAAGAACGCATGTCTCATATGAATTGCAGTCTACTCCTCTGTTAGCAATTTAATCTAACAGCATGTATTCCACAAACAAAGTCGTTACTTGCCATGGAGCTCAACAAGGGTTGTATTGATATTTCATCTTGAAACCCCATAGTTCCATGGCTACGTGATGGAGATGGTTAAATATGGAGTAACAGAGGACCACAAAATCAATTGCTCTGAATCATTTTTCACATCTAGGACCCTTCGTGAGCAATATTTCCTCCACTTTGATAAACTCACGTGAATTTCGAACATGAACTTCTCCTATTTTATCCTTTGTTTTTCATCAATTATCTCATATATAATGATTAGTCAAAACAAAGGTACAAAAAAGACAATGCTGCTGGGCCATGGGTCATTGTATAAATTCATATTTTGACTCTTGCATGTAATGAAAGATACATAAAATTATGGATCCCTAAAAATTTGTTTAATCGATGATCATTTAATTAATCGGTCTTAAATTTTTGAACCGATATCATTGAGTACTGCATAATGAGTCAAAGAGAAAATATAGCAAACATGCTCTAATATTTCAATGACAATAACAAGGAAAACATAACACTTATCTTGATCACGTAGTCCCAGAGGTAGATTAGCCGAACAAGGATTGAGTGATGCCTCAAACCCGAACAACAAGTCCACAAGGACGAAACATGTGACCTTTCACCGTCTGTACACCATATTCTCTACGAATGAAGAGAATGAGGCTGCAATTTATGTTGAGGGACAACAAGGTTTCAGGGCTCCATTGTAATTAAGCCAATATGCATTATGAATTTTCCAGAACCCAAGTGATTGGCAAAGCTTGATTTGAATTTCTTTTGCGGGCAACAATAGTTGATTTTTGTCCCAGAAAAGGGAAAAAAAGATTAAATCCAAGTGTGGTGGTAGACGTGCTTCTCTTGAAATCAATGGTTTTTGAAATCTGAATTTTTTTTATCGCCTCTTCTTTCTTTTATATTCTTCGACCTCTCGAGAATTCTGTAAACCATCATTCATGTACCGAAGCGCTCCTTTTTCTTTTCTTCTTCGTCTGCGCCATAATCTCAATGTTCCACATATGATGCCAATGATGTGATCCCATATTTTTGCTACTCGATAAAAAAAGTACATTAGAAAAACATAAATATGACACTATGATTTTTTTCGTGAAAACCCCTCAAAACGAGGAAAAACCACAGGACATAATCCAGCGTAAATTATTTACTATAAAAGATAATATTACATTGTTTCATACAAGAAAATGAACAACAAAGTTTAGAGAATCCCCCCGGACCTCTCTATCTCTTTTTATAGCATATATCCCTTGTTGCCCTATCATCTGATGAGATCCGGAAGTCGAGGGAATAATGGGGAAGTGGAATAAATGTTTCCCTAAACTTCTCCCATGATTATGCCCCATGTTCTCCATCGTTTGCTCCCCAAATTTCAGCCTCCTTCTCGGTCCACTAACTCCTCCCATCATTTGCTCTGTTGCTTGTGATATGTTCTATTAAAAGCATGTCCGAGAAATCCCTATTATCGGGTCTTATGCCACTATTTGGTAACAAGGATCGAGTAGAGTATCATCATCTTCAGGTATTTTTATCTTCAGAGTACCGAACAGGAAAATGCCCGAAGAGGATGATACTACGCCCAGACCACGTGGTCAAACAATGACATAAAACCCGATCATAACGGCTAGTCAAGCGGATTTCCCGGACATGCTTTAAATAAAACGTGTCATAAACAAAAGGAGCAAGTAGTGAACAAATTAGATGGCATGATGGAAGGAGGTAATAGCACAAGTGAAATGGAGCAAATTAGTGGGGATGATGGGGCAAGTGGGGGGCCGAGAAAAAGGCATGAAAAGGGGAAGGGAAAGACCATGATTGGAAGGAGTTGGGAGTTATAAAAGACAAAGGAGGATTGGTTCAAGAGAGAGGACTTTGGCTCTCCATTTTTGAGAAATCTCTCGGCCATTCATGAAAAGGAGGGAAACCATTTTTTCCTTTGATTTATTTTCTATTCATTTCTTGTACAGACATTGTAAAAATATCATCATTTATAGTGGAATTTTATATTGGACTAGGTCCCGTGGTTTTTCCCTTCATTCTAAAAGGTTTTCCGCATAAAAAAATCATGGTGTCCTATTTATTTTTCTACTGTACTTTCTTTACCGAGTAGTGAAAATAACGGATCACATCATTGGCGCCGTCTGTGAGAACAATCTAGCTAACGCGTTGAAGTAGGAAAAACAAAAAAAATTCTGTCAAGATTCTGTCCATGGACCGATCTCATTCTGCCTATGATCCGATCGGACTGCAATTTGGAGGGAGGGCATACCCAAAAGAATTTAACAGAAACAAATACCAGAAGGAAGAATTGAAGGGCCAAAGTTGAATCCTTCTTTATACAAACGCCGAGGAGACAAGGGATTAATCCCGAACCCGATGCACCGATATCCACTTGATGGTTAATCGGCTCGCCATTGTATCACCACATTTCCATCGAATCCAACCTTCTGCGGACTGGTTTTTGTACGGTGACTACCGCGACGGCAGGAGGTTGAGCAAGGGTTTTTTCGGGATTAGCCTGCGGCGTCCCTGCGCAACGATGATTCGCGTCGTTGGGCGAATTTTGAGACTGGGCAGTGTGGGGTTAGCGAGAAGGGGACACGCTATAGAGATTGACGAAAATTCTCCCCGTGTGGTGATTAAACGTCGCTAGCACAATCATTAATCATAAGCGACAATTTGCAATCAAAGATAAGTGTCACTCCTCTTTTTCTTTAGATGAATTTCTATCATTTTCTTGATTTCATTGTTGTTAGCACCATGAGATATGAGAAAGAATGAGGAAGGATTTCTTGGAACTGACCTCTACATATTGCAACATGACGCTCAAATTTCCCCCAAGATTATCCACCTTAATGCCAGAACTGCTACTGCAACTTCGAATTCCTTGCTTTTTGACACAAAGATTTTGAAAAAGCCCGTCAAATTATTCATGGGTGATATCCGGGTACATTGTCCAGCCCGATCTTTGCCCTTACTCGAGCGTAATCTCATCCAGAAGTGCTCAGCCCGGGAGGAATATTCACGGACGGGTTCTCTGGCGGCCGTTAAGAGCAGGTCGGGGTAAATTGTTTACAAAGGTGATCAGCTCGGGATGTATATGCATGGGTCGGGTGCATTTCCAATCAGTAGACTCAGCTCATGAAGTGTCTTCAGTCCTGCTGGATTGGACCAGAGAGCACGGGCTATTATCCCGACCTTAAACTTTTATCTGGGCCTCCCCTACAGAGTTCGGGAAGGTACTTTGGATGCTAGTGTGGTCCTCCACCAGGGAAATATATAACCGAATTTTGTTTCATTAGGGGACCACTTGCGGAAGGGACCAATCATATAATGACTAGTGTTTGGGGAATATTGTAACATCCTATATTATATATAGTTTATCTTTAAAATAATCTATGAAGATGTTAATAATAATAAAAAAAAAATTATAATAATAATATAAATAATAAGAAAAGTAGTAATAATAACAATGATGATAATATTTACCATGGTTACTTGTACACTCTAAACCTCACACTTTAGCCAACCACAAGACACAACCCCCCTTGCATCATTTGTCTATAAATACACTCATCATTCTCATTTCTAGGCACCATTTTCGTTCCCCAAACATCAAAAAATTGCTTAAGAGGCTAGTGAGTTTTGAGTGCAAAGCAAGCCAAAACTTCAAAAAATCCAGAATAAACCCAATCCTCTTCCAAAAATTCTAAAGAAAATTTCTGGAAATACTAATTCCACCCAGAAAACATTTAGTGCAGGAGGTGTGTCATAAATCACAACCAGTGTCGCCCAGAAAATCAAAATCTTGAAGAACAACTACTGAAAAATCTGTCTAGAAAGTTTTTGTGAGGTAGTATGTTCAAGCCCTTATTTATTACTGTTACATTTTGTTTTCGGTCTCCGTTTTAAGCTACAACTGTTTAAAAAGTGTTCTAGTTTACATGCATGTCGTCCGATTTCCCAAACCGTCGCCGGACGTACGATTTTCAGGCGAACAAATGTACATGCAGACCATTTTAGTAAAATCGGATTCTGGGCAGAATCGGATAGTCATTTCAAAATATTTTTGGAACAAAAGTTTTAGAACTCCTCAAGGCGAACCCACTGGTAAAATCATGGCCGCGCGTGGTGGCCGAAGCACCACCACGCGCCGACACGGTGGCGCTTGCACCTCACGCGCCAGTCCGATTTCCGATTTTCCGGTTTGCGTAACTTTCTGCACGTATTTTAGGGGCTTCTGGAAAGTTTCGTGATTTTTCGATAAACGGTTGATTTATTATGAATTTTTAAAGCTTTTGAACAAAATAAGATTTAATGGGTTGTGAGCCAAAAATGATGTTTAAATGCTTAAATACCCCATACTAGCCCTAACCCATGAATATTGCTTAAATTGTAATTATAGGAATTACTATTGGCTTGGACCTAGCAAACAAGAAAATATCATAAGTTATCAAGGTGAGGTGTACTACCGACTTCTTTCGATATAGCATTTTTTGGCATTCGGCCTGGAACTCACATTATATGTTTATTCATCACCATATTTTTCATATATGCTATCATCTTGTGCATGACATCAGTTCATTGATCATATTGTTTATATGTCTTGTCACCGTATTTATTGCTATTATGCTCCTTGAATGATTGAATGACTGTTGGAGCCCTGGACAACAGACATATGTCTGGATATTGAGTCCACTGGACAACGCGGCCTCGGCCCGGAAAGTGAGTCCAATGAACAACGGATGACAGTCCGGGTATATGGTTCATCTGAACAACGCGCACCGTTTTACGGTCCGGAGAATGGTTCACCTTGGCTCATGAACGAATGAATGTTCACATCTTATCTGAATATGCGGGGAAAAGTGCTACACCTAACTGTCGGGTGGGAGCCACCTCTTTAGCCCATAATATTCACCCTAATGTCCTAAATCGTCTTTATTCATTGATAATTTCCTTGTTTACAATAATATCTCTCTATTATATACCATGTCATATTGATACATTGCATCATTTGATAAGTACCCAAATAAGCCATTGTTATTTCCTCACTAAGTCCTTAAAGACTTAACCTCTGTTTTCTTTTTGATATTTATCATGAGTTCCAGATACAGGAGAACCGGAGTCAGAACAGGAGGAAAATTAGGCTTACCAAGATCGTCTTAGTATTTCCTCTTTAATTAAATATCACATCATCGTAAGGAGCTTACATGAGAATGTAATAACTAGTTTATCTTGGATTGCATCTTGCTATTTATTTTGAACGCTTCCGCTAATGTAATATAATTAATCATTATGTGTGGTTCTTTATGAAAGTATCCCTACATATGTACTTGTCTGTATTTATGATAGTGTGTGGTATCAGATAAGGGATAAAATAGCATGTCCCGAGTCGGGTGCTACAGAGGTGGTATCAGAGCGACAGGTTCATATAAGTTCTAGGCATTAATAACACCTTAGTATTATTATTTTTATTTTTCTCCTTTTCATGAACTAATGAAATATCTCACATTTTGCTTGTTTCACTTGTTCACAGATGACTGCACCGTATCACCCTTCCCAAGTAGAGTATGAAATTGAGATAGCCAGGTTACAAGCCGAAGTGGTCGATTTAAGAAGAGAAGTAAGGACCCTTACTGAGAGGACTAGGGCTGGGGAACAGATGTTAGGTAGACTCATGTTTGAGAGAGACCGTCTAAGATTCTACCTGGTAGATATCCATGAGTTTTACGATAGCCGATTAAGGAGTCTATTGAGAGGGTTGCCTGAGACTCTGATTCAGCATACCATATCCTCGGGCCGGGACATGATAGATAGCGCATTACAGGATACCCCACAATCTGAACCCGCTGCTATGTTTGAAGTTGGCGAACCTAGTGCCCCTGTATATCGCACCACCGCCCGTATGTCCGTTCCACCAGTCAACACTGTTGAGATACTACCCAGCTGGGCTCAGATGCCTGATTCCATATTCCCTGAGTCAATGGACCCATTCGGCCCATTGTTCGATTCTCTGCTTATTGATACCACCGAGCTTACCCCGAGTATGATTTTGGGAGAGCCACTCCCCAGCAGTGACATAGTTGCCCCAGTTACTACCATGACCACTTCCACCGCCACACCACCACATACTCTGAGGGAGGGAACCATACTAAGTGAAGAGACCGACCCATCAGAGCATACCCAATCGGAGTCGGAGGGGGAGTTTGCAATCATTACACCCCCAGGAGCTCGTTAGCATTGCCATATTATTATTGACGATTAGAATTTCCATTTTACTAGGACCAAGTAGAATCATTAGCCTTAGTCGTCCTTTTGCTACATTGACGACCATTATTTTGATATCAAACTTATTTAGATGACAAAAAAAAAATGCTATTTTGTCCTTTTGTAAAAAAATTTGCATATTAATGAAATATGCTATTTTGTGCAAATCTAGTAGTATGTTATTTAAATTATTCCATAATTTGCATATTATGACTTATGTTAGGATGTCGTCACATGATAGCTCTCGGATGGGAAATCATGGTAATGAAAGGAATCTCCCTGAAGGAATACGTAACACACGAGGAAATGAAGAGCAAGAAGAACAACAACATCGGCAAGAACCACCAATCACAAATGCAATGGAATTTTTACAACAATTCATGCAATTTTGTCAACAGAATGCTCAACGAAATGTTACAAGGAATGAAGAACCTTTAGATCGAGCATTGGAACGATTTTTGAAGTTTCATCCACCTAAATTCCATGGAACCCCGAATGCTCATCATGCAGAGGAATGGTTGCTCAAAATTGAGAGAATTTTCACTGTTCTCAATTATTCAGACGATCAAAAGGTCAGCTTTGTTGTTTATCAGTTTGAAGATGCGGCCCACCATTGGTGGAGGGTCATAGATCACCAATGGAAGAGAAATCAAACCCCAAGAACGTGGGCAAATTTTGTACAAGCATTCGAGGGAAAATATGTTACACAAGTGATATTGAATACCCGTGAGCGGGAATTCATCGATTTGGTTCAAGGAAGCCGTACGGTAGCGGAATACGAGGCAGAATTTCATCGACTAATTCATTATGCTCCACATTATATGGATGATGAACTAAGAAAACTAAAAAGTTCATCCAGGGATTAAATCTTGACATTCGTTGGGCCACATTGTCCACTGAGTCCACTAACTATGTTTCTGCAGTCAATCAAGCACTACGAGTCGAATCTGACATCAAATCATTAATCCTGAGAGAGCAGAGGGACAAGAGGCCATATAACCCAAATTTCGCTGAGATAAGCAACAAGAGGAGAAATTTTGGAAAAGAAAAGATTGGAGAACCAGTTGGACAGAAACAACAAGGAGGCCCAGGAAACAAACCACGAGGAGGTCCAGGAAACAATTCTACTCAAAATGTAGTTACTGCAAACTTCCCAATCACAACGAAGCCAGTTGTTGGAGAAAGAATGGAAAATGCTTGATATGTGGAAGCGAACAACATCGTATTCAGGATTGCCCAAAAAGGACCCACCAGACACCTCCAACCCAAAAACCAAAAATCCCAGCAAGGGCTTATGCCCTAATGGGAAATAAAGAAGTTGACCCCACTGCAGTGGTTGAAGGTACCATTACTTTACTTTCAAAAGTTGGAAAAGTTTTGTTTGACCCTGGAGCTACGCACTCTTTTGTTTCTCCTACTTTTATCTGTGATTTATCTCTGCCCTCAGAGCAATTACCCTATCTTTTAGAAATAAGTATGCCTATAGGGATTAAGGTAATCACTGATACCGTCTATAAGAATTGTCCATTAGAGTTCCACGAACGAGTGTATCTAGCAAACTTGATCGAACTACAGATACACGATTACGATATTATACTGGGCATGGATTGGTTATTCGAACATCAAGCCCATGTGAATTGTTATACAAAGGAACTAACTCTTCCCGACCTCTCTACACCAACCACCGAAGGTGCCAACAATCTTATAGGATCGATGGATGGAGTATCTACCTTGGGATTGAGGGCGAATACTAGTAATGGAGAACAAGGATCTTTGGCATATCTGATCAACAGACCCAATGATCAAGTCAAGATCATGGAAATTCCTGTTATCCGAGACTTCACAGAAGTCTTTCCCGAAGAAATCAATTCACTGCCCCCTCATCGGGAAATCGAATTCTGCATTGAACTAATCCCTGGAGCCATACCTAAATCAAAAACTCCTTACAGGATGGGGCCTGCTGAGCTAAAAGAACTAAAGACACAGCTACAAGAATTAACTGAAAAGGGGGTACATTCGGCCTAGCACATCACCATGGGGAGCTCCGGTCCTATTTGTCAAAAAGAAAGATGGTACACTGAGAATGTGTATCGATTACCGTGAACTTAACAACCTTACCATCAAAAACAAGTACCCACTACCTCGTATTGATGAATTATTTGACGCATTGCAAGGATCTATAGTGTATTCCAAAATGGATCTCCGTCAAGGGTACTACCAATTAAGAATCAGGGATCAAGACATCCCTAAGACGGCTTTTAACACTCGATATGGTCATTACGACTTTGTAGTAATGCCGTTTGGCCTGACAAATGCCCCAGCAGTGTTCATGGACATGATGCACCGAATATTTCAACCATTTCTTGATAAATTTGTTGTAATCTTTATTGACGATATTCTGGTCTACTCCAAAAGTCAGGAGGAACACGTGCATCACCTAAAACTTGTCATTCAGACCTTAAAGGAACACCAACTTTTTGCAAAATTCAGTAAGTGTGATTTTTGGTTAGATAAGGTAACTTTTCTCGGACACGTCATCTCATAAAAAGGACTCGAAGTGGATCCAACTAAGATCGAAGCTATTACTCATTGGGGACAACTGAAAAATGTCACAGATGTGCGTAGTTTTCTTGGTTGGCAGGATACTATCGAAGATTTATCAAGAGTTTTGCAAAGATTGCTGCACCGTTATCACAACTAACTCGTAAGGATCATCCGTTCTTATGGAATGAAGAATGCGAGAGAAGTTTCCAAAAGTTGAAAGAATTACTTACGCAAGCTCCAATACTTACGTTACCCGATGGAATAGACGGATATGCAGTCTATACTGACGCATCAAAAGAGGGCCTTGGATGTGTACTAATGCAGAAGGGCAAAGTCATTGCTTATGCATCCCGGAAATTGAAGACTCATGAGCTAAATTATCCCACACATGATCTAGAATTGGGCGCGATAGTATTTGCTTTAACCAAATGGAGACACTATCTCTACGGTGCAACTTTCGACATCTTTACTGACCATAAGAGCTTGAAATACTTGTTTACTCAGAAAGAGCTCAATATGAGACAGCGTAGATTGATGGAATCTCTAGAAGATTATGATTGTTCCATACTTTATCATCCAGGGAAGGCCAATGTAGTGGCAGATGCGTTAAGCCGAAAATCTGGTCTTGCTCATTTGGAGGTTAGACAGAGTAGCATTGTACCTAAGGAACAGTTACAGATTCAATCTCATGGTCACTTAGCAGGATTAAAAATCGAACCGGAATTTTATGCACGTATAAAGTCAAATCAAGATTCGGACCCTGGCATCATAAGGATAAGAGCTTCAGGAAAGCAAAAGGCCGATTTCACTACTAACTCTGCAGGAATACTGCTCTTTCGATACCGTGTTTGTGTGCCTAATTCCATGAAGAAAGAGATCTTGGAAGAAGCTCACAAATCACAATTCACCAATCATCCGGGAGGGTCCAAGATGTATAAAGATTTGAAAGAACACTTCTGGTGGAATGGAATGAAACGAGATGTCGCCGATTTTGTAAAACAATGCCTTTCATGCCAGATGATAAAAGCAGAACATCAGAGACCAGCTGGACTGTTACAACCGTTACCCATACCAGAGTGGAAATGGGATCATATCACCATGGATTTTGTAATTGGACTTCCGACACTCCGAGGAGGTCATGATGGCATATGGGTAATAGTAGATCGTTTCACCAAATCTGCACATTTTATACCTATCAGTCAAAAGTATGGTGTGGAAAAACTCGCAGAGCTTTATCTAAAAGAAATTATCCGAAATTCCTACTACTATCATTTCAGACCGAGACCCTAAATTTACATCCAGACTATGGAAAAAGCTGCAGGAATGTCTCGGAACAAAGCTAAATTTCAGCACGTCTGCACACCCCCAGACTGATGGTCAATCCGAACGTACCATTCAAATTTTGGAAGACATGCTTCGCGCATGTGTGCTAGATTCTGGATCAAATTGGGAGAAACATTTACCACTTGTGGAGTTCGCTTATAACAACAGTTACCAGGCTACAATCCAGATGGCTCCATACGAGGCACTATATGGGCGAAAATGTCGCTCTCCTCTCAACTGGGATGTGGAGGAATGGAGGAGTACCAAGGATGGAAAGAATCGAGCTATACCACCGGATGTCATACAAGAGGCTATTGATAAAGTACAAATCATCAAGCAAAGGATACAAACAGCACAAAGTCGACAAAAAAGTTATGCAGACAAATGACGTAAGGATTTGGAATTTGAAGTAGGAGACTGGGTGTTTCTGAAGGTGTCACCAAGAAAGGGAATTAGGAGGGTCGGGAAGCAAGGTAAGTTGCAACCTCGATTCTTAGGACCTTTTGAAATAACGACGCGATTAGGTCCTGTAGCTTACCGATTATTACTACCAGAGACTGTAACCGGAATTCATGATGTCTTCCACGTGTCCCAGCTCCGAAAATGCCACATGGAAGAAAACCAAGTGGTCGACTCAAACCAGATAGCAGTGGAAGCCGATTTGACGTATGAGGAGCAACCAATTCAAATCCTTGATCAAAAATCAAAGAACTTCGTACCATATCAATTCAATTAGTTAAAGTGCTCTGGAAGAACCAAGGTGTCGAAGAAGCTACTTGGGAGAAAGAAGAAGATATTAGACATCAGTATCCCGAACTTTTCCAGTAACAATAGAATCTGGGGACCAGATTCGTTAAGGGGGGGAGATTGTAACATCCTATATTATATATAGTTTATCTTTAAAATAATCTATGAAGATGTTAATAATAATAATAAAAAAAATTATAATAATAATATAAATAATAAGAAAAGTAGTAATAATAACAATGATGATAATATTTACCATGGTTACTTGTACACTCTAAACCTCACACTTTAGCCAACCACAAGACACCACCCCCTTGCATCATTTGTCTATAAATACACTCATCATTCTCATTTCTAGGCACCATTTTTTTCCCCAAACATCAAAAAATTGCTTAAGAGGCTAGTGAGTTTTGAGTGCAAAGCAAGCCAAAACTTCAAAAAATCCAGAATAAACCCAATCCTCTCCAAAAATTCTAAAGAAAATTTCTGGAAATACTAATTCCACCCAGAAAACATTTAGTGCAGGAGGTGTGTCATAAATCACAACCAGTGTCGCCCAGAAAATCAAAATCTTGAAGAACAACTACTGAAAAATCTGTCCAGAAAGTTTTTGTGAGGTAGTATGTTCAAGCCCTTATTTATTACTGTTACATTTTGTTTTCGGTCTCCGTTTTAAGCTACAACTGTTTAAAAAGTGTTCTAGTTTACATGCATGTCGTCCGATTTCCCAAACCGTCGCCGGACGTACGATTTTCAGGCGAACAAATGTACATGCAGACCATTTTAGTAAAATCGGATTCTGGGCAGAATCGGATAGTCATTTCAAAATATTTTTGGAACAAAAGTTTTAGAACTCCTCAAGGCGAACCCACTGGTAAAATCATGGCCGCGCGTGGTGGCCGGAGCACCACCACGCGCCGACACGGTGGCGCGTGCACCTCACGCGCCGGTCCGATTTCCGATTTTCCGGTTTGCGTAACTTTCTGCACGTATTTTAGGGGCTTCTGGAAAGTTTCGTGATTTTTCGATAAACGGTTGATTTATTATGAATTTTTAAAGCTTTTGAACAAAATAAGATTTAATGGGTTGTGAGCCAAAAATGATGTTTAAATGCTTAAATACCCCATACTAGCCCTAACCCATGAATATTGCTTAAATTGTAATTATAGGAATTACTATTGGCTTGGACCTAGCAAACAAGAAAATATCATAAGTTATCAAGGTGAGGTGTACTACCGACTTCTTTCGATATAGCATTTTTTGGCATTCGGCCTGGAACTCACATTATATGTTTATTCATCACCATATTTTTCATATATGCTATCATCTTGTGCATGACATCAGTTCATTGATCATATTGTTTATATGTCTTGTCACCGTATTTATTGCTATTATGCTCCTTGAATGATTGAATGACTGTTGGAGCCCTGGACAACAGACATATGTCTGGATATTGAGTCCACTGGACAACGCGGCCTCGGCCCGGAAAGTGAGTCCAATGAACAACGGATGACAGTCCGGGTATATGGTTCATCTGAACAACGCGCACCGTTTTACGGTCCGGAGAATGGTTCACCTTGGCTCATGAACGAATGAATGTTCACATCTTATCTGAATATGCGGGGAAAAGTGCTACACCTAACTGTCGGGTGGGAGCCACCTCTTTAGCCCATAATATTCACCCTAATGTCCTAAATCGTCTTTATTCATTGATAATTTCCTTGTTTACAATAATATCTCTCTATTATATACCATGTCATATTGATACATTGCATCATTTGATAAGTACCCAAATAAGCCATTGTTATTTCCTCACTAAGTCCTTAAAGACTTAACCTCTGTTTTCTTTTGATATTTATCATGAGTTCCAGATACAGGAGAACCGGAGTCAGAACAGGAGGAAAATTAGGCTTACCAAGATCGTCTTAGTATTTCCTCTTTAATTAAATATCATATCATCGTAAGGAGCTTACATGAGAATGTAATAACTAGTTTATCTTGGATTGCATCTTGCTATTTATTTTGAACGCTTCCGCTAATGTAATATAATTAATCATTATGTGTGGTTCTTTATGAAAGTATCCCTACATATGTACTTGTCTGTATTTATGATAGTGTGTGGTATCAGATAAGGGATAAAATAGCATGTCCCGAGTCGGGTGCTACAAATATTTTCTGGTATTATTGAAATCCCATAGGTAGTGCGCTATACACGGGTACAGTATTTGTCGGTGGTCCCCCCAGGTTCCAGCCGGACACGATAGGGGCATCTTTTCTCTCACCGTCCCATATATATATGAGGGGCATCAGGTGGGAAAATCAGCTTCTCCCCCGCAATTTCCAGATAAACGTGCATTTCTACTGTATAAAAAAGGATCCTGATTTGATCGTCGGAGGGACCCCGCCGGAGATCACTCTCTGGCCTCCTTCCAATCCTTTCTTTTCAGGACCGCTCACTTCCAATAAGGAAGGAGCTATTGTTAGCCAAGGTAACCCACTACCAAAATCCGAGTTAACAATTGGCGCCGTCTGTGGGAATTTGAGTATAAGACGTTGATAAAAATGGTAAACACGCAGAGAACGAACCAGGAGACGAATAATGAACGGCGGGCACCGTCGGTGAATCGAGATGAGGCATGACAATGGGTGCACTGAATTTCGAACAGCTCACACGCCTCATCTCGATAACGGTGGAAAAAGCAATGAAGCGAGCTATGGATCAGTCTGAAAGCGGTCGGGGGGAAAGCATTCGGGAAAACGAACAGCCCGAGCATGTAGCCACATCTCACCCGCCGCCCACGGGAGGCCTTAACCTCGAAGTCGAGGTGGAAGAGTTAAGAAGGGAGGTCAGAGTAATGAAGAAGGGGATCAGAGGACATTGCGCTCTGAAGAAGGGTATCCCCTTCTCCCCGGATATAGTGGAGGAAAAGCTCCCAAACAACTTCCGGCCCCCAAATGCTGGGGAATATGACGGAAGCACGGATCCAGAGGAACACCTGGGCAGATTTGAGAACGCTGCCATGTTGCATTGCTATTCAGACCGTCTAAAGTGCAAGGTTTTTGTCACGACACTGGTAAGATCAGCCCAGCAATGGTTCAATCAACTCGAACCTTCTTCAATAACCTCTTTCTCGGAGTTCAGCTCGTCTTTCCTTCACCAGTTCACCAGCAGTAAGCGTTATAGGAAAACCTCGCTGAGCCTGTTTGAAATGAGACAGACAGAAGGCGAACCCCTTCGAGAATACCTTAGGCACTTTAATGTTGTCAGTCTGGAGGTGCCTGCCTGCCCAGCAGAGATTTTGATTAGCGCATTCACCCAGAGCTTGAAGGCGGGGGAGTTTTTTCGTTCTTTGATAAAAAGACCTCCCACCACCTATGATGATCTCCTGACAGGAGCGGAGAGGTATATTAATGTATAGGAGGCCCAGAGTACGAAAAGAAAGGAGGGTGCAAAAACTGGTGACAAGCAGTTCAGGCCTGCAGAAAAAAGGCCCGCAGAAGACACACAACTCGGACGTTTCTCCCATTTTACGCCCCTGAAGGTTGCCAAAGATGGAGCTGTCCGGATTTGTGAGGAGCAAGCCCCTCGAAAATCCCCACGGGCTGAGGACGGACCAAACAGGGGTTGGAGGATAAGTATTGTGATTTCCATCAGACCCCTGGGCATAGCATGCAACAATGTCGTAACCAGGATAGCGGAAAGGAGCTGGCCGTGCGGAATGATCCTCAGTATAGTCGTCAGGGGGTATCTCGACCAAACATTCCCTATGAAAGCCTTTCACGGGGGAGGGGCCGAGGTCCCTATCGAGGAAGGGGCAAAACTGGGCGGACTAGTTTTCGTGGCTCCTTTAAGGGCAGGGGATGTGGACGGGGGCCAGTAAGGAGGCCAGATGAGCAAGAGCTACCTAGGAATAACCCGCCCCCCCGAGGTTTTATCAACATGATCTCTGGGGGAGCTACTGATGGTGATTCTAATAGAGCTCGAAAGGCTATGAGCAGGAGAGAAATGCTGAGCGTGGGAAGGGATGTCGATGTTGAGGAGGAGGTGGTGATTAGCTTTGGTCCTGGGGATGTGGAAGGCGTGCAAATGCCTCACAATGATGCCCTTGTGATCAGGGCTACCGTCGTGAACTATGAAGTCGGAAGGGTCTTTGTGGACTCAGGGAGCTCTGTGAACGTATTATTCCAGGAGGCCTTCCAGCAGATGGAGTTAGGTGAGTATACTCTTGAGCAAATCTCTACTCCTCTCTTTGGTTTTGCAGGACATACAGTTTACCCTCTAGAGCAGATCACCCTACCCCTCTCCATGGGCCAGGGGGAGAGCAGTAAGAATGTGTACCGATAGAGCTCGGGACAGCCCTTCCTGGGCCAGAGGTCTCCACTTCATCCCCGCCATGGCTTGTTGATCTGCGCCTGTAGTAATGCACTCCAAGATCTCAGCCGGAAGTCCGGAGGGGCCCCCAGTAATCAAACTGGTGGACTGTGTGTACTCCACGGGAAATCCAGGAGAACCAGGCCCGACAGTCCGAGCCGACTGCGGGCTTTGAATAGAATCCAGTGACGTTTCAGTCTGCGGTCCTGGAGAGGTGGCCACTTCTTCCCGGGCCGAGGGACCAGGGATGTTCTCAGCCCTTTTCCTTTTAAGCAGCGAGTTACCACCACCCCGCTCTCTTCCGATTGAAGAATGACTATCGGGGCAGCCTGGGGAGCAGGAGGCGGCGAGGATTTTGGAACCGCCTTTCCTTTCCCTTTTTTTTTGGGAAACCATGGCCGAAAGCATCTGGTTAAACGACATTTTACCTGTATGGGAAAGAAAGACAGGTGAATAGCAAGTTACAAGAAAATAAAGTCAGGTTAGTTGAGGACGCACCAGGAGGAGGACTAGCTGGGTAAGAGCTCAGCCTGTATCGCCTGAGTACGTCCTCTCGGATTAGTATAGTTGTATCAAACTGTCGACGCCCAATGGTTGACATAACCCTCTGATAGAATATGTCTTCTTTGTACCGATGCGGAAGGGGACGACCCGGGGGGAGAGAGTCTCTCCATGCCATTGGGCAAGACCAAGGTCTGGGCGGCTTGACAAAGAAAATTTTTTCCTTCCACCCTTTGTGAGAGCTCTGGATTTTCTCCAAAAACTTACACGAGGGCCTGGACCCAAAGTAGAACAAACCAGGGAAGGTGGTGTTTTTTACATGGAAAAAATAGTGTAGAAGAGGGGGAGAGAAGGGAAGGTTTAGAGATTGGAACAAGGCGGCCACGGCTGCCATAATCTGATAGGAATTGTGGCTAAGTTGGCTAAGGGAAACGCAGAAAAAGTTGGAAACATCTTGATACAGAGCAGGAATGGGGAAGCGCAATCCATTCCTAATTTGTTCAACAAAGAAGGGGAAGAACCCCAGAGGGGGCAGATGAGGACGGTCGCCCGACCTTGGTATTTGAATCTCGTGGTCGGGAGGAATGAAGTGATGACAGAGAAGAGTCTCCGCCTCAGACGAGACTCGAGAACTAAGAACCTCATACCAGGGCAGCCCAGCCCGAACCAGATCTCGAGGATCAACCTCGAAGTTCTGGGGGGAGGGGTCACAAGTAGAAGTGGGGGGGGGGGGGGACTTGGAGAAGAGGAACGGCAGTAATAATTGGCTCTGCCCGGCCACTCAAGGTCGGAGAGCTCGAAAGCCCCGATCCCGAGGCATCGGCGGCCGATCCCCTAAGGGCAGCCCCGGAAGTGGAGGATGTTGAGGCAGACATGAAAGAGTAGATATAATAAAAGCAAGGGCGAAGAACTTACAGAAAAATCTGTTCAGATGGAGCGGAAGGAGGCGAAGAAAGAAAAAGTAATGCGAATGAGAAATGGGGTTTGATTTATAGGCATCCAGAAGATTTGGCCGCTAGGGCCAGGCCCATTTCAATGGCCAGGATCGAGGGAGTTCAAACGTCTCGGTTGTAGATGTTGACGCGTGGCAGCTACGTCAATTAGCCGTACATCAACGGTCACATCCTGCTGACACCCTGTCTTGTCAGGGGTTAAGAATTTGAATCTGACAGCTCGGTTCAGGCCTCGATCTAAGCATAGTCGAGAACAGCGTTACTCTAGCTCGACTAAGAGGGGATACTCATGATATCCGGGTACATTGTCCAGCCCGATCTTTGCCCTTACTCGAGCGTAATCTCATCCAGAAGTGCTCAGCCCGGGAGGAATATTCACGGACGGGTTCTCTGGCGGCCGTTAAGAGCAGGTCGGGGTAAATTGTTTACAATGGTGATCAGCTCGGGATGTATATGCATGGGTCGGGTGCATTTCCAATCAGTAAGCTCAGCTCATGAAGTGTCTTCAGTCCTGCTGGATTGGACCAGAGAGCACGGGCTATTATCCCGACCTTAAACTTTTATCTGGGCCTCCCCTACAGAGTTCGGGAAGGTACTTTGGACGCTAGTGTGGTCCTCCACCTGGGAAATATATAACCGAATTTTGTCTCATTAGGGGACCACTTGCCGAAGGGACCAATCATATAATTACTAGTGTTTGGGGAATATTTTCTGGTATTATTGAAATCCCATAGGTAGTGCGCTATACACGGGTACAATATTTGTCGGTGGTCCCCCCAGGTCCCAGCCGGACACGATAGGGGCATCTTTTCTCTCACCATCCCATATATATATGAGGGGCATCAGGTGGGAAAAGCAGCTTCTCCCCCGCAATTTCCAGATAAACGTGCATTTCTACTGTATAAAAAAGGATCCTGATTTGATCGTCGGAGGGTCCCCGCCGGAGATCACTCTCTGGCCTCCTTCTAATCCTTTCTTTTCAGGACCGCTCACTTCCAATAAGGAAGGAGCTATTGTTAGCCAAGGTAACCCACTACCAAAATCCGAGTTAACAATGGGTTATAGACAAAAGTTCAATCTTTGCAGTTCAAGATAAGCTTCCTATGAAGGTCATGGCTTCTGCTGCAACGGCGGAGAAACAGTCGATAGTGCTGAAAATTATGTAGCAACAGATATCTGAACACTCAAAGGTTACGGTCATCCATCACCATTCGCTCTCTGCCAACTGCAATTGGGGAACATATCTTCCAATGACAAAGGTTGTCTCTTTCTTTTTGTTATTATTATTATTTCCTTCATGCTTTGAATGCAGAGGCCACCCCACACACTTGAATTCATATTTTCATTTGCTTCCATATAATACTATTTGTTTGGTGGGTTGGTCTGCTACACACACCGGATCACCACACACATATCATGTTAATGTCTAGGTTTGGGCATGTTGGACCACAACAAAGTCTCTCGGTTAAGGTCCGTAAGGAATGCCGTAAATTAAATATTACAAGTAGTGTGAGGATATATGTGTGTGCATAGAGTATACAAGGTTTTGAAATCTTAAATCGAAAGAAGAGCTTACCTGAATATGTAAAGGGTCAATGGCATTGGGCGTTGAGATTCCTGTCTTCCAGGGATCATGATTTTTATTCTCATTTTACTCTAAATTTGAATGAACTTATCTCTAGAGTTTTAGACTGATTCATGCGAGATTGAAATTTTATGGTGGGACGAATTATGAGCTAATGTTATTATTATTGGGAGTTCTCATTTATTAATAATGGTGTCATCATAAAACCTTTTTTTATGTGAGATATTATTGGGGAATATTCCACTATTTTTCGTTTCATGAAGCTAGAAGGAACCCTTAATCAGTCTTATTTACATCTGGTTTAATTACTGATAATTGAATGAGGTGTGCCTGGTTTTTTAGAATTCTCACAGTAAGTTGCACCAATTTGGGATTGTCCTCTCGTTGGCATGATGTTTTTGGTTCTTTTTTTTTTTTTCCCATACTTGTAGTAATCACGACATTATATTTGATGTCGATATTCCTCACCTAAATTATGGGACTACATGCTCAACTTATTAGAACAGTTAAAGAGGTTATTTATAAACGTTGATTAGACATTAATTCCAGACTGAAAGTATATTGTAATGAATAAAGTGGCTTGTTATTTCAACCCACATAAATATGACAGATTAAGGAGAGTCTAAATTTGAAACCCAAGTTTACGCCCGTGAAACACAAATTTAGAAATATAATTTATTTGTAGTGAGTTCTTTATACTCGGTAACAATTTCGAACCACGTGAATTTAGATATTTTACATGTTACGGCATGCAATTAAATTAACAGATATCATTATTGGATGATCTCTGTCTCGTATTTTGTATATTATTGCAGTACTCTATACCAGCTCGGGACATGCTATAAATTGGCCATGTGTACCTTGCCGATGCTCGACCCATGTCGCATAGGCACACATAGCAAAAAGCATTAGGTCCTCGGCCTCCAGATCTTTGCTACCGAGCTCATGACATACTCAGCTTAGCAGCTGACCTAGGCTTCGATGCTTAATCTGCATGCCCGGTTTACGGTTATTTCTTCCCAACTATTACTTTAAAATTCTATATAGGCATTTTGTGTTGCACTATTTCAGGTTGACCGCTATGCACTATAGCTTGGGCGTGCAATCTAGCAGTAAGGCCCTATCATATCGAGCTTGGGCATGCAATCTAGCAGTAAGACAATATTATTAGTGCTCGTGATGTTCGAGTACGTTTTTGGTGCTCGGGATGTTCGAGTACGTTTTGTTGGTGCTCGGAATGTTCGAGATGTGTCCGTCGTCGACGGGTTAAATACAGGATCGGGATGTTAGGTCTGTATTTGAACCTAAAACATGACTGAGTGATTGTTGCTCGGGTGTCGAGCTTGTTTTATTTATTGTCCGTTGTTGGCGGGTTAAATACTGGATCGTGATGTTTGGTCTGTATTTGAACCTAAAATGGGACTGAGTGATTGTTGCTCGGGGTTGCGAGCCTGTTCGGTTTACTCGTGGGATCGGAATGATTTGTCCACATTTAAACTTAAAATTATCAATGTTATTGAGCTCAGGGTAGCTAGCCTATTCAGTTTACTCGTGGGGTCGGGATATTTGGTCCACGTTTAAACTTAAACTTATCAATGTTATTGAGCTCGGGGGGGTAGCGAGCCTGTTTGGTTTACTCGTAGGATCGGGATGTTTGGTCCACGTTTAAACTTAAAATTATCAATGTTATTGAGCTCGGGGTAGCGAGCCTGTTCGGTTTACTCATGGATCGGGATGTTTGGTCCACGTTTAAACTTAAACTTATCAAATTTATTGAGTTCGGGGTAGCGAGCCTGTTCGGTTTACTCGTGGGATCGGGATGTTTGGTCCACGTTTAAACTTAAAATTATGAATGTTATTTAGCTCGGGGTAGCGAGCCTGTTCGGTTTACTCATGGGATCGGGATGTTTGCTCCATGTTTAAACTTAAACTTATCAATGTTATTGAGCTCGGGATAGCGAGCCTGTATGGTTTACTCGTGGAATCGGGATGTTTGGTCCACGTTTAAACTTAAAATTATCAATGTTATTGAGCTTGGGGTAGCGAGCCTGTTCGGTTTAGTCATGGGATCGGGATGTTTGGTCCACGTTTGAACTTAAACTTATCAATGTTATTGAGCTTGGGGTAGCGAGCCTGTTCGGTTTACTCGTGGGATCGGGATGTTTGGTCCACGTTTAAGCTTAAAATTATCAATGTTATTGAGCTCGGGGTAACGAGCCTGTTCGATTTCCTTGTGGGATCGGAATGTTTGGTCCACGTTTAAACTTAAACTTATCAATGTTATTGAGCTCGGGGTAGCGAGCCTATTCGTTTTACTCGTGGGATCGGGATGTTTGGTCCACGATTAAACTTAAAATTATCAATGTCATTGAGCTCGGGGTAGCGAGCCTGTTCGGTTTACTCGTGAGATCGGGATGTTTGGTCCACATTTAAACATAAAATTGCCTAAGTGATTGTGCTCGGGGTAACGAGCTTGTTCGAAATTTAAATGATTTACTCGTGGGATCGGGATGTGTGGTCCACGTTTAAAGATAATTGCCTAAGTGATTGTGCTCGGGATAACGAGCTTGTTGGGAATTTTAATGATTTACTCGTGGGATCGGGATGTTTGGTCCATGTTTTAACATAAAATTGCCTAAATGATTGTGCTCGGGGTAGCGAGCTTGTTCGTGTGATGTCCTGGGATTATTGGTATTAATCCCTGAGGGTTATTAATCTTTAATGTTTTTATTGTGGCAATTAGGAATTAATTGTGTTTATATGATTCTTGCGGTGATAATTAATATATGTGTTTGAATTAAGTATCTTGGTAAAAATGCTTAGTCACATGGTATGGGTGACCTGGGGTGCATTTCGGGGTGCATGTTATGCATGTTGGGAAATTAGGGGTGTTTATGGCTTGATGGTGAAATTGATATTTATTTCGGAAAAAGCATAGTTCTAATTGGGATTTTGATGCATTTTTGGTAAATGCTTTTAAAATATCATGTTGGGGTATTCTATATACCATGCTTGTGTTTTGGTTACACATTTAAATCGCATGTGAGTTGGCAAGGGAGCCACTTGCATCTTTACATCCCATCACACCCTCCCTATCAGCTTTTGTCCCCAAAACCTCATCCTTTCACCTAAGAACTCCCATTTTCGTTTCTGAAACAAGAGGAGAGGAGAAAACTTGGAAAAAGGAGTCTTTTTGTGTTTTCTTGCTTGAAACTTGGAGCTCAAGTGGTAAGCTTCCATCATGGTAGAGTTTTGTTGAGTTTTGGTTAAGTTTATAACTTGTTTTTGGGGTTAAAAGAGTGGATCTTGGTCCATCATGTTGTTTATGTTTGGGGGAGGTATTTTAAGGTGGTTTTGTGGTTAAATGTTGAGTTTGGTGGTTGATCTTGGTTGTATATGAGTTAAGGTGTTGTTGGAAGCTCATTCTTGTAGGTTTCTCGCGTTTACAGGGCTGCTCGATCGATCCGAAAATATTTTCGATCGATCGAGCATGGCAGAATGTTTTTGTGGCTTTGGAACAGTGGACTTTTGACCGATCGATCGGAGGGTGGTTCTCGATCGATCGAGATGAAATTTCGATCGACCGAGATGAAATTTCGATCGATCGAGATGGCCAGTTTGTTGGTGCCTCTTTTGTTGTTTCTTGGCTCTTTTTGGGTGTCTTGCATGCTTCGCCCCGGGTTATTTTAAAAGGTTAATTGTCATGGATTGACTATATTTTTGGGGTATTAGGCATGCTTAGCCGGGAACTTTTATAATTTGGTTATCGTCATGGATTGACGATATGTTTGGGAGTTTTGAACGTGCTTGGGCACGTGGTTGCATGCTTATGCTTGATTGTGGGTTGTTTAAGTGTTTTAGCACATGTTTCACGGGGCATGGAACTCAAGCAGGCTTGACATGGACTACGGAATTCTAAGGTACGTATGACGTACGAGCATAGCCTATTATAATGTTGCAACTGTAAAATGCATGGTATGTGGCAATTGGTTAAATGAATATGGAAATGCATGGCATGTGGTATTTGGTTAAATGGGTATGGAAATATGTGGCATGTGGTAATTGCATCGAATAGGTATTGAAATGCATGGTGCATGATACTTGCTATAAACGGATAATGATATGCATGGTAAATGGTATTTATGTCAAATGGTTTATACATTGGGAACCATATAGTGCCGCTATTGAGCGAGCAATGAATTGGGATGCTGTCGCCATTGAGCGACCATCAGTTATGATGCCGCTATTGTTGAGCGTGCGCGGGGTCTAGAATGCCGCTATTGTGGAGCGAGCAATGAAATAGGAACATGGAACCATTCATTTGATATATGTGACATCTACTTCTTTTATATAATAATTGTACCATATTGGTTATGGAACTGGCATAATAAAACGGTATTAGTTAATCCATGCGCCGATTAACTGGCTTTGGGAATCTGATGAGTTTGGTTATTTTGAGAACAAGGACAATACAGGGGATCCCGGATGAGGGTGATACCATCCAGGGAGTATCATTTAAATTATGGCATTTACATTCTGTAAATTATGAATTGCAATGTTATGTTATTGGATTGGTGGTATTGGTATGCTCACCCCATGTGGGGGCTGTCTCTGTTGGGGCAGGTGTTACAGGTGTAGCAGCAGCTTTGGAGTTGAGCTCGGGCTGTTGATTTGAGGTACTTCCAGGATCGAGGTACCAGAGCCGGTTGAATAAGTACATAGATCCAGTGTTGAGATCGAGCTGTGCTTGGGAGGCGCTTCCAGGATTGAAGTACCAGTAACGGTATCCGGTAGAGTGTTTATACATCATATACACGCTTATCCATTGGGTACTCTTATGTGAGTACATTTTACGTATATATGGAATGTATCAATGGATTACGGCTTCTCTCTGTTCATTATGGTTGCATGCAATTAATTATGGAATTGCTAAATGAACTAAGAGCATGTTAGTGTATTATGTGGGTGCAGGTTATATGAATAATCTTGGTTGGGGAATCTGAATATTATGTGAATTGAATGCAAGAAATTTTCTGGGTAGCATACGGTGTTGCACTTGCACATGGTTTTCCCCATGATGGTATGATTATATGCACTAATGGTATGGCTTAATACACTATTAACGGGTTAAGGGCACGGGGGTCCTTACATTAGTGGTATCAGAGCAGTGGTTAGCTCTTTGGGGCTGTTGAGGGCCTAGGAACATGTTAATGGGAATGAGAAGCACACACTTATGCATGACTGCTTATGTGCGTTTATGATATGTGTTCATAATTGGAATATGTGTTGCTAACCATGGTGGTTGCAGGGTCTTATGAGACATGGACTATGCATTACGGTTGCATAGATATACATCGGAGTGATGAACTTAATGCTTTGCCGCTAAATATTGGAGCGATGTGCATTAAAATACACTCATGACGATGTTTATTGGAATACAGGTTATGCATTACGGTTGCATGCACTTCGAAGCGATGATGCCGCTGTCGTGTCGAAGCGATGGTAAATGCCGCTGTCACGTCGAAGCGATGATGCCGCTGTCGTGCCGGAACAATTGTGGGAATATGGGTTATGCATTACGGTTGCATGCACTTCGAAGCGATGATGCCGCTGTCGTGTCGAAGCGATGGTAAATGCCGTTGTCACGTCGAAGCGATGATGCCGCTGTCGTGCCGGAACAATTGTTGGAATATGGGTTATGCATTACGGATGCATACATGGCGTAGCGATGTGAATACTTGCCGCTGTCATATTATAGCGATGAAGAATATTTGCCGCAAATATGTCGAAGCGAAGGATAATGCCGCTGTCATATTATTATCGCGAGGGATATTATGCCGCTAATATGACGAAGCGAGGGGTATTTCCGCTGTCATGCCGGAACGATGGTAAATGCCGCCGGGTATTTTGTTGGCGATGGTTCATGCCGCCGGGTATTTTGTTGGCGATGGTTCATGCCGCCGGGTATTTTGTTGGCGATGGTTCATGCCGCCGGGTATTTTGTTGGCAATGGTTCATGCCACCAGGTATTCTATTGGCGATGGTTCATACCGCCGGGTATTCTATGGCGATGGTTTATGCCGCCAGGTATCATATAGCGATGGTACATTCCGCTACATGTATGGCGATGTTTCGTACCGCCGGATACTCTTTGGCGATGTTTTATGCCGCTGACTCTATGTCGAGGGATCATGCCGCCGATTCTATAGCGATGGATTATACCGCTATGTGTGTAGCACTGGATTATGCCGCCTACGAGCGATGGATGCTGCTTATGTACCGCTGGTGGACGATGGATACAGGTATTCCGCTATTTTGATAGCGATGAGGTATGGCAAATTACTTTTGATATCATTATTGTGAATTCCATGTGCTGTTTTATACTGTCATGTGTTTGACGATGAGATTATGGATGTCGTATGTTGACATGTGCCGTCATGTGTATGACGATGAGATTTTGGATGTCGTATATCGACATGAGCCGTCATGTGTTTGACGATGTTATTTGGGATGTCTATGTGGACGCGTGGCGTCGTTTTGGCGAATAATACATTCGTGTTTATGTATTTGATTGTATGGTTTGAGTGCCAATGGTGGGCACATGGTAGAGTCTGGGTCACTAGTTGACGAGACTTTTTCTAGTAGGTTTGCTCGATGGAGCATTGGATGCATTGTACCGGTGTGTATACCGCATCATGTTGTGGAAGTAAATATTTGTCGAGCAATGATACCCTTGGGTATGCTCGTTGGATTGGCTAGGGCCAAGTGATTGGTGGTAAGAGTAGTCATTGAGGAAACTACTCGCTTGTTGCTGTGATGTAGGGTAGGCATGGTTACACCCGCCCTGAAGATGTGGAATGAGCCCTAATGGATTAGGATTGCTTGGTAGTTAAGCAAAGACACCTGGATGTCCATCGTGCTTGGTGTTTTATAGATATGTTGGGTGATGACCCACAACTCTAATGGTTTGTACGGTATGGTATACCGGGATTAGACGTGTGTCTCTTTGGTAGGTTGGTATGGGCCTATGGGGCCAGCGGATCGCTAACCAGGTATGGTTGCAATGTTTTAGTGTGCTTGTGATAGCCATTATACTACTCGTTGGATTCGAGTTCAGTGAATCGTATGATGAGACGATGAGGACTTTTAGTAGACTCTGATAGTCTTTATGTGGCATGATTGAGGCAGGGAATACCTCCCGGAGACGTTTATACGTCGAATGTTTTGAGAGACTTGTCATGGGGCAGCTCAATTATGTTGGGAATGCCAACGTGAGTGTCAACAAGTCGTTGTTAGCTCTGATTGAGCATCCTTGCATAGGAAATGCGACGGGAGTCACAATTGAAATTGTGGAGTATAGCTAGTGGGGTAACACTGCTATACTGCTTTAATCTCCTGAAGAGATTTGGTTTGTACTGTCATGGAGACAGCTGGTATTGGTTGTGGGTTGATCGTGAATCAACCGGGGTAAGCACTACTAGTGTCGGGCTATGTGATAGCTTCATACTTCCGGTGAGACGTTCGAGGAAACGTCTCCGGAGAATACTCGAGATTGTGTACTACTATGGTCTTAGTACAGAGTATCTTTTGATGAGTATACATGGCGTATACGGGTTTCGATTTGGTAATAATTGCTTTGATGCACTATTTTGAACCAATTGAGTATTTCAGGGTTCCGGATATATCTTGGTATGAATATATCCAGTTTCCGAACCGTGGTTCGAGGTTGGAGGGTCATGGATTCATGACATTTTCCTTGAGAGGAAGGCAGTATTGATATACCTGCCGGTTGAATCTTTTGAGAGATTCGTTGTTTTGGTTCGTGTGATGGTGATGTTGAAATCACACTCTTTGGTTTTGGTTTGTCAACCGTTATTCTCCGTGTAGTGAGAATAATCGAGGTTTGGCAGTGGTTTGGAATTTTGGGTATGTTTGGAGATACCCGAGTCTATTGCATTGAGTATGCATTTTGTGTTGGTGCGTGGGCATGTATGCTGTGTGTGTATATGAATGCCAACTTTATTTTATTCCTTGTTGAACGTCGAGTTGTATGCTCGGTTTGGTGAATATCCGGTGGGAGATCGCGGAAATTGAGATTGGTAATCTTGATGTCACGATGTATTCTGAGGGATAATCGTGAGGTCCGTTTGACTTCCCTTGTGAGGACTTGTCGTGTTTTAGGACCATGGTAGTTCTTGTTGGATAATTCGATAGCCTTCCTGTTTTTAGGATTGTTAAATCCCAGGATGAACGAGGAATGGCCAGGATTCGGATTTGTTTAGTGTCGTGGATTGACACGTATGGCAGGAATGCAATTGTTTGTTTTGCATGACCTCTGTGGAACTTGAGACTTTGTGGAGTCTTAATGGTGTGTCAGGACCAAGATATGATTTCTTGGAACACCTTGTTTTAGACTTCTGTGGTGACGTGTTTTGTGTGGATCAGTGACTGTGGGTTACCCAATCCGGGTTACAAGTGGTATAACTACTCCTTTGGAGGAGATGGACTGGAAAGCAAAATCAGATTTTCTGTGAGTATACTGTTGTATACTAGTGGTCCCCATTATAACGATGCGTGTTAAGCGTCGTGGGCAAGTGAGGGAGATATCATGGGATGATATCTATGTCAGAACCAAGGGAGATTTGGTTGATTTGCAGTCATGGTGGACTGACTTCTGGGACGATTCACATCGAGGTATGATGTTATCTTTCGGGTTGTATTGGTTTTGGCGTTTGCTCTATTTTAGAGCTTGGTGCGAGGTTGGTGTTCTCGCAGTTGATAATTCGATTCTAATATGGTCTAGAATCGGGGATGTGACTTTGTCTTGTTTGTGTGTAGTCATGGTGTTACGTGGAGTACACCGGTGCAAATTTCGAGGACGAAATTTTATTAGTGGGAGATAATTGTGATGTCCTGGGATTATTGGTATTAATCCCTGAGGGTTATTAATCTTTAATGTTTTTATTGTGGCAATTAGGAATTAATTGTGTTTATATGATTCTTGCGGTGATAATTAATATATGTGTTTGAATTAAGTATCTTGGTAAAAATGCTTAGTCACATGGTATGGGTGACCTGGGGTGCATTTCGGGGTGCATGTTATGCATGTTGGGAAATTAGGGGTGTTTATGGCTTGATGGTGAAATTGATATTTATTTCGGAAAAAGCATAGTTCTAATTGGGATTTTGATGCATTTTTGGTAAATGCTTTTAAAATATCATGTTGGGGTATTCTATATACCATGCTTGTGTTTTGGTTACACATTTAAATCTCATGTGAGTTGGCAAGGGAGCCACTTGCATCTTTACATCCCATCACACCCTCCCTATCAGCTTTTGTCCCCAAAACCTCATCCTTTCACCTAAGAACTCACATTTTCGTTTCTGAAACAAGAAGAGAGGAGAAAACTTGGAAAAAGGAGTCTTTTTGTGTTTTCTTGCTTGAAACTTGGAGCTCAAGTGGTAAGCTTCCATCATGGTAGAGTTTTGTTGAGTTTTGGTTAAGTTTATAACTTGTTTTTGGGGTTAAAAGAGTGGATCTTGGTCCATCATGTTGTTTATGTTTGGGGGAGGTATTTTAAGGTGGTTTTGTGGTTAAATGTTGAGTTTGGTGGTTGATCTTGGTTGTATATGAGTTAAGGTGTTGTTGGAAGCTCATTCTTGTAGGTTTCTCGCGTTTACAGGGCTGCTCGATCGATCCGAAAATATTTTCGATCGATCGAGCATGGCAGAATGTTTTTGTGGCTTTGGAACAGTGGACCGATCGATCGGTATTTTGACCGATCGATCGGAGGGTGGTTCTCGATCGATCGAGATGAAATTTCGATCGATCGAGATGGCCAGTTTGTTGGTGCCTCTTTTGTTGTTTCTTGGCTCTTTTTGGGTGTCTTGCATGCTTCGCCCCGGGTTATTTTAAAAGGTTAATTGTCATGGATTGACTATATTTTTGGGGTATTAGGCATGCTTAGCCGGGAACTTTTATAATTTGGTTATCGTCATGGATTGACGATATGTTTGGGAGTTTTGAACGTGCTTGGGCACGTGGTTGCATGCTTATGCTTGATTGTGGGTTGTTTAAGTGTTTTAGCACATGTTTCACGGGGCATGGAACTCAAGCAGGCTTGACATGGACTACGGAATTCTAAGGTACGTATGACGTACGAGCATAGCCTATTATAATGTTGCAACTGTAAAATGCATGGTATGTGGCAATTGGTTAAATGAATATGGAAATGCATGGCATGTGGTATTTGGTTAAATGGGTATGGAAATATGTGGCATGTGGTAATTGCATCGAATAGGTATTGAAATGCATGGTGCATGATACTTGCTATAAACGGATAATGATATGCATTGTAAATGGTATTTATGTCAAATGGTTTATACATTGGGAACCATATGGTGCCGCTATTGAGCGAGCAATGAATTGGGATGCTGTCGCCATTGAGCGACCATCAGTTATGATGCCGCTATTGTTGAGCGTGCGCGGGGTCTAGAATGCAGCTATTGTGGCGCGAGCAATGAAATAGGAACATGGAACCATTCATTTGATATATGTGACATCTACGGTCTTTTATATAATAATTGTACCATATTGATTATGGAACTGGCATAATAAAACGGTATTAGTTAATCCATGCGCCGATTAACTGGCTTTGGGAATCTGATGAGTTTGGTTATTTTGAGAACAGGGACAATACAGGGGATCCCGGATGAGGGTGATACCATCCAGGGAGTATCATTTAAATTATGGCATTTGCATTCTGTAAATTATGAATTGCAATGTTATGTTATTGGATTGGTGGTATTGGTATGCTCACCCCGTGTGAGGGCTGTCTCTGTTGGGGCAGGTGTTACAGGTGTAGCAGCAGCTTTGGAGTTGAGCTCGGGCTGTTGATTTGAGGTACTTCCAGGATCGAGGTACCAGAGCCGGTTGAATAAGTACATAGATCCAGTGTTGAGATCGAGCTGTGCTTGGGAGGCGCTTCCAGGATTGAAGTACCAGTAACGGTATCCGGTAGAGTGTTTTATACATCAGATACACGCTTATCCATTGGGTACTCTTATGTGAGTACATTTTACGTATATATGGAATGTATCAATGGATTACGGCTTCTCTCTGTTCATTATGGTTGCATGCAATTAATTATGGAATTGCTAAATGAACTAAGAGCATGTTAGTGTATTATGTGGGTGCAGGTTATATGAATAATCTTGGTTGGGGAATCTGAATATTATGTGAATTGAATGCAAGAAATTTTCTGGGTAGCATACGGTGTTGCACTTGCACATGGTTTTCCCCATGATGGTATGATTATATGCACTAATGGTATGGCTTAATACACTATTAACGGGTTAAGGGCACGGGGGTCCTTACAGTTCGGAATTTTAATGATTTACTCGTGGGATCGGGATGTTTGGTCCACGTTTAAACATAAAACTACCTATGCGATTGTGCTCGGGATGTTTTCCCTGGAGCCTAATAATATTTTATCTGCTCAGGATATTTTTCCCTGGAGCCCGGTCATATTTATCTGCCCGGGGTTGGGCTTTACTTGCTCCTCATACTTTAATCCTGGAACTCTCACGAGCTTTATGTGCTCAGCCTTTGGTTGCCTGGGATATTTCTTATTTTCAAACCGAGCTTTATTTGCTATAACTTGAAATTAGTTCAGCTTTATTTGCTCGGTGTGTTTTTTATTGGATAGATTCAACCACCAAATTCACAAGTTCTGAAAAATACGCTGAAACGATAACTGTGATTTTACCCGATGTATATAAACCAAGATCTCAACTTCGCTCATCTTGCTTTACTTCATGGGGTG
The DNA here is from genome assembly GCA_907163345.1 of Haberlea rhodopensis. Classification (NCBI taxonomy): domain Eukaryota; kingdom Viridiplantae; phylum Streptophyta; class Magnoliopsida; order Lamiales; family Gesneriaceae; genus Haberlea; species Haberlea rhodopensis. The sequence goes on from CAJQUN010000013.1 coordinate 11,325,422, forward strand.
AGGTGATGTGGTAGGAAAATTAGACCACATCGGATAAAATCATTGCCGAACGGGAAAACGGCCAAACAGAAAAATGCCCGAATAGGATGATACTACGCCCAGACCACATGGTCAAACAGTGACATAAGACCCGATAATAACGGCTAGTCAAGCAGATTTCCCAGACATGCTTTAAATAAAACGTATCATAAACAAAAGGAGCAATTAGTGAACAAATTAGATTGCATGATGGAAGGAGGTAATGGCACAAGTGAATGGAGCAAATTAGTGGGGATGATGGGGCAAGTGGGGGCCCGAGAAAAAGGCATGAAAAGGGGAAGGGAAAGACCATGATTGGAAGGAGTTGGGAGTTATAAAAGACAAAGGAGGATTGGTTCAAGAGAGAGGACTTTGGCTCTCCATTTTTGAGAAATCTCTCGGCCATTCATGAAAAGGAGGGAAACCATTTTTTCCTTTGATTTATTTTCTATTCATTTCTTGTACAGACATTGTAAAAATATCATTATTTATAGTGGAATTTTACACTGGACTAGGTCTCATGGTTTTTCCCTTCATTCTGGAGGGTTTTCCACGTAAAAATTTCATGGTGTCCTATTTATTTTTTCTACTGTACTTTCTTTATCGAGTAGTGAAAATAACGGATCACATCATATTACAATGCCACATCATGATTATTTAGTTTTTAAATATAATATGGTTATGTAATATGCTGTGTAGAATATAATATAATAACATAATTGTTTTTAGTAGTATTGCCAGCATGATACACACATAAAGAAAACATTTATGATATTTTTATGATATTCTATGAACCTATCCCAATATAATTATATTTGTCAAAACCCACCCAACCTGAGGAGGACTACAGATTAGGGATAGCCAACCCGTCGAAAAAAAATTAAAAATTTAATAAAAATTTCAAAAAGAATTTCAATAGAACTTGTCAAGCCCGAAACTAATGCTAGGAGAATACTGTAAATTGCTTCAGGTTTTATTTAGACATTAACTCTACTACTAAAAATATTTGACTAGGGGATCGGTATTTTACTCAATTTTGAAAAGCATGTTGCAATTTTCAAGCACGGCCAAGTGAAAAATGTATTGGGGATCGGATTTTTCAATGTGATATTGAGTTCATATTTTTAATTAAGGCTAAAAAAATGGAATAACCATTTTTTCCAAAAAAGAGAAAAAAGGACCAACCCTCCATCCCGGCAAAACCTGCGATCCAAACGAGTTCATGCAGAAGGCGGGCCCAAAAAAATTCAGACCCAACCTGCCTAAATTGACACCTCTATGTGTAGACCATTTCTTAAAAAAAGAAATTGTAGATCATGAAAAGAATTAAGGAAATTCTAAGCAGCAAGTCCACCTATGATCACATTAATGAACGAGCTAGGAACATAGTTTCATCTTGATCATAGATACTAGAGATGTCAAACGGAGCAGACGACACGAGACACGGTGTCAAGTTTTACTATTGTAGATAAAAGTCGAGATGTCGTACACATAGGGACTAGAAAATAAGTATCAAATTCCTTTAACTTAACTATATTTAACCTACGCTTTTTAAAGGATTATTAACTAAATTAATCAAGAACAAAAGGCAACCAAACAAGCAAGCGATAAAAAGTATAGAAAATCAGTAGAAACAATTATCAAGACTTCAGTCACTCATGTAATCCCTCATAATTCTTTTATTAGTTGTGATTTAAAATCTTACGTTCTAAGGTGATGAGTTTTCCTAATGCACATGTTATACTATGGTCAAGCTATATCAAGTCTAATATTAAGATGTAATAAGTCAATGGTAATGCACTTATTTAACACTCAATATTGTATGAAGATTTATAAAAACTATTAGCCTTCGATTTTGGTAAATTTATTGCTATCACAGTGTGTTCGATCTTACTTGATCAGTCTCAATCTAAACCCACATCTTAATTTATTATGTCGTATTGCAATATCGTATGGTCAAGTCAATCACAATATAAATAATCATTCAAAGGTGGCCACTCTCAAAAGCATGAAGAACAATAAATTACGCACATAGAATTGTAAGAAATAATCAAAAACCGTTATTTAAATCATGGGTTCAAAGCATGTGATCTCTTAGTCTTGATAAATTGACTTAGCCAACAATCATAATCAAATAACAATGTAAAATTATGTCTTGCAACAAATTAAACATTAAGAATCTGAAAATAACGAAGAACAAAGTTTTAGAAATACTAAATAACGCTAGAAGATGACTCATTGCGTTGTTGTGTCGTCTCGTCTCTCCCGATCCGTCTTGCTCTTCAATGTCTTGAAGTGTATGGGGGATGGAGGCTCTTCTTAGGTCTGAAAATCTGAGGTCCCCATTCTCTTTTTCGTCCAAGTTGCCCTTTTATAGTTGGTGAGAAGAATAAGTTTCCTTGTGGACTTCAAACTCTTCAAAAAATCTATTTTTTTTTGGAAATTCACGTCGACCGATCGTTCGGTAGCTTCGACCGATCGATCGGTCGATATGTATTTTTTTCTCAACCTACGGTACATGACCGATCAATTGGTTCAATGGACCGATCGATCGGTCGTGTTCTTTTTCTCCAACTTCAATCATTTGTTGTGTCTTCGCCCAGTTAGCTCATTTTAGTCATTTTTCATCATTTTTAGCTCAATTCCTCCACTTTATGCACTTGGGCCTTGATTCCTGAAATCAATCAATATATACCAAAAGCGTAAAATCGTCCAGGAAACAATACAAACACCACTAGAAAATCATAGCAAAATAAGTGTAAAAACGACACTTATCAACTCCCCCAAACTTAGACTTGATCGTCCTCGAGCAAGAAATAAGATCAAAATGTAGAGTTCAATATTGATAATTCAAATGGATCAATTCATGATTACTAAATAGCTCATACATCTCACTCACAGACAGACAAGAAACAATCAACAAATTGAACAAGACGTGTTTTCCCTCATATCAAGAAACATATCTCAAACTCGGAATGTGCATGTGTGATATTGTCAATATCAAGTTTCATACACATCTTCAAGGTCAAATTATGCTAATTAACTTGAAGTCAAGATTATCGTTGAGCACCCCATAGGCCTATTTTCAAACACTTTTGGATCAACATATCTTTATAAGCTTGCAATGTTAGGCCTTTGGTGTTGGGTACAAAAAAAAGATATGATAGGACAAAGAAGAGAGTATAATCTTGTAACGTTCATATTTCAGCACATATCGAGCTTCTCTTCTAATTTTTTCTAGCATTGGCCACTTTGGGTCTTATTAATATAATTATTTCTCAAGGCTCTTTCTTTTCTTCTTTTCCATTTTCTCATTCATAACATTTTTCACTAAGCTCATCAAGATATAACAATTCATGCGCAATCAATAAGATTCATTATACTCCCTTAGGGGGAGGATACATTTTTCATTTTATGCTCATAATAGGATAGGTATAATGAGTTATCAATAAATGTTGAATGGTGGTCTAATTATATGCAATGCATATACCATTCTTTTTCAATAAAGCTCAAAATGGAACACTAGGGATTGATATAAACTATGTAAGCTTGAAATGCTCAACGTTCCAAACACCGCCTAGATCAATTCCAAGTCAAGTTCATAACTATAAAGTTTCGCCTCAAAGTGTTGTCATCAGATAGGTTCTAGGATACTCTAAGATGCTCAATATAAATCGCCAAGTTCACAACAATTATCACTATTCAACTTGCAATCCACAAGATCATGACTCAATATGCTCAAAGGATTCCTCATCTTTAGCATATTAACTCAAAATAGCGTATTCACATACAAGTTCAACAGTTTTCAAGACTCAAGTCGAATGCAAAGTGAGATTAATATCATCATGGAACAGTAATCACTACTATGATTTATTCTTTTATCAAATTATAAACTAATTTCCAAACAAAAAAATTCGTTGGTGCTCAAGAAACGACAATAAATCTACCATAATCAGCTAATAAAACAAAAGATGATAACGACATGCTACAGTGATAATCTACTCCTCCAAGCTTAAATTGTGCATTGTCCTCAATGTGCTAAGCATGCAAAATATGACAAGCAAATACCCGTGACAAAGACCGTCAGTAGTCGTTGTACACCTCCTCATCAGCTAATGGGGAAGGTGGTTAGAAAGCATTGACATCACACATGGAGTCATTAACCAAAAACTAAAACAAAATGAAAAGCAACTAAAAATTAAAAAACGAAGATAAAGGAAAAGAGATAGTTCTTGATTTATAGTCTCAAGCTGGACTTTTTACCACTTCAGCTCAAGTGTCACAGTGGATAGTGGGGGCGAACTTTCGTCATCCACGTGGTAGTATCTCAACCACTTTTCTTTTATCGTGAACAATTCCCATTTTCATTTCTCACATTTATAGTATCACATGGTAAACAATAATAGTTTGTCTCTAGTCATTAAGACCAAGTCTCTCTCACAGAAATTATGTGGGACCACGTTACTTAATCCTTAAGTGTGTCACATCATTGCACAATTATAATTAGGATTAAGATAAAACTCATACTGATTAAGAGTATTCTTATGTCACTTATTACAGTATTTTCCAAAGATGACATATTTTACATCATTTACATGTCATAAACTCCTACTAGTTCATCTCTTTATCAGTAAGTCGCCTAGCAGCAGAAGGTAGACTTACAATCCCGGCCTCTCCTATCTATGAGTCCCTATAAAAATAACCACACACCATGAGTATTGATATATATGATCATCACAATCCAATATCAATAAGAATGCTACATCAACGCAACTTTGATTGTTTCTGTACAATACATCACCAATAAAAAATATAAATATGTCATGACATGTCTCATTTATCATCATGTTATAACGAACATATATGATATTGCCTTCCCACTCAATATGTCAGTGGCTCAGCCTTCACGTCCCATATTAGCAGTACATATCATATTTTCATCCTCACACGTTATAACAACCATTTCTCATGCCCACCAGCATCATGCATCATGGCATCAGTCATATGCCTCAATAAAAATATGTACAACAATCCCAATCACAAATGCATATGCATCACTACATAACAATACATAAATCATGACTGTAAAATCACTATTCGTACGTCAACACGTACTTGTCATGCTGTACAAAAGATATAAAGCAGGAGTCAATGCTTAACCTTCTCTTTGTCCTGTCCCCTATGATGGTGCTACATGAATATCAACAATATACAATGTTATAATAAGCCTTACAATCAAATTCCAAGAAAATATAACATTTATCAATATTTTACCCCTCGCGATCGATCGCCAGTTTCACCGATCGATCGCCAAAAAATTCTGTTTCTCAATGATCGATCGCCAAAATGTTTAGTTTTTCAGCTATCGATCGCAATGTCTCTTGTGATCGGTCGCCAATGTGTTTCATTGCGTAATTTATTCCCCTGTCACGGCGATCGATTGCCACATAGCTCGCGATCGATGGCCAACTGAAAATTTCAGAATATGGCAATTTTGAGCTTATCCTCATGGTTCACCTCCTACAACTCGATTCATACCATTAAAACTTGTTCAATGTAATAATTCACATCATATTAACACATTTCTATAACTTATTTCATGAAATTGAATCTCATATCACTTCAAACAAGTCAATCACATGCTTCCATATATTCCAAGAACTCCCCAACACATACATATGTTTGTACAAGCTTAGATAACATTCAATCCTTACCAAATAGCTAGATTTCCTTTTCTCAACACTTTACTACAGATTTTCAAGTCAAAACTCAAGCAAAAGTTACAAGCAAGAGTAAGTAAGGGTTTGAGAGGGAGTTTTTGTAGAGTTTTTGTAGGTGTTGGAAGGTGAAGTATGTGTTTTACAAGATGATATGAGCTTAATATATCCAATATTTGTCAACAAAATGCAATGAAAATTCACATAAAAGTCATATCAAATTCATATATCCTTGTTGTCCAACTATGTGTGATTCATGCTCTTTTCTACACATAATATGAACATGAGTTCTCTTGCCAAATGTACTTCAAGACAATACATAATGTATAGCTTTATTTCCACCAAACATGCTTTCTAGATATATTAAGAGCTTATATACTTTATCATATACTTCTCACACTCGGTTCAACCCGACTCTGAGTCCACATCATATTGTCTTAATTCCATAATTACTCATGTCTCCAACATAACATGCATGATTAATATTTAGACATTACAAATTACCTCATGTCAGATGTGGTTTTGATGTGCTCATCACCTTCTTCTTCTTACCATTGTTCTTGTCTATTTTGCTTCCAAGCCCAACCTCCGTCTTTTCCTTGCAAGTACCTTGCACCATATCAACAGGAAGAGTATCAATCATTTTAAAACGCATTTGCTCAGTATGTAAGTGTGTCAAAGTTTGAAACATATTAAAAGTAATTTGATCCTCTCCTACATGGAGGATCAACTTCCCCTATTGGACGTCAATCAGTGCTCTTCCGGACTCTAGGAATGGTCTTCTTAAGATCAATGGCATCTCAGCATCTTCCTTCATATCCAAAAACAATAAAATCCACCTGAATGGTGAATTTATCAACCTTGACTGGCACATCCTCCACGATCCCTTGTGGGTACTTGATGGATTTGTCTGTCATTAGCAGTGACACCCTAGTGGGTTTAAGCTCTCCTAAACTCAGCTTCCTATAAACAGACAAAGACATCAGATTTGCGCTTGCACCCAAATCACACAAAGATTTATGAAATGAGATAGAATTAATTTGGCAAGGTATCGTAAAATTCCCTGGATCCTTTAACTTTGGAAGTGAATCATTTTGAATGATAGCAGAACATTCCTCAGTCAAATTAATGGTTTCATGTTCTCCCAATTTTAGCTTATTTGACAGTATCTCCTTTAAAAACTTAGCATAATTCGGCATTTGTCGTATAACATCAATAAAAGGCATATAAATATGGAGATTCTTAATCAAATCAAGAAACTTAGCAAATTTAGCATCTAATTTTGCTCTTTTATATGCAACGGGAAATGTGAGTGGGATTTGTACCTTAGTAGGTGGTGTAATGTGTATAGTGGTCTCAGAAGACTTACCTTTGTCGCGTGGTTGATCCCTCTCTTTCTTAGCCAACTCGTCATCATGCTCTTTTCTTGCATCATTCTCTCTATCAGTATCCGCAACAACCTCCTTTCCACTTCTCAGTGTTATGGCATGGACTTGCTCCCTAGGATTCTTTTCAGTGTCGCTAGGTAATGTTCCTTGAGCTCTCCCAGCTAGGATGGTTGCTAATTGCCCCACTTGTATCTCCAAGTTCTTGATCGATGCATCTTGATTGTTCATCCTTGTTTCGATCGATGATATGAACTTGTTAGTAGCTCCTACATGCTCGGCTTCGGTGCATACCCGGTGGTGGTTGCGGATGGTTCCTCAACCCAGTATTGTAGGTATTTGGGTAGGGGTTGTTTTGTGGTCGGTTTCCTACATAATTAACAACTTCATTAGTTTGAACAAACGGGTTACATGCTTGACATTCAATGCTCGGATGTGGTCCTTGACACAGTTCACATGTACTGGCTTGTACTTTCATCATTGGTGTCGTCAAGCTATCAACTTTCTTAGTCAATACTTCCAACTGATCCGATATCGATGTCACTTTATCAACGTGATGCATCCCTGATAGGCTTAGATTTTAAGTGTTTTTAGCTGTAATTTCTTCCCGTTTTTTGTACTTTTTCCTGGATGATATTATGCCTTTTGGTATTTATTTGCTTGTTTCAGGAAAATAGATCGGAAATGGAAGAAATGAGCTAAAATGAAGAAAACGGGCAAAATCGAGGCGAAAAAGAGATGAAAAGAAGAAGTTTGATTTTTCAAAGGTTCGATCGATCGAGATTATTTCTCGATCGATCGAGCCAGGCAGAATGTTGAGCATCAAAAGTATCGAAAGATCGATCGATCGGAAGGAAAATCTCGATCGATCGAGCGAGGCAGTGAGTTTCAAAGACTGACGTGAACAGTGCACCGATCGATCTGACATAATTCTCGATCGATCGATACACGATTTTTGAAAAATCTTATCTTCCAAATTTAAGTTGATTTTCGGGGGTTTTAAGGGGGAGATCATTCATTCCCTTCCATATGAGATATCAGACAAAAATTCTCCACAAAAAGAGAACCCTAGCCGCCGCCTAGCCGCCGCCAAGGAGAGCCATCTTCTTCCGGTTTTCATCCAAGCTTGAGCGTACAATCCGGAGTGCAAGGAAGGAGCAAGAGAAGAAGTCACGTTGCAACGCACGGATTCATTCCAGCCGTTATCGTATTTCTAAACTTTGATTTATTTTATTTTCATTTTCATTTGATGATTTTGAGGTCGAGAGACGATTAAACTTCTTATGTAATTGACTTGAATTGAATCTAGTTTATTTTATTGAGTTTTAGTGAAATTGTGTTTCATTTATTGATTCGTTCGTATTTGAGTGGATTGGGTTCTTATGTTCATGAATAAACACTTATTAAGATCAAAGCCTAGCTAACTTTGGTTGAAATCTGTGAGTTATAACTGAGATCGAGAGATAACGTTATAATACGCTGCATTAATTCATGATGTATGTTAAGATTGAGATCGAGAGATGAAATCGCATACGTGAGAACTTTGAATCGAGAGATTTAGAGTAACAAGGTTTTGAAGATTTATGCAATATTGGATTAGTAAATAGGTGCACGAGAGTGACTTGTTCTAATTTGATATTAGTTTCTTTACAGCTCTAGAGAGTGTATTGAATATTATTGAAAACCTTTCACCTTAAGAATCAATAGTTTGGTACATGCCTATTCAAACGAATCTTTGAAGAGAACATAGTTGAACGAAAAGCGAGATAAATTTCTCGAGCGAATTACCCTTACATATCCGGAACCCGATTCATTTGATTTTATTTCATATTTAAGCTTTAGTTCTAGTTCTATTTTAATTAATCTACCCCCGTTTCAATCGTAGGCTAAATATAATTTGGCTAGTCTTATTTGGTACTTATACATTAGTCCCTGTGGATTCGACAACCTTTACTTACATTTCACTATACTAAAACTTGACAAACGTGCACTTGCGGTAGAATCGCTTCACACTACACTTTGAAATATTTTCTGTTTAAAAATAAAGCGGTCAAGTTTTTGGCGCCGTTGCCGGGGACTAATCTGTATAATATCATACGAGATTAGTTAATTGTAATTTAGCCAATTTTTTTTTGTTATTTCTTGTTCAGTTTTGATTTGTTGATTTTGATTTTTGACTTTGTGATCTGTATAATATCATACGAGATTAGTTAATTGTAATTTAGCCAATTTTTTTTGTTATTTCTTGTTCAGTTTTGATTTGTTGATTTTGATTTTTGACTTTGTGTATTTTTGTTATCTCCTTTTGTCTGGTCCAGTACAGGAACCACTTTTCTAGTGCATGCTCAGAAGAGAGGAGCCCATTCTCGAGCCATTTGATCCGGAAATAGAGAGAACTATACTAAGAAGATTACGAAAAGCTCGAACAATGGCTGAAAATAACGAAGCACAGAACCCTAGATCAATGATGGACTTTGTACAGCCAGCGTTTCATGGATCTTTATCCAGTATAACAAGGCCGACGATTCAAGCAAACAACTTTGAGATCAAGCCTGCGATTATCCAAATGATACAGCACTCTGTAATGTTTGGGGGAGCTGCCACAGACGATCCGAACAATCACATATCCAACTTCTTGGAGATATGTGATACGTTTAAACATAATGGCGTCTCCAACGACGCCATCAGGTTAAGGCTCTTTCCTTTTTCATACGAGACAAGGCTAAATCCTGGTTAAATTCACTACCTACAGGATCAATAACAACATGGGAAGGGATGACAAAAGCATTTTTATCGAAGTACTTTCCCCCTTCCAAGACGGCAAAGATGCGGAACGATATCACCACGTTTGGGCAGTTCGACCCCGAGACGTTATATGAAGCGTGGGACCGTTTTAAAGAGTTGTTGAGGAGATGCCCACACCACGGTCTACCCATCTGGCTGCAGGTACAAACTTTCTATAATGGTTTGTTTTCTGCTAACCGTTCAATGATAGATGCAGCATCTGGGGGATCAATTATGCGGAAGACACCGGAAGAAGCATACAACTTATTGGAGGAAATGGCGTCCAATAGCTATCAGGGAAGTCAGAGAGGAACACGCCATTGAAACCAATAGGAGTCCATCAAGTGGACGAGATTACTGCTATTTCGGCTCAGTTGGAGGCTATGAACAGAAAGATAGATAGCATGGGAGCATCAGCGATGCAAGTTCAAGCTATCTTCTGTGATCTGTGTGGAGGCGGTCATCCTAGCATCGAGTGCCAGGTAGGTAACCAATTTAATCAATCAATTGAAGCTGTGAATTTTGTAGGGAACAGGCAGCAGAATAATCCGTACTCGAACTCCTACAATCCGGGGTGGAGGAACCACCCAAATCTGAGATGGTCAAACCAGGAGAATGTGTTGAACCCACAACCACAGGCGGGGTTCACACAAAAACCGAGTATGGAGGAACTGATGGCCAAGCTGATTTCGTCGACTGACGTGAGGATGCAAAATCAAGATGCATCGATTAAAAATTTGGAAGTGCAAATAGGGCAGTTGGCAACATTGATCTCGGGAAGGACGCAAGGTACGCTCCCAAGTGATTCTGTGAAGAATCCAAAGGAGCAATCAAGTTAACAGACGAGGAGGTGACAGTCCAGCTTGGGACTATAAATTAAGAACTTTCTTTTCCTTCATCGAGTTTTTGTTTTAATTCCTTGTTTTAGTTTGATTTTGTTTTTTTTTTTTGTGTTTTTAGTTTTTCCGTGAATGAATTCGTGAAATGTTGTTACAGGTGTAAAAACAAGAGCAATAAGGATGTAGGCGAGGGAACCCGAGAGAAAAGTTTTCGAGAAAAATGTCAATTTTTGTCTTCTGGTGCTGGCGATCGATCGAGACAAAATCTCGATCGATCGAGACAAAATCTCGATCGATCGCTCGAAGCTTTTAAAATATGATTTGAATACTGCCTCGCTCGATCGATCGAAACAAAATTTCGATCGATCGAGCGAGAGAAAATTTTGAAAAAAAAATAGGGCATCGAAGAGCATTCTGCACAATCAGACTCATTTTTTCTCCTCTCCAACACAGACCCAAATCGCCTTTTTCAAATTTTTCATCTTCTCTCATCCATATTCCATCAAATTTCCAATTTGTTTCAAATCTTTGAAGTAATAATTGATCTGATGAGATTTTAATTGCAGATTTGAAGAATTACAAGCCAAATTGGGTAGAAGTGCATCCACAAGAGAATTCCACGCCAAGTGCCAAACTCTTCAAAGATCAGATTTTTAATTGGTAATTGGTTTCAAATCTCACATCTTTTCATCTCTTGGTGCAATTTGTTTGTTGTAGTTGAATTGGGTTAGGAAAAATCAAAGTTTGGGGGAATTACTGTTGTGTTGCGGGGTGTTGGCATTGCAGTGTTTTTGGTGTGGTGTTTAGTTGCAGTTAAGCGAGATAATTGAGAATAACTTAGCAAGACAATGGCTCCGAGAAAGAGGTCAAAGCAGGCAGAGGCTTCACAAAAGTAAAAGCAGGCGGAGGCCACCACTTCTGAGCAAGAGCATGACGAACAGAAGTTTGTCAATGCCACAGCAGCTGAGTTATATCCCCAGTATCATAAGAACCCCTCAGTCGTGAAAAGGGCATGAGCTTGGACAAGATTGAATGTCCTGTCATTAGGGCAGTCAGGCGACGAGGGTGGTTTCAGTTTGTGCAAACATCGGTAGATGCTGTGGTCCCACTAGTGAGGGAATTCTATACAAATCTTCGAGTCATCCCACCAGGGCACCTAGCAAATGTTTTTGTCCGAGGGACGGATGTGCTGGTAGATCAAGCAGCAATCAATAATATTTACCGGATGCCATTCATACACAACTGTGCGTACCAATCTTTCCGAAAGAGTATAATCAATTATGACGAGGTACTTGCAGTTATTGGCATGCCGGGTGTAGATTGGCAGCGGAATGACAAGGGAGAGCCACAGGTGGTTCTCAAGAAGCATTTGACACCAGAGGCCCAAGGATGGTTCTCATTTGTCGCCTCACGGGTCATGCCCTCGACCCACACTTCTGAGGTGACGAAGGACATAGCTGCCCTGGTTTTTGCCATTCTCACAGGGCAGGACGTGGATTTGGGTGAGATCATTAGTGATCACATCTATGAGATCGGTAGCAGTCCACCTACCTCCGCACTGCCATTTCCATCTAACATCACGGCTTTATGCAAGAGATGCGGTGTGAAATGGGGAGAGGACGAGGAGCTACTTCCACCAAAGACCCCAATTGTTGTTGACGGTCCACCGCCTACCACATGACGAAGAAGGGCTGAGCCATTATCCTCTGCTGCAGAGCATACTCGCATCACCTTGGACTCCCTTCACAGGGATCTCCAAGACATTCGCCTGGAGCAGCAGAGCATCCACAGCATGCAGCGGGACATACATAGCATGCAGAGAGCATTGCAGATGGACCATGAGCAGGTAGCTCAGCGTCAGATGGAGTTCATGCACTACCAGAGTGCATGGAACACTGCCATGGCCCAGGGCTTCCCAAGTTTCCAGTTCCCGCCAGAGCCACACTTTGCACCATATCGGCCGCATGCACCCCCACCTACTGAGTACCCACCATTTCAGCCATATCAGGGCGAGGAGCCGCACTACCCAGTTCCCCCTCCGGAGCATGATGAGGATGACGATCAGTGACGATCGTTGTCATGGTATGTGTTTTTGCCTTTACGCTTATTTATCTTGTACATTGAGGGCAATGCACATATTAAGTTTGGGGGGGGGGGGGGGGGGGGGGTTTGTGTATTTGTATATATTTTGTTTTTGCATTTTTGCTACTTGTCTTGTTTATTTCCTTGCATGACTGCACAATTTTGAGACTAATTCGTCCTTGAGCACTACCAACAAATTTTTTTTTAGAAAAGGAGTTATTCTTGAGAAATGATGAGTTGGATTTACAATGGTACTACATGATGAAATTAATCCCCATCTAGATAGGAGTCATGAAAATTTTTAACTGGTTTGTATATATCCTTTGTTGAACTTATATCAAAATTGAGGAATACTTTGAGCACGATTTGAGTCATGATTGAGTGAAGTATGTATTGAATAAAGTGAAAACTTGTGTTAACTAGGATTTGTCTTGAGTATCTTAGAAAACTCTACAATCTATTTGAAAGCACTTTGAGGCGAAATTTATAATAAGGAACTTGACTTGGAGATGATTTAGGCGATCTTTGGACCGTTTGTGCCTTTCAAGCCTACCTTTTATACATCATTCCTTAGTGTCCCCTCTTGAGCCTTATTAAAAAAGAATGGTATATGCATTGCATATGATCAGACCCACATTCGACATTCTTGGCAAACTCATTATACCTACCTTGGTTTAAGCCTAAAAGAAAATTTTATCCGTCCCTAAGGGAGTATAATGAATCTCATTCATTGCACTAAATTGTTATATGTTGTTGAGTTCATTATGAAAAGCAAAAATGAACAAAAGAATGAGCTATAAGAAAAGATGTAGAGAAAAGCCTTGAAAAAAAAAAATTGAAAACATTCAAATAAGACCCAAAGTGGCCAAGGCTAGAAAAAGTTGAAGAGAAGCTCAATGTATGCGAGAAGATTTTGAACTGATTCTATTATACTCTCTTCTTTGCTTCTATCCTACATTTTCTTTGGAGCCGACACCAAAAGGCCTAACGCTATAAGCTTTAAAGACCTTCTGATCCAAGTCAAGGGAATAATTACATTAGTGGAGAAGTGCTGGATAGTAAATTTGTAGAGTAGTCAAAGTAATCTTGACTTTGAGTTTTTATGGCACACGTTGATCTTAAAGATATGTATGTAACTCATGTTTGACAATAGCACACACGCACATTCCGATATTGCGATGTACTGTTTAGCTTAGGAGAAAGTGCTTCCTGTTGAACTTTGAATGACTCTCATTGATGTGTAAGTGGGATTGCTGAGCTTGTACGCTATGTTGTGATGATGATTTATTCAAAGTATTAAGTTTAACTCTACTTTTTGAGCTTATTGCTTGCTCGAGGACGATCAAGTCTAAGTTTGGGGGAGTTGATAGGCTTAGATTTTAAGTGTTTTTAGCTGTAATTTCTTCCCGTTTTTCGTACTTTTTCCTGGATGATATTATGTTTTTTGGTATTTATTTGCTTGTTTCAGGAAAATAGATCGGAAATGGAAGAAATGAGCTAAAATGAAGAAAACGGGCGAAATCGAGGCGAAAAAGAGATGAAAAGAAGAAGTTTGATTTTTCAAAGGTTCGATTGATCGAGATTATTTCTCGATCGATCGAGCCAGGCAGAATGTTGAGCATCAAAAGTATCGAAAGATCGATCGATCGGAAGGAAAATCTCGATCGATCGAGCGAGGCAGTGAGTTTCAAAGACTGACGTGAACAGTGCACCGATCGATCGGACATAATTCTCGATCGATCGATACGCGATTTTTGAAAAATCTTATCTTCCAAATTTAAGTTGATTTTCGGGGGTTTTAAGGGGGAGATCATTCATTCCCTTCCATATGAGATATCAGACAAAAATTCTCCACAAAAAGAGAACCCTAGCCGCCGCCTAGCCGCCACCAAGGAGAGCCATCTTCTTCCGGTTTTCATCCAAGCTTGAGCGTACAATCCGGAGTGCAAGGAAGGAGCAAGAGAAGAAGTCACGGTGCAACGCACGGATTCATTCCACCCGTTTAAATTATTTCTAAACTTTGATTTATTTTATTTTCATTTTCATTTGATGTTTTTGAGGTCGAGAGACGATTAAACTTCTTATGTAATTGACTTGAATTGAATCTAGTTTATTTTATTGAGTTTTAGTGAAATTGTGTTTCATTTATTGATTCATTCGTATTTGAGTGGATTGAGTGTAAGGACCCCAAGCCCTTAACCCTTAATTAGTGTATTAACCACTATGTGTGGCACATGCTTTCAATAAAAAGTCAATCGGGAAGCTCAGATGATACTTTACCATTGAATGGCAATTACAAAATTTCTTTAATACTCAATGTTATAAGATCATCATCCTAACGACATATAGACTCATCGAGTTCGCCCAATACCATCCCCATTACACCACTTTTGCATTGTGGGTTTTTATAAAAATTTGGGCAGAGTCTCCCCATAAATTGAGCTAACCCAAAACAAAAGCACATCACATAATATAATTCCCGGCCAGGGAATACACAATACTCAACAAAATACTGAACACAAAGTAAATTCCCAGCCAGGGAAGACACCACACATAAGACGACAAAAGTGGGTTTCAACACCCACAATACACCAATGACTCTCTTATCATTTAGCAATTCTACCTCTAATTGCATGCAACATAGAATGAAAGAGAGAGAAAGGCTCATGCCTTTATATACAACCCATATACAAGTATAATCTTGCTCACATGCGAGCATTATGAATATGTATATAACCCTCATGGGCGTATAAGTACTCTATACGATACCGTGCTTCATCAAGCCCTGGTACCACGATCCTGGGAGTACATCCAATCAACAGCTCGAGCTCATCTCCAAAGCCATCGATGTACCTGTTCACCTGCCCCAACAGAGACAGCCCCCAACGGGGTGAGCATACCAATTCCACAATTTCATAATCATAATGACATAATACAGAATTTACAAAAATATATATATTGTGGAACATATGTGACACTTCCTGGATGGTATCATCCTCATCCTAGCGTACCCCTGTAATAACCCTGTTCTCAAAACAGATAAATCATCAAATCCTGAATATACAGTTAATCATCACATTGGTTAACCCTAGCCAGTTTCAAATTAACAACATTTCATAACATCTTTCTTTATCTAGCAATCATCATAATTCTAGATATTATATTGAGATTTCCTTAACTTCGATACTAGTTAATCACTTCTCTGATTAATTACGTCTCTGTTCCTATTCATTACCAATAGGGAATAAAATACAGGTATCCTAGATATCTAATCAAATACCACGTTTTCATTTCTTACTTCAAAGTAGCGTCATACTATCGGTGTTACGCTCCGTAGCAACCACACCCCATCATTTGCTCGCTTCATAGCGGCACCAAGCATTACACCATGTGAATCAACATAACGTACCAAGTCCCGGTACCATCATAGTAAAACATTTCATGTATTTTAAATCATGCATCATACTTGTAAAAACATCATTTAAACTATGCTCGTACGCTAAACGTACCTTAAATCCTCGAAGTCCGAGCCAAACCTTGCTCGAGTTCCATGCCCCGAGGAACGATGTGCTAACACGATAAATAATTCACAATTATTTACGAACATGTAACCCATGCTCAAGCACATCCATAACCCTCAAAATATTGTCGACACACGACAATTAAACATCTAAAAGACCCGGGGCAGGGTACATGCAGGGAGGGAAAACGAATGCGACATATCGAAAAATTGCTCAACAACACCTTCAATAATTCGAACCCAACCAAGCACCATAATACATCTAAAACATGTAATAAACGATCCCTAACATGAATCATCAACCCATAGCCAAAACCCCCAAAATTCGAAATCAAACCCTCACCAAATTAGGGCAAAATTCGAACCATAACATCTCAATTCGATCCCAATTAAGCATCATAATTCATTTAAACATGAATTAATCGAATAACAACAAGAATCATCATCCTCATGCCAAAAACCCCCAAAATCGAACATAAACCCCTCAAACATCATGAAATTCGAACCAAAATCCATAAATTCGAACACAATCCTTAAATTCGAACACAATACCACCAAATTTAGTAGGGAATAACATGAGAGGGACGAAAAAGGGGTAAGGGAGGTTACCCATACAAAGATCGGAAAGAAATCGGACGAAAATCGAAGAACCCTAGAAAATTGGGGATCGGCGCTTTCCTGTAAAATCCGAACTCAAATCGCGACCAAACTTTGAATTGATGGTGTAGAAAGGACCGCCTGGACGGGACGAAGCCGGCGGCGGGTCGCACGCGCCGAACGGCGGCCGGACGGCGGCGGTCGGAGGCCTTTTGTGCGCGGGGGTCTGGGGCGACGGGAAGGGTTACGCGGGAAGGGAGAGAGAAAAATAAGGTGCTGAAATGGTTCCGATAATTAAATCTCGGGTTCAATTGGTATTTATAGCAAAAATACCCCAAAATACTAATAGCCCCACAAATACATCATGATTCATTAAAAATCATCTGTTTTCAAAAACTCTCTCTAACTCAAAAACACCCTACCGGTGCCCACACCAAGCACCCGAGATTCCGAGTCATACTAAAAACCCAACTCACAGGTTTTCACCGAAATGAGAATACGATCTCAACCTCGGGATCCAACGATCCCAATTACTCAAATAGACGAGCCCAGAAGGCCCAACACCGCGATTAAACTCCATGTCGCCACGTAAAACAACTTTAGGGGTTATTAACACTCCGGGATTAACATCCCTAATCTCAGGTCATCACAATATCCCCCACTAAAAGAATTTCGTCCTCGAAATTAGCACCGGTGTATCACGTAACACCCGGGCTACACAACAACATGAAGCCATAACCTCGATTCCTGACCATATCAGAATCGTCTTAAAAACCGCGAGGATACTTACCTCTCTTCAAACTCTGAAACAGAGCGACTTACCAAAACCAACATATCACCCAAGAGGCAAAACGTACCTCGATGCGGGTCATCCCAAAAGTCAGTCCCTCATGACTGCAAAACAACCGATACTTACGACTGTAGATCGGACAGTCATCCTTCGTTCTAATACAACCAGTAAGAACACATCCTGAATGACACCTCAACCGTGAGAACGTTGACCTCGTGTCAATCTCTGGAGTGGAATAGACTTCCAAATCCATCATAACGTCAAAGAGCGTCAGCGCAACTCAACGCTAACAATCCAAAATCAGTTAGTCGACTGAAACTGCAAGGATTCGAATCGCTCCCGATTCCATCGTAGATATCATTCAATGACATCTCTATCATGACTCACGATGTCTAACATACATCGTTACGAGGGAAACACTAGTATTCCACGGTGTACACATACCAAACCTGGTTTCCACTTTCAAACATCCTCTATCGAAGGGGCAGTCGCATCATTGCAACTCAAATTGGGCAACTCACGGCCACAAATTCACACAAAAGATATCTCATAAGATGTCCACCTCCGGATATCCCAAGAACCACATCCTGGTCATAAATAAACAATCGAGACTCCTCAGAGTTTCAAATTTGAAAGGACATGCAATAAACCCAATGCATCCCAAATACATGGATTCCCAGACCAAATCAACGACGACTTGAGACTCTCTTGTTGGTACTTCAACATCATGAGCTGTCCCAGACAAGTCTCACCAAGATTTAAACATAAACGTATATACGTTTCAGTGAGGCATACACAACCTCAACTTCAAATGACGTGGTGACTACTAGAGTCCACCACAATCCACATCGTATCACCTTACGATTTGCAAATCTTGGTTCCAACGAGCAGTATAACGGCTCTAGCAAGCCCATCATGGTGCTGCACACACGTGGCAGACAAACTAGTCGCTGCCTCACTAGGTTCATCTCAAACCTACCAATCAAATGGACGTTTCCGCACGGCATACCATACCATGGAAAAAAAATCAATAGAGTAGTGGGTCTTTACCCAACATTCCTCCAATGCTGATATACCCTGGACACTCCAATGTCCCCATGTACTTAACATAACCTGATCCTACTTCCTTAGGACCCATCTTACACTCTCATGGGTGGTGTGAGCATGTCTACCACATGTCATATCAATAGAAAGCGAGTAATTCCTCCACGATTACTCCTGTCGTCAAAAACATGGCCAAAAAGCCATTCCAACGAGCATACCTCAAGGTTATCACCACTCGAAATATGATTACCTCAAACAATTTCTGCGGTACAATCACATGTACAGTGCGTCCATCCATTCCTCGAGCAACCCGCTCGGTATAAGGGTCACGTCAATCGGTGACGCACACACCTCCTTGTGCCCGACACTGGCACCCAAGGCATACAACTGGAAACGTATACTCAACGCATTGTTCATCGTAACGATGATGCATGTCTAATAAGACATCTCCTACACCATCGTCATCGCCATCCCGTGACGACACATGCCCACTCATGGCATCTAAGGTATCGTCAACTAGTGACGATACATGTCAACAATGACATCTAAACAACCCAGTCAACTCGTGACGGTCCATGTACATCAACATATGTCATCCATCATCATGCTAGTAATATAGTCATAATAAAACATGTATAACAACGCATGCCAGCTATAATAATGCTAAATAGAATAGCAATATCTAATACCTCATCGCTAACAAGATAGCGGCATACCTATCTCCGTCGCTCAATAATAATACGTAATCAGCACCCATCGCTCGAAGGCGGCAAAATCCTGTGCTGAATATATAGCGGCACAGTCCATCGCTATAGAATCGACGGCATGATACCTCGTCATATAATAAGTGGCATGAAACCTCGCTATACACCTGAGCATGAATCATCGTCCACATAATAGCGGAAAGAGGCATCGCTATCAATACCCGGCGGTATAAACCATCGCCAATCAATATAGCGGAATGAACCATCGCTATCGATACATCTGGCGGAAAGAACCATCGCCAATCAATATAGCGGAATGAACCATCGCTATCAATACATCTGGCGGAAAGAACCATCGCCAATCAATATAGCGGAATGAACCATCGCTATCAACATATCTGGCGGCACTAATCATCGCCAATCCTCATAGAAGAATGAGTCATCGTAAATTCACATAATAGCGGAATGGGGGCATCGCTATTAACATATCCGGCGGCATAAACCATCGCCAATCCTCATAAAAGAGTGAGTCATCGTAAAATAGCGAAATGAGGCATCGCTATCATCATATCCGGCGGCATTAATCATCGTCAATCCTCATAAAAGAGTGAGTCATCGTAAAATAGCGAAATGAGGCATCGCTATCATCATAAACATCATCATAATCATCATATCATCTTTACTCATCATAAACATCATATTCACATATATACTCACAACAAACTATGTTAATTAGAAATGAGACTGTCCCGATTCCATTATGACAGCGGCACAATTGGCCCCCTCGCTCGACATAACACATCGTATGATACCCATCGCTACGCCTTGATAGCGGATGTATCTCTTTATTCAGCGGATGATACCCATCGCTACACGTTGATAGCGGATGTACCCCATCGCTCAGCGGATGATACCCATCGCTACACCTTGATAGCGGATGTACCCCATCGCTCAGTTATGTGAGCGGCAAGACCTTCCTCGCTTGCCCATAATAACCACCGGACATTCAACCATTCTAAGTAACATAGTTAAACATACATTATCATCTTGTAACATCATCATCATATAAACATCATCATCTTATAGCATCATTATCTTAGAGATATAACAGTAAATGTACGAAATCATAGTTGAGTAAGCTTGCTGGTTATTCATTAACTTCTTTTCATTTTCCCTGGTTCATATTCATGCATATGGGCATCTTACCCTGTGGCATCTTACCACCTTATAAACATCATATCATTCTATAAACATCATATTAACATCATCATTACTTATCATAGTCGTCATCGTAAACGTCATATCATCTTCATTTATCATAACATCATCATCATAAACTTATTTATAATAAAATCATCGTAAACATCTTGTCATCTTTATTCATCATAGAAATTATCTTCATTTATCATAATATCGTCGTAAACATCTTGTCGTCTTTATTCATCATAGACATCATCATTATAAACTTACTTATCCTAATCATCATCATAAACATTGTAAATACTTCTGTAATTATAGCATTGTCATAGTGTAAGAATATGTTACCGTCCGATGCCCGTACGCGTCTTACGTACCTTCCTTGCTTGAACATTACATGAACAAACGCATTAGTATATTCAATAATAATTGAGACCATACCGAAGTATTCCACTGTCGGTTGTCCACCCAGTCTGTCCTCAGACAATACATCATATCTTTCTTTTCCCTGATTTTCTTACCAATCAGATTCCTTGGCACGTAACATATAGAGTGTTAGACATTACTATTAATGCCATCCTATCGTGTTCCACACGATTCCTGCAACCACAATGGTTAGCAATACCACTTTTCATAACATAAAAGCACATAAACAATTAGTCATGTCGTATAACATTAATGCCATCATGCATAAATATGTGCTATCAATAACTTCCTAGGCCCTCAACAGCCCCAATGAGCAACCTGGCTCTGATACCACTAATGTAAGGACCCCAAGCCCTTAACCCTTAATTAGTGTATTAACCACTATGTGTGGCACATGCTTTCAATAAAAAGTCAATCGGGAAGCTCAGATGATACTTTACCATTGAATGGCAATTACAAAATTTCTTTAATACTCAATGTTATAAGATCATCATCCTAACGACATATAGACTCATCGAGTTCGCCCAATACCATCCCCATTACACCACTTTTGCATTGTGGGTTTTTATAAAAATTTGGGCAGAGTCTCCCCATAAATTGAGCTATCTCAAAACAAAAGCACATCACATAATATAATTCCCGGCCAGGGAATACACAATACTCAACAAAATACTGAACACAAAGTAAATTCCCATCCAGGGAAGACACCACACATAAGACGACAAAAGTGGGTTTCAACACCCACAATACACCAATGACTCTCTTATCATTTAGCAATTCTACCTCTAATTGCATGCAACATAGAATGAAAGAGAGAGAAAGGCTCATGCCTTTATATACAACCCATATACAAGTATAATCTTGCTCACATGCGAGCATTATGAATATGTATATAACCCTCATGGGCGTATAAGTACTCTATACGATACCGTGCTTCATCAAGCCCTGGTACCACGATCCTGGGAGTACATCCAATCAACAGCTCGAGCTCATCTCCAAAGCCATCGATGTACCTGTTCACCTGCCCCAACAGAGACAGCCCCCAACGGGGTGAGCATACCAATTCCACAATTTCATAATCATAATGACATAATACAGAATTTACAAAAATATAAATATTGTGGAACATATGTGACACTTCCTGGATGGTATCATCCTCATCCTAGCGTACCCCTGTAATAACCCTGTTCTCAAAACAGATAAATCATCAAATCCTGAATATACAGTTAATCATCACATTGGTTAACCCTAGCCAGTTTCAAATTAACAACATTTCATAACATCTTTCTTTATCTAGCAATCATCATAATTCTAGATATTATATTGAGATTTCCTTAACTTCGATACTAGTTAATCACTTCTCTGATTAATTACGTCTCTGTTCCTATTCATTACCAATAGGGAATAAAATACAGGTATCCTAGATATCTAATCAAATACCACGTTTTCATTTCTTACTTCAAAGTAGCGTCATACTATCGGTGTTCGCTCCGTAGCAACCACACCCCATCATTTGCTCGCTTCATAGCGGCACCAAGCATTACACCATGTGAATCAACATAACGTACCAAGTCCCGGTACCATCATAGTAAAACATTTCATGTATTTTAAATCATGCATCATACTTGTAAAAACATCATTTAAACTATGCTCGTACGCTAAACGTACCTTAAATCCTCGAAGTCCGAGCCAAACCTTGCTCGAGTTCCATGCCCCAAGGAACGATGTGCTAACACGATAAATAATTCACAATTATTTACGAACATGTAACCCATGCTCAAGCACATCCATAACCCTCAAAATATTGTCGACACACGACAATTAAACATCTAAAAGACCCGGGGCAGGGTACATGCAGGGAGGGAAAACGAATGCGACAATTCGAAAAATTGCTCAACAACACCTTCAATAATTCGAACCCAACCAAGCACCATAATACATCTAAAACATGTAATAAACGATCCCTAACATGAATCATCAACCCATAGCCAAAACCCCCAAAATTCGAAATCAAACCCTCACCAAATTAGGGCAAAATTCGAACCATAACATCTCAATTTGATCCCAATTAAGCATCATGATTCATTTAAACATGAATTAATCGAATAACAACAAGAATCATCATCCTCGTGCCAAAAACCCCCAAAATCGAACATAAATCCCTCAAACATCATGAAATTCGAACCAAAATCCATAAATTCGAACACAATCCTTAAATTCGAACACAATACCACCAAATTTAGCAGGGAATAACATGAGAGGGACGAAAAAGGGGTAAGGGAGGTTACCCATACGAAGATCAGAAAGAAATCGGACGAAAATCGAAGAACCCTAGAAAATTGGGGATCGGCGCTTTCCTGTAAAATCCGAACTCAAATCGCGACCAAACTTTGAATTGATGGTGTAGAAAGGACCGCCTGGACGGGACGAAGCCGGCGGCGGGTCGCACGCGCCGAACGGCGGCCGGACGGCGGCGGGCGGAGGCCTTTTGTGCGCGGGGGTCTGGGGCGACGGGATGGGTTACGCGGGAAGGGAGAGAGAAAAATAAGGTGCTGAAATGGTTCCGATAATTAAATCTCGGGTTCAATTGGTATTTATAGCAAAAATACCCCGAAATACTAATAGCCCCACAAATACATCATGATTCATTAAAAATCATCTGTTTTCAAAAACTCTCTCTCTAACTCAAAAACCCCCTACCGGTGCCCACACCAAGCACCCGAGATTCCGAGTCATACTAAAAACCCAACTCACAGATTTTCACCGAAATGAGAATACGATCTCAACCTCGGGATCCAACGATCCCAATTACTCAAATAGACGAGCCCAGAAGGCCCAACACCGCGATTAAACTCCATGTCGCCACGTAAAACAACTTTAGGGGTTATTAACACTCCGGGATTAACATCCCTAATCTCAGGTCATCACATTGAGTTCTTATGTTCATGAATTAAACGCTTATTAAGATCAAAGCCTAGCTAACTTTGGTTGAAATCTGTGAGTTATAACTGAGATCGAGAGATAACGTTATAATACGCTGCATTAATTCATGATGTATGTTAAGATTGAGATCGAGAGATGAAATCGCATACGTGAGAACTTTGAATCGAGAGATTTAGAGTAACAAGGTTTTGAAGATTTATGCAATATTGGATTAGTAAATAGGTGCACGAGAGTGACTTGTTCTAATTTGATATTAGTTTCTTTACAGCTCGAGAGAATGTATTGAATATTATTAAAAACCTTTCACCTTAAGAATCAATTGTTTGGTACATGCCT
The DNA here is from genome assembly GCA_907163345.1 of Haberlea rhodopensis. Classification (NCBI taxonomy): domain Eukaryota; kingdom Viridiplantae; phylum Streptophyta; class Magnoliopsida; order Lamiales; family Gesneriaceae; genus Haberlea; species Haberlea rhodopensis. The sequence continues at coordinate 11,349,804 of CAJQUN010000013.1, forward strand.
ATTCAAACGAATCTTTGAAGAGAACATAGTTGAACGAAAAGCGAGATAAATTTCTCGAGCGAATTACCTTTGCATATCCGGAACCCGATTCATTTGATTTTATTTCATATTTGTGCTTTAGTTCTAGTTCTGTTTTAATTAATCTACCCCCGTTTCAATCGTAGGCTAAATATAATTTGGCTAGTCTTATTTGGTACTTATACATTAGTCCCTGTGGATTCGACAACATTTACTTACATTTCACTATACTAAAACTTGATAACCGTGCACTTGCGGTAGAATCGCTTCACACTACACTTTGAAATATTTCCTGTTTAAAAATAAAGCGGTCAATCCCTATCCGTCTCTTTGGCACGTTCCTCTCGACTGCCATTGATTGATATCCGCAACCATCTCCTCCAACAGTGTATAAGCCTCCTCGGGCGTCTTCCTCATAAAAATACCCCATGATGTTGCATCAATCATAGAACGATTATCAGAAAATAGACTGTTGTAAGAAGTTTGTATCTGCTGCCAGATGGGAATGCCATGATGTGGGCATCTCCTCAGTAAGTCCTTGAAGCGCTCCCATGCTTCATACAGTGTTTCAGGATCATGTTGCTCAAATGTAGTGATATCATTTCGCATCTTAGCAATCTTTGATGGTGGGATGTATTTTAACAAGAAAACTTTCACCATCCCACCCCAAGTAGTAATTGACCCTGTAGGCAATGAATGCAACCAAGATTTAGCTTTATTATTTAAAGAGAAAGGAAATAACATTGATCTGATGGTGTCATCAGTAACGCCATTATGCTTGAAAGTGTCGCAGATTTCCAAGAAGCTTGATATGTGAGTATTGGGATCATCAGTGGCCGATTCTGTGATGACCAGAGATTATGGATGTTAACCCCGGAGTGTTAATAACCCCTAAAGTTGTTTTACGTGGCGACTTGGAGTTTAATCGCGGTGTTGGGCCTTCTGGGCTCATTTATTTGGGTAGTCGGGATTGTTGGATCCCGAGGTTGAGATTGTATTCTCATTACGGTGAAAAATCTAAGAGTTGGGTTTTTAGTGTGACTCGGAATCTCGGGTGCTTTGTGTGGGCACCGGTAGGGGGTTTTTGAGTTAGAGAGAGAATTTTTGAAAACAGATGATTTTTAATGAATCATGATGTATTTGTGGGGCTATTAGTATTTTGGGGTATTTTTGCTATAAATACCAGTTGAACCCAAGATTTTAATTATTGGAACCATTTTCCCCACCTTCCCTCTCTCTCCTCGCGCGCGCCATTCCCGATCCCCTTTGACCCCCGCCGCTTCCAGGCGTGCGCCCGCCGCCGTCCGGCCGCCGTTCGGCGCGTCCGACCCACCGGTGGCTTCGTCTCTTCCAGGCGCACCTCTCCGTACCATCAATTCGAAGTTTGGTCGCGATTTGAGTTCGGATTTCTGCAGAAAGCGCTAGGGTTCGAAACTGGATTCTGTCCGATTTTGGGGCTCGATTTTGGTACGTTTTTTGGGCTTTTCTTCCGGTGTTTTTGGGGCGTTTTGTGCTGCATTTTGTGTCAAAAATTTTATGCTTTGTGGTTCAAAGAAATTGGTTGCCAATTGATTCGATTTGAGCGCTGGTTGCATGGGTTAGGGTTCGAATTTTTGGGGGTTTTGGCTAGGGGGCGGTGATTCTTGTTAGTGATCGATTAATTCATGTTTTAGATGATTTATGGTGCTTAGTTTGGGTTCGATTTGTGTTGTGAAGGTTCAAAAATTTGTGGGGAGTTCTTGAGCAATTTTCGATAATGGTTAATTGTCGTGTGTTGACAATATTTTTGAGGGTTATGGGTGTGCTTGAGCATGGGTTGCATGTTCGTAAATAATTGTGAATTATTTATCGTGTTAGCACATCGTTCCTCGGGGCATGGAACTCGAGCAAGGTTTGGCTCGAACTTCGGAAATTTAAGGTACGTGCGACGTACGAGCATTACTTTATATAAGAGCATTTGTGAAATGCATAATGTGTTTTAATTGCATTAGATGGTTGTGGGTATGGTTTATATATATATGTGTCGATATGACTATGGAACGACCTAGTCTTGATATCGCTGCCACAAGTGTGCGTAATACTAGAGTAGTATGACCTTATAATAGATATGGGGTACTGGGTTTATATGACTATTGTAGGGCATTTGAGATGCCTGAGAATGATCGTGGGATCATGTATTCATTGTAAGACATGTGAGATGTCTAAGTGAAATGGAAAATTGGTAAAATAAATGCTAGGCATTTGAGCTATCTGTGATTGGTAGCAAAGTTGAAAATCAGTATTAGATATCGAGATATCTATGTTTGTATGTATAATGAATTTGGAATCATTAATTATTGATACTTGAGAATCAGGCATGCTATGAGTTAAATCAATGTGTTGATTTACTGATTTTTGAGATTTGATGAGTTTGATGATTGTGAGAACAGGGACAGTACACGGAATCCCGGATGTGGACGTTGCCATCCAGAGAGTATCATTTAAAATTCATTAGTATTTACTTGTGTTGTAAATTATGAATTTCATTATTGTGATTATGGGATTTTGTGTATTGGTATGCTCACCCCGTTGGGGGCTGTCTCTGTTGGGGCAGGTGAACAGGTACATCGATGGCTGTGGAGCTGGGCTCGAGCTGTTGATTGGATGTACTCCCAGGATCATGGTACCAGGGCTTGATGGAGCACGGTATCGTATAGAGTACTCATATACACCTGAGGATTATATACATATTCATGATGCTCGCATGTGAGCACGATTATACTTGTATATGGATTGTATATAAAGGCATGAGCCTTTCTCTCTTTCATTTTGTGTTGCATGCAATTAAGAGTAGAATTGCTAATGATATGAGAGTTATGGGTGTATTATGTGGGTGTTGAAACCCATTTATGTTGTCTTATGTGTGGTGTCTTCCCTGGCTGGGAATTTACTTAGTGTTGCTGTGTTCTGTTGAGTATGTGTTTTCCCTGGCCGGGAACTATATATTGTGATGCGCTTTTATTTCGGGATGGCTCTATTTATGGGGAGACTCTGCCCAAATTTTTATAAAAGTTTACCATGTGAAAAGTGGTGTAATGGGGATGGAAATGGGCGGAATCTATGAGTCTAAATGTGGGTAGAGATGATCTTAATGTTGAATATTAAAGAAATTTTGTAATTGCCATTCAATGGTAAAGTATCATCTGAGTTTCCCGATTGATTTTATTGAAAGCATGTGCCACACATAATGAATAATACACTAATTAAGGGTTAAGGGCTTGGGGTCCTTACATTTGTGGTATCAGAGCAGTGGTTAGCTCTTTGGGGCTGTTAAGGGCCTAGGAAGTTATTGATAGCACATATTTATGCATGATGGCATTAATGTTGTATGACACAACTAGTTGTTATGTGCTTTTTATGATATGAAAAGTGGTGTTGCTAATCAGTGTGATTGCAGGAATCGTGTAGCATGAGATGGGATGGCATTAATGGTGATGTCTGGCCCTTCATGTATTATGTGTTAAGGGATCTGATTTTGTGGGAAAATCAGGAAAGGTGAGACGTACGGGCTTCGGACGGTAAAACGTGTTACACCTTTGATTATGTATATCGTGGGTAGTGAACCCTTACATGTGATGGTATATGTGAAATGATAGTGATATATTGTGATAATGGAATCAACTGTTGTGCTTGATTATTGTGGTAGAATTGATGAATGTTCCGGTAGCCTTTATCTCCGATCGAGGGAGGTACTTGCCGCTGTCATGACTTAGCGAGGTAACATGCCGCTGTCATTGTCGAAGCGAGGGGTCCTAAAATTTCGCTGTTGTATTGGGACCGGAACAGTCACAATTCTAGTGATTAATGTGGAATATTGTGGTTATAACTGGAACGTGATATCGATCATTATATTGTGAACTGTGGTATTAACCTGGATGCAGGTACATGGAGCTAGTGGAAGTTCCGGTAGTTGTTATATTCGAGCGAGGGAGGTACTTGCCGCTGTCATATGAAGCGATGGTAATATGATATTTGCTGCTGTCATGTCTAAGCGAGGTAACATGCCGCTGTCATTGTCGAAGCGAGGGATATCATATGATGCCGCTATATGTCGAAGCGAGGGGTCCTAAAATTCCGCTGTTATAACAGGACCGGAACAACCACATTATCTATATTGATAGCGATGGTTCATTCCGCTATATTGATTGGCGATGGTTCATTCCGCCAGATGTATTGATAGCGATGGTTCATTCCGCTATATTGATTGGCGATGGTTCATTCCGCCAGATGTATTGATAGCGATGGTTCATTCCGCTATATTGATTGGCGATGGTTCTTGCCGCCGGATATATTGATAGCGATGTCTCATTCCGCTATATTGATTGGCGATGGTTCTTGCCGCCGGATATATTGATAGCGATGTCTCATTCCGCTATATTGATTGGCGATGGTTCTTGCCGCCGAATATATTGATAGCGATGGTTCATTCCGCTATATTGATTGGCGATGCTTCTTGCCGCCGGATATATTCATAACGATGGTTCGTTCCGCTATTCCATTGGCGATGACTTATGCCGCCGGGTGTTCATAGCGATGGTACATTCCGCTACATCTATGGCGATGGTTCATGCCTCCAGATGTCTATAGCGATGTGTTATGCCGCTGACTCTATGACGAGGGATTATGCCCCTGATTCTATAGCGACGAGTTATGCCGCTATGTACATGACGCTGGATTACGCCACCTACGAGCGATGGGTGCTGATTGCGTACCACTATTGGATGACGGAGACAGGTATGCCGCTATATTGTTAGCAATGAGGTACGACATATTACTGTTTATTTAGCACTATTGTGGATATCATGTGTTGATTTACTTATGCTGTCATGTGTTTGACGACGAGATTATAGACATCGTGTATCGACATATACTGTCACGAGTCGACAATATTATTATATTATTTCAAAGTCATATGTTGACAGGTACCGTCACGGGATGACAATGACATAGTGGATGTTCTATGTAGACGTATAGCGTCGTTTTGGTGGTTAATACAATTATGTTATGTATTTGGTTGTATGGTTTGAATGCCGATGGTGAGCACATGGTAGAGTCTGGGTCACTAGTTGACGAGACCTTTTTGCCAAGCAGGTTTGCTCGGTGGAGTATTGGATGTATTGTACCGGTAAATGTACCACATCATGTTATGGAGGTAAATATTTGTCGAGCAATGATACCCTTGGGTATGCTCGTTAGTTTGGCTAGGGCCAAGTGATTGGTGGTAAGAGTAGTCATTGAGGAAACTACTCGCTTGTGTTGTGATGTAGGGTAGACATGGTTGCACCCACCCTGAGGGTGTGGGATAAATCTTATTGGATTATGATTGCATCATAAGTGAGCAAGGACACCGGGTTGTCCATTGTGCTTGGTATTTTAGAGATATGTTGGGCGATGACCCATTACTCAACGGTTTGTACGGTATGGCATACCGAGATGGAACATATGGCTTATTGGTGGGCTTGATATGAGCCTATGGAGACAGCGCTTTGCTAGCCAGATGTTGGGGGAATGATATAGTGTGCTTGTTGGAGCCATGATACTACACGTTGGGACCAAGTTTGGTGAATCGTATGATGAAACGATGAAGACTTTTGGCAGGCTTTTGATTGTCCCTTTGTAGCATGATGTTTGAGGCATGTGACACCCCATGAGAACGTTTATACGTCTATTGTTTTGAGAGACTTGTCTGGGACAGCTCATAATGTTGAAGTACCAACAAGAGAGTCATCAAGTCGTTGTTGACTCGATCTGGGGAATCCGTGTACTTGGGATGCAATGGGTGTTATTGTATCCAGTTTTTTTTCGGAACGGTGGTTCGAGACTAGTGGATCTCGAGTTCGATAGCACTTCCCTTGTGGGGAAGGAGGTAGTATTATACCTATTTGGGGAATCTTTGAAGGATTCGGTAAGTTGGTACGTGTGGTGTTGATTTTGGGAATCACGCCGTGTTGTTGATCGTCGATTATCATTCTCCACTGCATGGGAATGACTCAGAATTGACAGTTGTGTTTGGGGCTTTGGGGTATGTTGTAGATACCCGAGCCAAGTGCAGTATGCATGTGATGTCCGTGCCTAGGCAGGTATACCGGTGAGTATACGGATGTCAATTATTGATTTCCTTTTGTCAAGCATAGAGTTATACTATTTTTTGGATGGTTAAATCTCTGATGAGAGATATTGAACACCTTGAGATTGGGAATCTCCATGGCACGATAATTATGAGGAATAATCATGAAGTTAGTTGACTCCCTTTGAGGAGGGATTATCTTATGTGGGTTAAGGTATTTCCTTATTGGCGTTTTCCTCCGAGTTATGCGATAGCCTTCCCAAGTTTGGATTGTTAAATCCTAGGATTATCAAGGGATGGCAGGAATTCGGATTGGTTGGGTGTAGCTGTCGACACAAGCGTTGAGGATGCCATGGGTTTATTGCATGTCCTTTCAGAATTTGAACTCTGTGGAGTCTCGATGGTTTATTTATGATCAGGATGTGATCCTTGGAATATCCGGAGGTGGACATCTTGTGAGATGTCTTTTGTGTGAATCTGTGGCCGTGAGTTGCCCAAATTGAGTTGCAATGATGCGACTGCTCATTTGATGGAGGAGGTTTGAAAGTGGAGACCAGGTTTGGTATGTGTACATCGTGGTATACTAGTGTTTTCCTCGTAATGATGTGTATTAGACATCGTGGGTCTTAATAAAGATGTCATTGGATGATATCTACGATAGAATCGGGAGCGATTCGAATCCTTGCAGTTTCAGTCGACTAACTGCTTTTGGACTGTTAGCGTTGAGTTGTGATGACACTCTTTGACGTTATGATGGATTTGGAAGTCTATTCCACTCCATAGTTTGACACGAGGTCAACGTTCTCACGGTTGAGGTGTTATTCAGGATGCGTTCTTACTAATTGTATTAGAACTAAGGATGACCATCCGATTTACAGTCGTAAGTATTGGTTGTTTTGCAGTCATGAGAGACTGACTTTTGGGATGACCCGCATAGAGGTACGTTTTGCCTCTTAGATGATATGTTGGTTTTGGCAAGTCGCCTTGTTTCAGAGTTTGATGTGAGGTAAGTATCCTCGCGTTTATTAAGACGATTCTGATATGGTCAAGAATCGAGGTTATGGCTTCATGTTGTTGGGTAGCCTGGGTGTTACGTATTACACCGGTGCTAATTTCGAGGACAAAATTCTTTTAGTGAGGGATATTGTGATGACCAGAGATTATGGATGTTAACCCCGGAGTGTTAATACCCCTAAAGTTGTTTTACGTGGCGACTTGGAGTTTAATCGCGGTGTTGGGCCTTCTGGCCTCGTTTATTTGGGTAGTCGGGATTGTTGGATCCCGAGGTTGAGATTGTATTCTCATTACGGTGAAAAATCTAAGAGTTGGGTTTTTAGTGTGACTCGGAATCTCGGGTGCTTTGTGTGGGCACCGGTAGGGGGTTTTTGAGTTAGAGAGAGAATTTTTGAAAACAGATGATTTTTAATGAATCATGATGTATTTGTGGGGCTATTAGTATTTCGGGGTATTTTTGCTATAAATACCAGTTGAACCCAAGATTTTAATTATTGGAACCATTTTCCCCACCTTCCCTCTCTCTCCTCGCGCGCGCCATTCCCGATCCCCTTTGACCCCCGCCGCTTCCAGGCGTGCGCCCGCCGCCGTCCGGCCGCCGTTCGGCACGTCTGACCCACCGGTGGCTTCGTCTCTTCCAGGCTCACCTCTCCGTACCATCAATTTGAAGTTTGGTCGCGATTTGAGTTCGGATTTCTGCAGAAAGCGCTAGGGTTCGAAACTGGATTCTGTCCGATTTTGGGGCTCGATTTTGGTACGTTTTTGGGGCTTTTCTTCCGGTGTTTTTGGGGCGTTTTGTGCTGCATTTTGTGTCAAAAATTTTATGCTTTGTGGTTCAAAGAAATTGGTTGCCAATTGATTCGATTTGAGCGCTGGTTGCATGGGTTAGGGTTTGAATTTTTGGGGGTTTTGGCTAGGGGGCGGTGATTCTTGTTAGTGATCGATTAATTCATGTTTTAGATGATTTATGGTGCTTAGTTTGGGTTCGATTTGTGTTGTGAAGGTTCAAAAATTTGTGGGGAGTTCTTGAGCAATTTTCGATAATGGTTAATTGTCGTGTGTTGACAATATTTTTGAGGGTTATGGGTGTGCTTGAGCATGGGTTGCATGTTCGTAAATAATTGTGAATTATTTATCGTGTTAGCACATCGTTCCTCGGGGCATGGAACTCGAGCAAGGTTTGGCTCGAACTTCGGAAATTTAAGGTACGTGCGACGTACGAGCATTACTTTATATAAGAGCATTTGTGAAATGCATAATGTGTTTTAATTGCATTAGATGGTTGTGGGTATGGTTTATATATATATGTGTCGATATGACTATGGAACGACCTAGTCTTGATATCGCTGCCACAAGTGTGCGTAATACTAGAGTAGTATGACCTTATAATAGATATGGGGTACTGGGTTTATATGACTATTGTAGGGCATTTGAGATGCCTGAGAATGATCGTGGGATCATGTATTCATTGTAAGACATGTGAGATGTCTAAGTGAAATGGAAAATTGGTAAAATAAATGCTAGGCATTTGAGCTATCTGTGATTGGTAGCAAAGTTGAAAATCAGTATTAGATATCGAGATATCTATGTTTGTATGTATAATGAATTTGGAATCGTTAATTATTGATACTTGAGAATCAGGCATGCTATGAGTTAAATCAATGTGTTGATTTACTGATTTTTGAGATTTGATGAGTTTGATGATTGTGAGAACAGGGACAGTACACGGAATCCCGGATGTGGACGTTGCCATCCAGGGAGTATCATTTAAAATTCATTAGTATTTACTTGTGTTGTAAATTATGAATTTCATTATTGTGATTATGGGATTTTGTGTATTGGTATGCTCACCCCGTTGGGGGCTATCTCTGTTGGGGCAGGTGAACAGGTACATCGATGGCTGTGGAGCTGGGCTCGAGCTGTTGATTGGACGTACTCCCAGGATCATGGTACCAGGGCTTGATGGAGCACGGTATCGTATAGAGTACTCATATACACCTGAGGATTATATACATATTCATGATGCTCGCATGTGAGCACGATTATACTTGTATATGGATTGTATATAAAGGCATGAGCCTTTCTCTCTTTCATTTTGTGTTGCATGCAATTAAGAGTAGAATTGCTAATGATATGAGAGTTATGGGTGTATTATGTGGGTGTTGAAACCCATTTATGTTGTCTTATGTGTGGTGTCTTCCCTGGCTGGGAATTTACTTAGTGTTGCTGTGTTCTGTTGAGTATGTGTTTTCCCTGGCCGGGAACTATATATTGTGATGCGCTTTTATTTCGGGATGGCTCTATTTATGGGGAGACTCTGCCCAAATTTTTATAAAAGTTTACCATGTGAAAAGTGGTGTAATGGGGATGGAAATGGGCGGAATCTATGAGTCTAAATGTGGGTAGAGATGATCTTAATGTTGAATATTAAAGAAATTTTGTAATTGCCATTCAATGGTAAAGTATCATCTGAGTTTCCCGATTGATTTTATTGAAAGCATGTGCCACACATAATGAATAATACACTAATTAAGGGTTAAGGGCTTGGGGTCCTTACAGATTCCCCAAACTGTACCGAGTGCTGAATCATTTGTATGATTGCAGGCTTGATTTAAAGTTGTTCGCATGTACGCTTGGTCTAGTAATACTAGACAATGATCCATGGAACAAAGGATTAGCATAATCCATGAGTGATCGTCTATTAGGTATCTCCTCGTTCCGTCTTTCATCTCTTCCACCTCATCTTTCATTGTTTTCAGCCATTGCTCGAACTTCTCTTAGTCTCCTAAGAAGAGTTCTTTCAATTTCAGGGTCAAAGGGCTCAAGTAAAGGCTTGCTACTCCTTATCATGCGCCAAGAGATAACAACCTGCAAATATCCAACCAAAGAAATGGCAGTAGTGGAAATAAAAAATGAAAACAATAAAATAAAAAAATTGGCTAAATTATAGTCAACTAATCTCGTCTGATATTACTTTAAACTAGTCCCCAGCAGCGGCGCCAAAAACTTGATCGCGATTTATTTAAACAGTAAATTCTCAGTGTAGCGCGATATACCGCACATTGTCAAGTTTTAGTAAGTAGAATAAAGTAGGATGTCGTACCCACAGGACTAGTAAGCAAGTATCAAACTCAACTAGCTTAACGATATTTAACATACGATTATTAATGATGATTAAGTTAACTAAATTAACCAGGAACAATATTCCAACACAATCAAGCAATAAAGAGTGTAAAGAATCAGTAGTAACAATTATCAAGACTTCGGTTTACCCATGTAATTCCCCATAATTCGTTTATTAGTTGTGATTTAAAATCTTACATTCTAAGGTGACGAGTTTTCCTAATGCATTCGTTATACTATGGTCAAGCTATAACAAGTCTAATATTAAGATGCTACAAGTCAATGGTCATGCACTTATTTAACACTCAATATTGTATGAAGATCTATTCAAACTACTAGCCTTCGATTTTGATAGATCTATTGCTATCACACGTGTGTTCGATTTTACTTGGCCAGTCTCAATCTAAACTCACGGCTTAATTTATTATGTCATATTGCAATATATTATGGTCAAGTCATTCACAATATAAATAATCATTCAAATGTTGCCAAACCCTCAAAAGCATGAAGAACAATAAATAACGCACATAGAATTGTAAGAATTAATCAAAAACTGTTATTTAAATCATGGGTCCAAAACATGGGATCCGATATTCTTGATAAACTAACTAGCCAACAATAATCAAATAACAATATAAAATTGTGTCTTGCAACAAATTAAACATTAAGAATCTGAAAATAACGAATAACAAAGTTTTAGAAATACTAAATAATGCTAGAAGATGACTCATTGCTCTTCAATGGCTCAGAGTGTATGGGGATGGAAGCTCTTCTTAGGTTTGAAAATATGAGGCCCCCATCTCTCTTTTGTCCAAGTTGCCCTTTTATAGTTGGTGGGGAAAATAAGTTTCCTTGTGGACTTCAAACTCTTCGAAAATCTATTTTTTCGGAAATTCTTATCGACCGGTCGATCGGTAGCTTCGATTGATCGATCGGTTGAGATGTAGTTTTTTCTCAACCAACGGCACATGACCAATCGATCGGTTCAATGGGCCGATCGATCGGTCGTGTTATTTTTCTCCAACTTCAATCTTTTGTTACGCCTTCGCCCGGTTAGCTTGTTTTAGTCCATTTTCATCATTTTTAGCTCAATTCATCCAATTCCATGCACTTGGGCCACTCAATCAATATATACCAAAAAACGTAAAATCGTCCAGGAATCAAAATGAAAACCACTAGAAAATCATAGCAAAATAAGTGTAAAAATGATATTTATCAACGACCTGTAAGATGGGTCATGCCGGGCCAAGGGTACCGGCCCACAGCACGAAAAAGCACGATTTGTTTTTTAATTTTTTGAATTGTTGCGATCGATCGGCAAATATGTTACGATCGATCACTACATGCCGTACCTTGCGCTCAAAAAATGGTGCTTGAACGACATATCGGTACATAACTACCGTTCGATCGCTAATGCTGTAAGGACCCTAATCCTTGAGTGCGGATCAAAGGTATAATTAGAGCTAATATAAATGATCAGAGTAAATTAATCGTGTTGAGGCTATGAGCCTAAAAGTTACATGCCAAAATGAGGACTATCAATGGATTAATTACATTCCCCATCAAAAGAATGTTATCAATTATAGTTTTACACTACTCCTAGAGTAGACACTATACAAAATAATCCTGTCCTTCATCTACCAAAAGTGCTCTTCAAGCTCACGGTCTCAACCCGTCTTAGCCCCCTTCAAATCATGCCAAAAGTACCTACAAGGACAATCCCCAAACATGAGCAATAATATCATTCATATTCAACACAATATGAATATAAAGCGTAAATGCATAAAACACAATTAAAACACTTCCTGTTTTCCCATGCATTTCAAAACGCTTCCAGTTTGGTTGTCCCTGTACCATAACTCATGAGTATAATCAATAGATTATTTTTAATGGTCTAGACATGTCATGACACAATACCATCTCATCAATATCAAATACCGGTCACCATTCCCTAGTCTGTCCATCACAATGTATTTTAATGCCCCTCGCTTATTTACATATAGGCGGCATAGAATAACCTCGCTTCAATGGACATGCGGTACTCCCACCCCTCGCCTCACATTGAGCGGCAAATATCCTTTCCTCGCCCTATATGACAACCACGCTCAAATGTGACATGCGGCGCTCCCACCCCTCGCTTCACATTTAGCGGAACCAAAACAAATAGCGGCAAGCATTAAAATCATCAAGGGATGACCACGACTCATGGGATGTGCACCAATAATCATATGCATCTACAATCATCATGCATAATTCAACATGTATTTGCATCCACAATGCATAATCACATATATACTCGCATCCACAATGCATAAACAATGAGTATATTAGATACATGTACCGTTGGGTGCCCGTACGTCCTCTACGTACCTTTCCAAAAAGTAGGATATGGTAGGACTTCAGTTCCTTGGCTGTGTTGCCACCTGGGATGGTTCTACACATTCACACAAATCAATATTAGAACCCAATAATAGTCCAATACCAAAAATCCCACAAAAAATCCAAAAACATCAATTTTGGTGTCTCGCGATCGATCCCATATAGCCCCGATCGATCGCGAGACCACACTGCCTCGCCCAACAAAAAAATTCAATCCGCGATCGATCGCTGAGTTTACGCCGATCGATCGCGACCTCGCCGATCGATCGCGCCAAACTCGCGATCGATCGCTGAAGGCTACTGCCTTCAGCCCTGCAACTCGCGATCGATCGCTGGTGGCGCCGATCGATCGCCGAGCTCTTCATATCCGATTTTTGAGCACTATTCACCCATCTCCTTCCCCAACCCAAACAAACTCATATAATCAAACACCAACCATACCAAATCACTACAAATCTTCAATAAACATCATCATACAACCATAAATCTAACACTCACCCAAAAATAACACCAACTCACACAAACCCATTTCAAAACCCTTCAAACCATTTCAAACTCAATTAAAATACTTCAAAACCAACAATGAGGTATCCATACCTCTTGGGGATCTCAAATCTCCCAATAAACTCCACAAAACAAGATTTTTGGAAGGGTTTCTCTCCACCCTTAAGTACAAAAACGAAAATGGACAAGGGAAGGGTTTGGGAGGTGTTATTTGGGAAAGTTAAAAAGTGAGAGTGAAATGTTTGGTGGGGGGTTTGGGGTAATAAAGTGGGTTAATTAATTAAAATGCATTCTACAATCCCATGGTGTACAAAACACCCCAACATGATATTTTTAAAAGCATTAATCCAAAATGCACCAAATATCAATTAAACTCATGATTTTCCAATTAATTGCTAACCATGGCAAATAAATCATGCTAATAACAATTTTCCCCAACATGCACAACATGCACACTGAAATGCACCCCCGGGTCATCCTTTCCATGTGACCATGCATTTCCACACATAAGTAAATCCAGCACATAATCAATTAATTATCATCATAATTAATCATATAAACACAATTAATGCCCAGTTGCAATTAATCATTTCGGGGATATCACAATACTCCCCTACTTATAAGATTTCGTCCTCGAAATCACATGCACTTACCCCAAAAGAAACTAAACATAATCACATACCAGAGAATAGTTCCGGGTAGTGCTGCACCATATGCCGCTCCGTCTCCCACGTAGCCTCCTCGACACCCCTGCGATCCCACTGAACCTTGATCATAGGTATCACTTTGTTCCGAAGTCTACGGTCTGCTCGATCCAGAATTCTGACAGGCTGTTCCACATAAGACACATCGGACTCTAACTGAACTTCGGAAGGCTGTAATACATGCGACGGATCCGGCTCATACTTCCGTAACATCGATACATGAAACATGTCATGTATACCAGATAAAGAATGCGGCAGAGCTAGTCGGTAAGCTAAGGTGCCAATGCGCTGCAAAATCTCGTACGGTCCAACATACCTCGGAGACAGTTTCCCGTCGCACAACGCCTCTGAAAGGCGAGATCTTCAAAAAGACCTTATCTCCCAACTGAAATTCCAACGGTCTCCGCCGTTTATTCGCATAAGTTGCCTGTCTGTCCTGGGCTGCTTTCATTTTCTGCCTTATCATCTTTATCTTCTCTTCCATCTCCCGAATCAACTCCGGTCCTCCGACCGATTTGCGGTCCAAATCATCCCAACACAAGGGTGATCTACACCGTCTGCCATAAAGAGCTTCAAAAGGAGCCATCTGAATACTCGCCTGGTAGCTATTATTATAAGAGAACTCTACCAAAGGCACTGAATCTTGCCAAGAAACATCGAACTCCAAAACACAAGCTCTCAACATGTCCTCGAGCGTCTTAATAGTACGCTCGGTCTGGCCATCCGTATGAGGATGATAAGCAGTGCTCAATCTAACTTCAGTTCCCAAGGCTGACTGGAGACCTTCCCAAAAATGAGATGTGAATCGCGGATCTCGATCCGACACTATGGAAATGGGGATCCCATGCAATCTCACCACATCTCGAATGTACAACTGCGCCATCCTCAAAAAGGTGAAAGTCATGCTATAGGGGATGAAATGAGCTACCTTAGTCAATCGATCCACAATCACCCAAATAGCATCAAAGCCTGAAGCACTCCTCGGCAGGTGAGTCACGAAGTCCATGGAAATGTGTTCCCACTTCCACTTCGGTATCTCCAAGCTTTTTAACTCGCCGCCAGGTCTCTGCCTCTCTGCCTTAACCTGCTGGCAGATCAAGCACCTCTTTACAAAAGCGACGACATCAGATTTCATCCTTTTCCACCAAAACTGACCACGTAGATCTTTATACATCTTCTTCCCGCCTGGGTGGATGCTAAGTCTGCTACTATGAGCTCGCTCCAATATCCCTCTACGCAACTCCGGCGTACTCGGAACCACCCAACGGTCACCCAATCTCAAAGATCCGTCATCGGCCACTCTGAATTTCGTTGGCTGACCAAGATGTACTAAAGATAACCACCTCTGAACCTCATCATCTGACCTCTGAGCTCTCCTGATGTTCTCATAGATATCTGGCTCAGCTAACAAGGTCGATACATACACAGGTGATGCATCAATGTCAAAATCATAGCCCAGATGGCAATAGGAGGTCATCATGGCGGACAAATGGATAACGTCCTCAGCAGAACTCCTCACTTTCCAGCTCAAAACATCTGCTGTCAAATTAGCTTTTCCGGGATGGTACTCAATCTCACAATCATAGTCCTTGAGTAAGTCCATCCACCTCCTCTGCCTCATGTTCAACTCTGCCTGAGTGAATAGAAACTTGAGGCTCTTGTGATCCGTGTAAATGGTAAATGACGTACCATACAAATAATGTCTCCAAATCTTCAGGGCGAAGATGATAGCCGCCAATCCAAGTCATAGACTGGGTATCTCGTCTCATGCGGCTTCAGCTGCCTCGATGCATAAGCTACCACATGCTTATCCTGCATCAGTACACACCCAAGGCCCTGGAGTGATGCATCTGTATACAAAACAAATCTGGAGTTCTCCGTAGGGATCACTAACACTGGCGCCGTCGTCAAACGATGCTTCAACTCCTGGAAGCTCTCCTCACAAGCTTCTGACCAAAAGAAAGGTACTCTTTTCTGGGTCAACTGTGTCAACGGCTTGGCAATCTTCGAAAAGCCCTCGACGAAGCGTCGATAATATCCGGCCAAACCAAGGAAGCTCCGAATCTCAGGCACAGAAGTGGGGGCAGCCCACTCCATCACGGCTTCGATCTTCCTGGGATCCACTGATATCCCACTGCTAGAAATGACATGCCCCAGAAATACTACACTGCTCAACCAGAACTCACACTTACTGAGCTTGGCATACAATTGGTGATCTCGAAGAATCTGGAGCACTGTCCTCAAGTGTTTCGTGTGCTCTTCCTCGCTCCGGGAATAGATGAGAATGTCGTCGATGAACACGATGACGAACTGATCAAGATACGGCTGAAACACTCTGTTCATCAGACTCATAAAGACCGCTGGAGCATTCGTCACACCGAACGGCATCACTAAGAACTCATAATGTCCATATCGAGTCCGGAACGCTGTCTTCTGTACATCTTCCTCTCTGACTCGAATCTGATGGTACCCGGATCTCAAATCAATCTTGCTATATAATCTGGTACCTTGCAACTGGTCGAACAAATCATCAATCCTTGGGAGAGGATATTTGTTCTTTACTGTGGCTTTATTCAGTTGCCGGTAATCGATGCACAACCTCATCGAGCCATCCTTCTTCTTCACAAAGAGAACCGGTGCGCCCCATGGCGATACGCTCGGGCGTATATATCCCTTGTCAAGAAGATCCTGCAACTGTTCCTTCAATTCTCTCAACTCCGCCGGTGCCATTCTATAAGGTGCACGAGAGATAGCGGATGTCCCCGGTAACAACTCGATCCCAAACTCAACTTCCCTAGCCGGTGGAAATCCTGGGATCTCTTCTGGGAACACATCAGCAAACTCTGCTACCACTGGTACATCCTCAATTCTCAATTCCTTATTCTTCCCAGACGTGTCCACGGCATAGATGAGATAGCCCGTGTGGCCACGTTCCAACAGCTGAGTCATCTTGATCGCTGAAATCAACGGAATCTTCGCACGAGAAACGTTGCTATAGAAAGTCCACTGACTACCCAAATCAGGTCTGAACTTCACTGTCTTCTGCCGGCAATCTACCACTGCCTGATATCTGTTCAGAACATCAATGCCCAAGATGCAGTCGAAGTCCGACATACCCAACACGATCAAGTCTGTCTTCAACTCGTTGCCCTCAAAATAAATGAGGCAATCTGCCATGAACTGATCAGCAACGACATTTCTTCCAGTGGGTGTCGAGACAAGGAGAGGCGTGTGTAAAGAAGACGTGCGCATATGGTGTCTCTCCAAAAAGCCAATAGATACAAAAGAGTGGGAGGCACCTGTATCTATCAAAATAAAAGCAGGGTACGTAAATAAATGACACGTACCGGCGATCACCTCCTCTGGGGCTGCCTGGGCCTGCTCTCTAGTCAGTGCATACACCTGTCCCTGGGGCGGTCCCACTGTCTGACCTCCCGATGGTCGAGGCCCAAACTGCTGCCTCTGGTGTACTGTCCTGTCATCAAACCTCGGCCTGTTGCCCTGAAACTCTCACTGTCCTCCCCGGGTGGGGCAATACCGAGAGATGTGGCCCATCTTGCCACAGCTATAACAGGCAGGGCATTTACTTGAAGAATGTGGCCCTCCACAATTATCGCACCACGGCTCTCCCGGCCTATTCCCTTGTGAAGACCCTCGATTGGCCGACCAATTCTTCTTGTTCTCCTGTTTCTGACCAAAGAATTTCTTTCCACCAAACCGTGAAGATGGAGAGGCACCACGAGGTTTAAATGGCTCTCCCCGGGGCCTCAAGCTGTCATTAGTTTGCCTCTGTTGTGGTACTTGTGGTGGCACAGCACTAGGATAAGCTCCCACTCCAAGCTCGGCAAGCTCCGCTCTTGTGAGAGCATCATCAAAAGAAGTTGGGTTATTAGTGATAACCCGGTCATAGAGCTCCGGTCGTAACCCCTTCATAAAACTCCTCATCTTTGCGTGCCCATTGGTGGCAATGTGGGGAACATACCTCAGCAACAAAGAGTACCGCGTGGCATAGTCTGACACTGTCATGTTCCCCTGTTTCAAACTTGTAAACTCGTCCTCCTTCGTCTGTCTCGCCGCTGCGGCGAAGTACCGGTTCAGAAACCGGGTCCTGAAGAGTGTCCAATCAATCACAGTACCCAGTGCTCTTAGCTCCATTACAGTGCCCCTCCACCACATTAGAGGTTTCTTAGCTAACTGGAACTCCGCCAGCCTCAGCCACGCTGTAACAGCACAAGGAGCCGATACAAAAATCTGTTCAAGTCTTTCCAGCCACTCCTCAGCTTCCTCTCCTGATTCTGTTCCCTCAAACCGGGGCGGATGGTAAGACAGAACTGAGTCAAGTTAATCTCATCGGGTAGTAATAACTGAGCCACTGGCTCCAAGCCTACTGCTGGTGGAGGTAGAGGGTTCACTTGTCCAACACTAGCGTTAACACTGCCCACATCGCCAACTTCTTCGTTAAGGTTCCCCGCATTCATAGCAGCCATGCTGTAACACAAAGGTTAACAACAATTCCAAAACAAATATACATGTTATGCCGTTAGATAACAGGAATGATAATAAGCATGTTAGTATAACAGAATATACATCAATATGCACCACATGCATAAACATGCCTCAAATGTAAGCACCTAGCCAATCATGCTAAGGCTACCCTTCACTCGTTCCCGGGTTCTCTAACCACTGCTCTGATCCCACTAATGTAAGGACCTTAATCCTTAAGTGCGGATCAAAGGCATAATTAGAGCTAATATAAATGATCAGAGTAAATTAATCGTGTTGAGGCTATGAGCCTAAAAGTTACATGCCAAATGAGGACTATCAATGGATTAATTACATTCCCCATCAAAAGAATGTTATCAATTATAGTTTTACACTACTCCTAGAGTAGACACTATACAAAATAATCATGTCCTTCATCTACCAAAAGTGCTCTTCAAGCTCACGGTCTCAACCCGTCTTAGCCCCCTTCAAATCATGCCAAAAGTACCTACAAGGACAACCCCCAAATATGAGCAATAATATCATTCATATTCAACACAATATGAATATAAAGCGTAAATGCATAAAACACAATTAAAACACTTCCTGTTTTCCCATGCATTTCAAAACGCTTCCAGTTTGGTTGTCCCTGTACCATAACTCATGAGTATAATCAATAGATTATTTTTAATGGTCTAGACATGTCATGACACAATACCATCTCATCAATATCAAATACCGGTCACCATTCCCTAGTCTGTCCATCACAATGTATTTTAATGCCCCTCGCTTATTTACATATAGGCGGCATAGAATAACCTCGCTTCAATGGACATGCGGTACTCCCACCCCTCGCCTCACATTGAGCGGCAAATATCTTTTCCTCGCCCTATATGACAACCACGCTCAAATGTGACATGCGGCGCTCCCACCCCTCGCTTCACATTTAGCGGAACCAAAACAAATAGCGGCAAGCATTAAAATCATCAAGGGATGACCACGACTCATGGGATGTGCACCAATAATCATATGCATCTACAATCATCATGCATAATTCAACATGTATTTGCATCCACAATGCATAATCACATATATACTCGCATCCACAATGCATAAACAATGAGTATATTAGATACATGTACCGTTGGGTGCCCGTACGTCCTCTACGTACCTTTCCAAAAAGTAGGATATGGTAGGACTTCAGTTCCTTGGCTGTGTTGCCACCTGGGATGGTTCTACACATTCACACAAATCAATATTAGAACCCAATAATAGTCCAATACCAAAAATCCCACAAAAAAATCCAAAAACATCAATTTTGGTGTCTCGCGATCGATCGCCATATAGCCCCGATCGATCGCGAGACCACACTGCCTCGCCCAACAAAAAAATTCAATCCGCGATCGATCGCTGAGTTTACGCCGATCGATCGCGACCTCGCCGATCGATCGCGCCAAACTCGCGATCGATCGCTGAAGGCTACTGCCTTCAGCCCTGCAACTCGCGATCGATCGCTGGTGGCGCCGATCGATCGCCGAGCTCTGCATATCCGATTTTTTAGCACTATTCACCCATCTCCTTCCCCAACCCAAACAAACTCATATAATCAAACACCAACCATACCAAATCACTACAAATCTTCAATAAACATCATCATACAACCATAAATCTAACACTCACCCAAAAATAACACCAACTCACACAAACCCATTTCAAAACCCTTCAAACCATTTCAAACTCAATTAAAATACTTCAAAACCAACAATGAGGTATCCATACCTCTTGGGGATCTCAAATCTCCCAATAAACTCCACAAAACAAGATTTTTGGAAGGGTTTCTCTCCACCCTTAAGCACAAAAACGAAAATGGACAAGGGAAGGGTTTGGGAGGTGTTATTTGGGAAAGTTAAAAAGTGAGAGTGAAATGTTTGGTGGGGGGTTTGGGGTAATAAAGTGGGTTAATTAATTAAAATGCATTCTACAATCCCATGGTGTACAAAACACCCCAACATGATATTTTTAAAAGCATTAATCCAAACTGCACCAAATATCAATTAAACTCATGATTTTCCAATTAATTGCTAACCATGGCAAATAAATCATGCTAATAACAATTTTCCCCAACATGCACAGCATGCACCCTGAAATGCACCCCCGGGTCATCCTTTCCATGTGACCATGCATTTCCACACATAAGTAAATCCAGCACATAATCAATTAATTACCATCATAATTAATCATATAAACACAATTAATGCCCAGTTGCAATTAATCATTTCGGGGATATCACAAATGCACCAATATGCAAAAATATAGCCGTTTCAAACGGCTCTTTTTTAAATTTTATTTTGTGGTTGTTATATATGGGTGTGTTGAGGAAACATTTTATCGTCACAATTTATCTCTCAATCTCTAAGCTCTATATTCTTGAAGCTCTATACTCTCAATTTTGTAAATTGGGTCATGCCGGGCCAGTAAAAAAATGGGACGGATCGTGCCTACTGTGCTGTGTCAGCCCGGCATGGAACAGTGTGGGGCGGCACCCCAACATGTCCCAATCCAATCAAAACTTATAAAAAAGTTTCTAACTTTTAAGATTTTTTTATGCCATTCTTTAAGAATTTTATACTCGATAAACATTAAATGATACAGATTAGCCAAAAACTAAAATGAGATAAGACTTTAGTCATTAAGTTAGTAGTCAAACTTTTCCTCACATCATTAGTGTTAGAGAATAAATAATAATTTGTTCAGTCTTTCTATGTTCAGGCTTTTAGATTAGTTAACAATTTGATATTATATCATAGCCTCTGGCTAACGTCAATGTCCTGAGTTCAAAAAGCATACACAACAACTCCACTTATATGAAATATCCACTTGATGGGCTCCCAAAAATAGGGATAAACCGGCCCACAAGTGAGGAGAAGTCTCTACAAACTGAGGACTTTTAGATGAGACGACAATCACATTTTATAGTTTATACAATTGTATTTCACGTGATCAAACAACATTTTCTTTTGTTTTCACCACTTTTCAAGGTGTATAAAGTATAATCCCTTCTTTTTTTTTGCTAAAAAGACCTATTAATCGCACATAATTTGAGGTTCCTTATTCATACCTAGCATAAAAAAGATTAGCTAAACACATCAAATACTTTAGAAATGAATATCAATACACACATGACAGCCAGCAAGCAACCCTTTTACCACCTTCAACACATTACCCGCAATTGGGCTCGACAGAGGAACACACATCGCAAACAATGCTAGCATTCCGAAAGCCACACTTGGCTTAGTCTTCAACAAATATGACTGCAAAATTTCCATTGTATCATGAACATTTTCATGGCGAAGTGTAAATAATTTCTTCTCCCATTCCTTCGAATCCGAAGATGGTGCCACCCTTTCTTTACTAGCCATCTCCAAGGCCTTTATTTTCTTGATTCGCATTCGGAGAACGATCATATTTTCATCCACAGATGACTTTCCCTCGTCGTTATCATCACTTCCTCCTTGCTTTGCATTGATAATTGTTTTTCGGACAAATCTTTTTGTTCTTAGGTTGGAGGGATAAATGAAAAGGGGTTGTTTGTGGGGAAATTTTAGGGAAGATGATAAGAAAGTAGTCTCCATTATCATCAAATAATAAAGGGTTTTGTGCTTGGTTTATATAATACTTTTGCATTTTATGCGTAGGCATAAAGCATGGGTGTGTTTTGAGTATTATTCTTGGCCGGAAACTGAAGAAACTCTAAAAACCGGATGGGTCTCAAAAGAGGAAGGAACAAGTGGAAGCAAAAATACAGTGTGATCATCACTTCATTTTAAATTTAAAAATAGAATAAGAGTTTTTATTTAACTTTATTTTTTAAGATTCTGCCTTTTTTTTTTTACTATGGTATATAATAGGGCACCGTTTGAGGCGAAGATTAAGATTTCGTGTTCTTTGCTCACGCAGCATTTGGCTTAAGTTCTATAATAATTAAAGTTAACAATAGTTTATGTTATCCACATATTTTTTAATTTAGAGTAATATAAAAAATGATCCCATAGAAGAGTATTTCAAATATTAGTCACTTTTAATACTAATCAAATATAATCCCACATAAATGTTTTCACAGTTTTAGTCCTACATAAATTATTTTTTTAATCAAAGTGGTCCAAAGCCTCATATTTAATTATATGACCTTTTTTTTTTGACACATACAATTTCGTGAAACTATATTCGATTAATCCTAAAAGTTTGTGATTAGTATTGATTAAAAACAATTTCAATGGGATTACATTTGATTAGTCTTAAAACTTCGGAATAGTATTGAAAAAACTCATATTATGTAGGACCATTTTTTGTAATTTCCTCTTTAATTTATTAAACAATATTATAGATCATTATCATCCTTTCTGATGAGCCAAACGGTATTGCCTTTTAGTGAAGTTGCTTTGAAGCAACTTTTGCATATGCAACAAGAAAGAAAAAGAGTATCATCAAGCTCTAAGCAGCAGCAAGGAATTTGCGTGAAGTTACTGGATTGCAACAACTATTGTCCCCAAATTATTTATTGTTATGATAGTTCAGTCTTTAATCGTACTCAAAGATAGATTAAAATTTCTCGATATATCCCGATCTCTCTGCGGGACAACCCAGCAGAGGCATTCTTCAATTTCACATAAAAAAATTCAAATTATATATACATAGTGATGTCAATAGGGCAGGTCTGAACCAGTTCTAACTGATTTTGAAGCGGGGCGGGGGAGTCTGGGCGGGTACGAGGTTTGGCCAAACCTGCGCCGTTTTACATATTAATTTTTTAAAAATTTAATATCGAATATACATTTCACTTCTTTGAGAATCTTAGCGTCTCATTATTTAATTTATATCATAACTCATGTGTTTATATTAAAGAAGTTGAACATTTTGAAGGGAATGTGAACAATTTAATAAAGATCTAGTAGCTTAAACTTAGTTTTTACAAGGCTTATTATAAATATTTACTAGAGAAAAACATGAAATTCAAATATGAAACTCAATTTTTGTGCTTTAAAATTGATTTCTAAGTAATAATCTTTTTTAAAAGAAAATCAAGCGGATTCTCGGGCGGGGCTTTGCAGGTCTAGGACAACTTTTTGGTAGCAAGGCGGGCCTCTTGTGTGGCCAAACTCGTCCAACATCGGTTGGGAAAGATAAATGGTCCAACTCCTTTGTCAGGAAGCTTGGTTCTTCTGTTTTAAGTATAACAATCAATAACTTGTCTATTAAACTTTTGGCTTAAAGATAATTCCTCTTTGTTTTAGAATCTTATAAAATTTTGAGTATGCTATACGGTTGCATCCTTAA
The DNA here is from genome assembly GCA_907163345.1 of Haberlea rhodopensis. Classification (NCBI taxonomy): domain Eukaryota; kingdom Viridiplantae; phylum Streptophyta; class Magnoliopsida; order Lamiales; family Gesneriaceae; genus Haberlea; species Haberlea rhodopensis. The sequence continues at coordinate 11,373,468 of CAJQUN010000013.1, forward strand.
CTAATTTTCACATCAGAAATTTTTTTATTAAGTGTCTTTATTGTAAAAAGGGAGAGGTATAAGATATAAAGTTTTGCTACTGGAAAAATTAGTGGGTAAGTTTTGCAAGTGGAAAGCTTTGGGTAGGTTTTGGGTGAGGAGATAAAAAATGTGTGGTAGAAATAATTTTTATATAGTGAATTGTCTTATTTGGTTATGGTCGTTTTTTTCTCCTAAATTGAGAGTTTTATACGTTAAAATCTTGTTTCGTTATTATTTCTCTCTTTTTTTGCTTAGTTTTTCTGAAAGATGTAGATCATTGAGGGTCAAATTCCCCACATAATCCTTGCAGGAAAATCCTGGAATTAGACGTTGATTCTTTTCAGTGCTTGAGTAATTATTATTGTCTCTATAGGACTCTTTAAGTCCGTTGCGACTAACAATGTTAAAAGAAAGAACCAAATTGATCATAATTGGAAACATTTGTGTGGGCACTTGCAGGAAATAATGGAGTGTACGCAAGACGTGAAATAATGAACTGATTTCCAATTCAATTAAAATGTGGCATGGCACATAATAAAAGTGCTTTATCCCATCAGTTTGGTTGATAATTTCATCAAGCAACATCCAATTCACTGTGCAATCAATATATTGGCGGCTTGTTACTTATGTCTAAGAATGGTATAATATATATATATATATATATATAGGGGCGGACTTACTCTGGGGCAATTTTTTTTTTCCTTAAAAAATTAATTTTAAATTTTATTTTACAATTTTACACAAAAATAATTGTACTTTACCTCTTAAAAATTACATTGCCCATCTTAAATTATATTTTGACCCCCAAAATTTTTGTTGGCCAAAAAAATTTGTTTTAACATTTTTTTGCCCCCCTTCCCAAAATTTCTGCGTCCGCCGCTGTATATACATTTATATATGTTTTTATCATTAATTAAGTATGATGCCTAGTTATGAGCAGTTGGAACATGGAAGATTATTTCTGTTGTAAAACAATTTTTAAAAAGATGGTGTGTGGGGGGTGAGGGGGAGTGGGGAACGATTTAACTGATTAATTAACTCATGGCATGCAGAAATTTTCAAGTTTGATAGAATTAGACATTCTCTTAGAACTGTATTTTTTTATATGGAAATTTTGTTTGGTATGGAAATTTTTGGTTAATGATAAAATAATATTATAGTGGAATCCAATCATTGGGTAGAGCGTTTTAAAGGAGAAAGACTTGCATACATGAGGTTTGACACTCGGTTTTAGCCCTACTTATACAACAACACAATATTAAAATGCAACGTCTTTTAGATAATAAAAAATACATAAATTAACATACGAACTATTTAAACCGATCGTATTGAGTTGGTATATAAGTGGAGCTCACACCAGATTCATACAAGTATTTTCAGTTTTAAAGCTATCTATTGTTATGTTACGTAATAGTTCAACTAATAATATTGTTAAAAATTCAGAGGAAATTTCGGACACTTCGGATGAGAGAATTTTGGCCTTAGAAAAACGAAACTATGATTATTATTTAGTTATTTTTCTGTTTGATGTTATCTTCTGTTGCATGAAGATGGATTTTGCGGGGGATAATCAATATTTTATATCGGACGATGTTATCTCAAAAAACTATCATTTATAGAAATTAAATGAGATACACGATTTTTTACGTGGAAAACCCCAAAATAAGGGAAAAAATCACGGGACCTAGTTCAGTATAAATTCCACTATAATATCGAAGAGTTGCAATATTTTTTGTGCAATAAAATGGTAAATAAAGTGGGGAGAAAATGGTGTAAAAATGGTGTTTTGTCTAACATTCTTCCTTCTTTTTTCTAAAACTACTTAAAACCATCGGCCATCCTCCTTATATAACTGAAGGAATTGAAAGTCAATGTAATCATTTCATCTGGCATGTTTTTACCATGTTTTTGTCCATCATGACACTTTATTGGAACTTGAAATGTGACGTGTCATCATGCATGCGTGTACATGTGTCAATTCCATATCGAATTCCATGACATGTCTCTTGTCTTCCCGGATGGTATATCTTCTCTGGACTAGGCACTTCTCGGGACATGGTCTTCTTAGGGATATGCTCTTCTCTTCCCGGGTGGGGTCTCTTCTCTGGACTAGGCACTTCTCGGGACATGGCCTTCTTGGAGATAGGCTCTTCTCTTCCTGTGGCCTTCTCGGGGATAGGCTCTTCTATGGACACGGCCTTCTCGGGGATGTCTCTTTTCTTCCCAGGTGGGGTCTCTGTGTTATAGTAGATAATTATAAACTAATCCCAATGTTATTCCTTAATTCATTCAAGGTATAACAGACGAGCTTAGTTATTTATGTACATCAAGTCCAACTAGATATATATTCACGCATTAACCCCAGGGGCAAGGCCGGGGCTTTAACTTCCTTCACGAAGCATCAAGTGTTTGCTGAAGATTATCATTTTCTTAAGTACAAAACCATTTGATTTCACATTTCTGTCGCACTTAGGATTACAGTTTTTACAATGATCAATTCTTTGCCATGTTTCCAATGTTCAAAAACTCATTGGAACTTCTGTTCTGAAATTCTAGCAACAAAAAATATAATATGAACTAAAGTCAAATTTTCAGAATTTTTTATTATTTCCACAACAAAACTTAACCTTTGGTAAATAATCTACCAAACCATGCTAGCTCTTGAATGGACACAACCCCAAACACAGTGCAGCCGAAGACAACTTTTAAAATTGCTTTTATACTTTCCACTTTTCAGGGATACAGGTTGTAGTAATATATGCAAGTACTTTTAGTTGAAGTAAGGGAAACAAAGAATCACCAAATACATAGATCCAGCGTTTTCCAGTTGAATCAATCATCGTAAGAATCATGAGGTGCTACTATGCATCCAGGATCAAAGGGATCTTCAGATCCACAGCAGTGCCAGTATTGGAAGACTTTACCCGAGTCAGGGGTGTCCATTGTCCCGCCTGTATATACACTCTCAAACTTTCTCTTTGTTTCTCCTGCGAAATAGAGGAATCGGGGGAGGAGTTAAATTGACTTAGGGGGAAAAACTAAGCAACTACATAATTTTTCAGATGTAAGGTGGTGAAACCCTCTCTCTGCCACTGAGAGGAACCATATGACGAAACAAATGAAAACTTTGTACCAATATAGGAACAAATGACTTTGCAAGTCAAGTAGAATGACATATCAGAACAAGAAAACAGATATCCCATTGATAACTCGTTTCTTGTTATTTTTTCAGGATACATATCTTCGAGTCACATGAAGTATGTGAGGGTGAATTAAAAATTCAAGCAGAATTCTTTTTTTCTGGAGAAAATCTATTTTCTGAAAAATATTAAGGATCTGAAAAATATGTTTAATTATATGCTTAACTATTGACTGATAGTTAAGCATTTTGTGTAGTAATTCTCCTCAACTTCCTTTATACTTGGTTTTTTCTCATCTTGTCACATATATGCAAACTTTTACATCAGTTGTCTTATAGCTAAGAATTGAAGAAATTTAACTTTTGAAAAGCGAAAGAGTAAGGGAAGCAGAATTTAAAAAAAAAAAAAAAAAATTCAGGATACTTCTTAAAGCTCGGGCCTTTATCAAGCTTTAAAATTCCTATTTGGCTGGGAACATATAAACTACAGATGTAAATTACGGCAAATGTGAAGGGAAGAAAAAGGATAAAAACTTCAGGTTGCATTTGGGCTGATGTATTTGGAGTTAAGGATTTCAAATCCATAATAATAAATTCATCCAACTTGTTTGGGTATTTTGCAATCCATCCCTTCTCATTTTTTTTTACTTATTTATTAGCAAATTTAAGGTTGTATTTGGATGGATGTATTGCATTTGAATGTAGGGATTTGATTTGAGAATGAATTTGAAACTTGAATTTGAAATAACACATATTTTAGGTGCATTTCAAATCTATCACAATTACCATCAGATTTACATAAATTAGAAAATAAGTAGATTTCAATAGAGCCAATATAAATTCATATAAACAATTAAGGATTTGAATTCCATAATCCAAATGTACACTAATGACAGATCCAGATCCTCCAATTTTCAATGAACTATTTGAAAATAAAGACCCAGATGACCTCCAAATCACCAAAAAATTGAGCTCAATAACTTCATGCCAAGTTAATATTGCAATAATTTTTTCTAAAAATGTTAATTTTTGTAAACTAAATTCATATGGAGCCACTCTATATATGATTTGTAAACCAGCATTCAGAATGGGAGCATTGACTACATCGATGAAATCAAGTCAATCATAACAAGTAATACTACTAAAATAGCCATCTGATTACAGAGAAAGAAATTAGAGTACATTCTAAATAACCATAAATAGCGAGAGAATAGTAGCTCATCGGAAATGGGAAAAAGGCAAAGGTGAAAATTGGTACCGCCATAATGAGCACGGAGTGATAACGGCATGCCCGAGGATGATTAAGCAATGAATCGAACTGGGTTTTGCAATTCTTGCAAGTTCTTAGAGTTTGAATTTGGTTTCCTGAAACAATTTCCCCGGCGAAAGTAGTTTCACCACCAAATTAACGGGGGGCGGTGGGCATAAATGAGAGTGGAATATTGATTGCTGTATTCTGGCATTTGAGCAACGTTTGTAAGGTTGGAGACTTGGAGTTGCCCTTAGTATTTCTGCCATTTAGGCCTCTTCGTTCCAATTTGGGAAGTGGAGATCTTCATCCAGGTAGAAATGCTAAATTAAATTAAAAATGTTTAAATTAAATACACGACCCCCTTGAAGTATATAACTAAAAAAACTCTGAATGGTTGTAATTCAGAAGATATTATTAGTTATATCTTCAATTTAATATGGAAAAACTCTAACGTGTATAATATAACTAATATCTTCTGAATTACAACATTAGAGATCCCAAATGTAATATGGAAAAACTCTGAAAATGTATCAAATTAAAAAGTTACTTTATTATAATTACATTTTACATAAAATATACTTCATATTAAAGGCTAAATTACAAATATTGTTATTTGCAATAGTAATCTCAAACTTTTAATACTAAATGGTGTTATTATAATAGTAATCACAAACTTTCAGGAATAAAGCAAACATAGTCGTAATATGTATATTTATAATATATATAAAAATATACAGGCGTATCACAGCCGTGTCATATACTGAAAATTTTGAAAATCCATGTCGCCATGTACGTGTATCAGTGTCATTATGTCCGTATCCGTGCATTGTAAGCGATTTCAAATGAAGACGCCAACTGAAAATAATTATTTTATATTGGAAATGCCAATTGAGTCGGCGTCTCCAATAGTACTTTTTTTTTTCGATCAACGTATTTATTTATATCATAAAGCAGACGTATGGGAGAAGGTGGGTCAACATTTGCAGGACATCAATGCTGGGTTTGGGACTTTGTTTTCTCTGTTGATGGTGCTTTCTTATCACGGGTATATCAAAATTCGTATCATATTCTCTACGATAATGTCAATTAACTGCTTTCTTTTAGTGGGCCGTTTCATTTGGTTTCAGCTTCTTCTGCTTCAACTGCGAGATTATGGTCCATGTCCAACGGTGAAGAAATTAAGTCTACAAAGGGCATCAGAAAGCAACTGTTGTGTGTTGTGCTCTTCATGATGGGAATGAACATTCGAGCTGAAATGATAACCGCCTTGGGCATGGAACCATGGTTCGTCGTCGTGGCCGCGGTGTCCGGAACGGAGGCCTTCATTCCAGTTCCAAAGACATTTCACGGAACGGTCGTGGTTATTGTCGGGTATTTTTTAAAATTAAAAATAAAAGTAATTAAATAAAAGTAATTGAAAAATTATTGAAAAAAATAAAAAAACTCTGTTCCGTCCGTTCCGTTCTGCAAAATCTCTGTTCCGTTCCGCGAAGGCCGTAAAATCATCGACATAGATACGTACTCGGTTTAGCCTGGAACTTTGCAACGGAAAGAGCCGTTCCATTCCGTTCTCGTTTTTGCAAAACCATGCACGGGACACTTTTACTTCAATGCGAAGGTTCCTTGAAGAATGTCGTGAAGACCGAGTCACTGGTGAAATTTGATTTGAAATTATTTAGTTCTTGAGTTACTTACTATGTGTATAACGACAAAAATAAAACAAAATGATCATGCTTCCATGTTTTTGTTGCAAGCAGCTTGATGTAACCATGGTTTGCAAAAACAGGAACGGAATGTTCGGAACGGTATGGAAACGGCTCCTTCCATTGCAAAGTTTCAGGATAAAACGGGTACATATCTATATCGACGATTTTAGGGTCTTTGCAGAACGGAACACGGATTTCGCGGAGTGAAACGGCGATCACGGCCGGAATGGAAAGGAACGGCCAGAACGGAATTTTTTTATTTTTTTTCAATAATTTTTTAAATACTTTTACTGAATTAATTTTATTTTTTATTTTTTATTTTTTATTTTTATTTTTAAAAAATACCATGACAATAACCGCGACCGTTCCTTGACTTTCGAACTGGAACGGAGGCATCCGTTCAGGACCGCTACCAGGACAGCGAACTATAAATGTAACAGAGCAGCATTAGCTTTGCAATGACAACAGTGCTTTTAACCGGTTAATTCAATTTGACAAGCAATATCTGCAATTCTTGTAATAAATTTTATATATATATATATATATATATATATATATATATATATATATATATATACTATATTATAAAGTCTAAACCCCATATAATAACTACCTTGGTCCGTCCAAAATAGACCAATGTCAAATTACTTATATACCCCTACCAATTCATCTATACTATATTTCTTTCTTTTGGTAATGATAATTAACTATTTGTTACTTTTAGTTGATTAATTGTATATATTTGTTATTTTTACTTAATTAATTTTTTTTTTTTGGAGAAAATTCAAATGCCTAATTACTTATATACCCCTACCAATGGATAAATTTATTATGTTACACACGCAACGTGTGTGCATAGTCCGCTAGTATATATAATATCTAAGCACCCTATACTATACTAACTGATTTGGTCCGACTTAATTATGCCAAATCAAATTTACTTTTATAATCATGTAAATAAGTTTAATATTTTGCTCCGTGTGAAAGTGGAAGTGGTTGTAGGATTGAAGTTATTTGATATACCTTCAATGGCTAAAACTGACATATAACTTCCGAATTTCTCCAGTTTCCTCCACTTTCTCATCGTGTGTGTGGCGATTTCCCTCTTGCTTTTCAATGAAAATCCCTTCTTCCTCTCAGTATGCTAACTTCCATCTCACATTTCCTTCGATTTCCCCCACGATTTCTCCCCATTTTCTTATCGACTCCGCCGCTGTCACCAATGATCGTCAACCGTTTCATTACCTCTTCGGACGAATCACCTGAATAGACTTAATCCGGAACATTTTTCTTCTGAGGAAAAATGGGAACGTTTATGGACTTCCGAATGTGATAAACAAACCCAAGCATAGGTGCTTCCACTATACAAAAACTTAATATGGTTTCAGATGAAAATCTTAGGTTGTCAAACATAGCTGGTAAAAGTGAAAATTTAGATATATGTGGTTCAAACCTTTATATACATTCAATTGATCTTTGATTTGGTAGTTGAATTATATTAGCTCTTTCATTTGTTTTTATTGCTTTAGAACTGGGTGCCTTGGGAGACACAGATATTCCGCTTGGTTCATTGTTCCATTAAATATGTTTGCATGTCTTTGCCATTTTATTTTCTTCGATCTGACTAATAATGCAAAATGTTGTTTTATTTGTCGATTATTAGATTTTGGGTGAGCAGTAAGAAAATTTCTGATTTGAGGATTTGATTCGGGTTCAAGTGGAAAAATCATGAGTGGGAAAATGAATTTTGATAGGTTGAATTGTTGGTTATATATTGGGAAAATATTTCTAAGTTTTGGTGATCACAAACATATACTGCTTGAAGTGTCTACTGCATAAAAGCCTAAAAGACACCCACCGGGTGAAAAGCCTAAAAGACACCCACCGGGTGAAAAGACATCTACCGGGTGTAAAGATACAAAGAGATCTATCGGGTTATCATCCACCAGACGCAGACAGTGAACGTCCACTAGAACAAGAGTACCAGCAGACGTCTAAAAAGTCATTAGTTGACCTTAGTCCAGCAGACTAAGTAACTAGTAACTATTCAGCATATGATGGAAAGGAGATCAGCTGATCATATGTCCAGCAGATATACAGTAAAGGAGAAGTCAGCAGACGTATAAAGCAACAAGACAAAACAAGTACAAACTCACTCTGACAAAGGTACAACAAAGCGCCGCATTACCATAGCAACGCCACAAATAGCATCAGATTGAAATAGTCGTCGATTAACGAAATTAGAAAGAAGACAAAAAGGATTTGGACGCAGTTCTTTCCAATTGAAGAAAAGTTGATGTTAGATTGTTATGTCTATAAATACGTCAAAGTGAAGAATGAATAAAGCTCTAATGACGCGATCAATATTCGAAAGTCGGAAATCAACTTCATTCAAGCAAAACATTCAACACGTACATTGAAATATTCTGAAGTTTTGCAAGAGCAGCAAAAACGCATTATTGTGATCTTGAAGATCAAAGCCTACTGAGTCTGCTGCTCAAGAGAACTCGAAGCTTAAGAGATTTATACTTTGCGCGAGTGATGTAAAAAAAAGTTGTAAACAATTGTGATATTGCTAGGAGTTTAGGCCAATCTGTGTGAGTGCCTAAGAATGTTTTATACTGTAAAGTGTATGCCAAAGTCTTCTAGTGTAACCTTCCTGCAAAGGAATAAGGGGAGACATAGAAGCGTTGTGTTTTGAACTTTCAGTACATATCTTGTGTTATTTACTTTCTGCACATTATCATTCAGTTATTTAATCTCACAAATTCAGCAGACGTCTTCCGCACTATTACTAGTGTATGTTGACTTGTTCATCAATTGAAAACCTACTGCGGTACTTAACAGTCTGCTGTAAGAAAGAAGAATCGAAATTGAGTCTAATGTGTCATCGGCTGTCTGCCTGTGGCTAACTCAAATGGACTACGTCCAGTAGATTCGCTTCGCTGCAGATTATAAGAGAACTGGGCAGTGTCTCACATAGTGCCGTAAGTATAATTCCAGTAGCGCATTCACCCGTTCGGTCTGCCCATCCGTTTGCGGGTGGAAGCTTGTTGAGAATGCAAGATCGGACCCCAAAAAAAAATCATATGGTAGGAATTTATTTGAAAAGTACATTGTTGGATGTTGAAAGTTTAATTTTTACTAACCTTACTGATTGAGTTGATATAATCTACAACAGGAAAACTAATAAAAGAGCAGCCACGGCCTCAAACAGTGTCATTCTTACTTTTTCGTTGTCATTTTCAGCATTTATTGTTAGTCGATACCTCTGGATGTAACATTCTAATAAACGTTAAAGCAACATTAATTATTATTCATAAAATTTAATTTTTTGACCGAAGTCACACCTTGGCACTGCTTCCATGTGTAAATCAGCGCAATTCCTACAATTTGGTGCGTCTTTTGTTTTGATGATTGCTCTCGAATAATTGCAGTGTTCAATCTATTCTCCACATCATGTGCATTTTCTTTGAAGAAGTAGTGATGTGACTAGAAATAGACACATCTTTAGTGCTTAATTGTCTACGATTTGGTAGGTTTTGATAGATAATTTGATATGTATGCTACCTAATCGTATATTTGTGTAATTGTAGGTACAATCGAAGAAAACGAGCTAAAAATGATGTGTAAAGACCAAGAAGAGACATGGATATGACAAGGACTCAAAGTTGATCAAGAAAATGGCAAAAATGTAATTTTGGAAGTGGCAATCGATCGCCTGGAAGAGGAAATCGATCGCCTATGGACAGAAACTTTTGCAACAAAATTCACGGGTCAGCGATCGATCGCGAATGCCAGGCGATCGATCGCCAAAGTCTACTGGAGCCCAGCGATCGATCGCGATAAAGTGGCGATCGATCGCCTCAAGAAATTCGCTGAAAAAAATAAACTAGCGATCGATCGCCAAACATCAGGCGATCGATCGCCGAAGAGTCCGGAAATTAGGAAATTGAGTCTTTTACCATGTTTAAAAGATTGTATCCCATTTTTATCACTCCCATACCCTAAAACTCGAGACTAAGCCTCATTAGCTGCAGTTTTTCATAGTTTTTCCAACTTTTAGAATAATTGGAGATTTTAGATTAATTTTCTTTGAAGTTTTGTCAAAAACAACGAAGAACGGGATCGAAATCGACAAGCCGGAATCGTGACTATTATTAGTAATTTCTTCTCCTTTATTTATTTAATGTTTTCGAATGATATTTTGTTGATTTTAGATTCAATTATGCTAGGCTAAAACCCTTTGATTCTTGGTTGAAAGGATACCTACTTTTGGATTTGAATCTTTTATGAGAATTCGGTTTGATTGTTGAATTAGATTTCGATTTCAATTTGTTTCTCAGATTTCGAATTCCATGATTGTTGTGTTTGTGTATTAAACCGATCACCTAATATTCAATTGCATAATCGATAGTTTGTTAAGAAACAACTAAGATTAATAATTAACCGGTTGTAGGTGTTATTGAATTCTTAGGAGAAACGATTGAGTAATCAATTCTAACGGCTGTAGTTTTTATTGATTAGATTTGTCGAACTCATTAGTTTTGAACACTATCATTGATTTAATCATTAACGGCTGTAGTGGTGATTAGAGATTTGGTAAGTGTTGAATTGAATGCTGTTTTCTCTTTGACTATGAATAAGATGAGTAGGAATTGAATTTCCAATCGATAGATAATCGAAAGAATTCGAATGTTTTGATTTGATGACTATACGAGAATTTTCCAAAAGTACGGTTACCTGAAAACCAAGAATCGCTTTAATCCCATAAGTTTTAATCGTCTTAGTTAAACTCGTTTATTAGTTTGATATTCGCTAAGTAGTAGTAATCCAATCCAAACTCCCATTGTTACTATTTGTTTGATAATTGACACAAAATAAATTCACCTTCCCTGTGGGATCGATCACTACTTCCGATACTACATATTTTTGCTATTAACTGAAGAAGGGTTAATTTGGGCGTACGCGATAAGCGCTACCAAATTTTGGCGCCGTTGCCGGGGAAGGCATTGGTATTATTTTGTGTCAATTTTTTATTTTTTATCCCGCATTACTACTTTGGTTTGTTAATGAGTACAGGTGGATTGTCCAATCACGAAGATAACTTTCACTACGATCCTGAGATTGAGAGGACGCTACATCAGAGGAGACGAGAAGCACGAAGGATAATAGAACAAGAAGAAGAAGAGAGATTCATGATGGCTGCAAATCAAAGCTTGAGGCAGCTGGCGAATCCTAACTTGGATCAACAACCGCTCTGCATCAGTTTCCCTGCTCTGGCCAATAACGTAAATTTCGAACTTAAGTCTGGTTTAATTCACTTATTGCCAGCTTTTCATGGTCTTGCAGGAGAAAACCCGCATAAGCATCTGATGGAGTTCCACGTGGTGTGCACTACCATGAAGCCGACCGGAATCACTGAGGATCAAATAAAGTTAAGAGCCTTCCCGTTTTCTCTAAAGGACGCTGCAAAAGACTGGCTCTTCTACTTACCATCCGGATGATCACCGCGTGGACTGACTTACAAAGGGTATTCCTAGAAAAATACTTCACAGCTTCAAGGGCAACGAACTTGAGGAAAGAGATATATGGTGTGAAGCAGCTCCACGAGGAATCACTACACGAGTACTGGGAGAGATTCAAGAAGTTGTGCGCAAGTTGTCCACAACACCAGATAAGTGAACACCTTCTAATCCAATACTTCTATGAAGGTTTACTTTCTTCTGACAGGAACTTGGTGGATGCGGCAAGCGGAGGAGCATTTATAGACAAGACAGCGGAGGAGGCAAGGAACTTAATAGCTACCATGGCGGCCAACTCCCAACAATTTGGACATGTTCGCCATGGCCAACAGCCAAGAAAAGAGGGAAATGTATCCAATCTGGAACAACAACCGATAGACCTCACTTTTCTTGTGCGTGGTCTTGCAGGTGGAAATGTAGGGAAGATAAAGCCGTGTGGAATCTGTCTGGCTGCGAACCATCCCACGGACGCATGCCCCTCACTACAAGAGACAGCCGCTGAGAACGTGAATGCCGCGGGAGGGTTCCCAGGCCCACCACAAAGGAATTATGACCATCCACCAAACAACTACAATCAAGGTTGGAGGGACCATTCGAACCAAGGTTATGGTAACCAACAGATGAACCAACCTCCACCCTATAGACCGCCATATCAAAGACCTCCACCACATCCAGAGCACTCTCCTTATGACAGGTTAGAACATAGTATTAAAGTTATTGCTGAAAATAGCTTACAATTTCAACAGGAGACGAGGGCGAGCATCCAGAGCTTGACGACGCAGATGGGACAATTGGCGACTTCAATCAGCAAGATCGAAGCCAGGATTTCAAATGGACTGCCGTCACAACCAGAGATGAATCCCCGGGAAAATGTGAGTGCTATCACAATGAATGTGAATGAAGATGCAGCTGAAGAGAAGGTGGTACTGACGCCACCCCAGAAAGAAAAGATGACGGAGACAGATACAGATGTTGAAGAGCCAATGCAAGGGGAGGAACCACGAGGTGAGTTAAACTTTCTGAATATAAAATACCACCCCCTTTCCCCCAAGCATTGCAGGACAATAGGAAAGGTGACAGACTCAAAGGGCTCTACGAGATGAGTCCACGCTGCAAAGAGCAAGCCCCATTGCAGGAGACCGTGAAAGAGGATCAAAGCAAGGAACACAAAGGGCAGCCCAAGGTCGAGCTCAATGACAATGTTTCGGCGGACAACCGAAGAAGCATCCCCATTAAATGCAAGGACCCAGGTATGTTCTTTATCCCATGTGAGATTAGTGCTATTAGGATTGAGAAGGCTATGCTCGATTTAGGATCAGCCATAAATGTCATGCCTTACTCAATGTACTCTCAATTGAAAATGGGACCTTTAAAAAGAAATAGCGCAGTTATTCACTTAGCTGATAAATCCACGGTCATACCCAAGGGGATAATAGAGGACGTAGTTGTGCATGTAGAGAACTTGGTTTTCCCAGCCGATTTCTATGTCTTAGACATGGCAAATGGTGATCCATCTAGTTTAATCCTTTTAGGAAGGCCATTCTTGAAAACATCAAAATCAGTAATCAATATGAATAGCGGTATGATAACATTGGAGTCTAATGGTAAAGTTGCAAAATTCAACATCTATGAACCCATTAAAACTCTTGAGCATTCGAGTTACGCTATTGGCATACATGATGATTATGATTCGGATTTTGATAATGATGAGTTGTGGGAAATGGGAAAGGCGACTGATGGCCTTGATGACAACGGAGGTATGGATTCTCATTTTGTGCATAATGTTCATAACGTTGCCGCTCTATCTACTCATGATACTGCTGACCCTCTCCTTTCTAACTTGCAGGATCGTACCATTGAAAAGAAGCACCCTCCGGATCTACCATGTCAATTAAGTGACGAAGGAGCAAAGACTGGGGACGACCACTCAAAGAGCAACAAGCCGAAATACAGAGGAGTGAAGAAGATATTGAGGTGGTTAAAGAAGGACAGAGCGACACCGCATCACCCACCTTGATAGAGGACTGGCGTCGGGCCACCAACGTTAAACAAGAGGCGCTGCTTGGGAGGCAACCCAAGGGGAGTTAGTTTCCTTTCTCTCTTTTATTTATTTTTTTTTTGCTTTAGTAGTTAGATTCTCTTTTCTTGTATTTTTACCTTACATTGGGGACAATGTAAGATTTAAGTATGGGGGAGGGATTAGTAGTTAGTTTTGCTTTAATATTTCAAAAATACAAAAAAATCGAAAAATTTAAAAATTTTGAGCTCATAGTTAGTAATGAACGCATGCTTAGAATCACTAGCCCATGATGAAACCTAATTGATATCATGCATGCTTTTGAACATAGATGAATTGTTAACTTTGGAACACTTTGAACTCTAATGCAAAGTTTACTTTAACTTAGTAAGTGAATATCTTGAGCACAATTTTGTCATGACTTGTGAAGTGTGCATAACTTAGTGAAGATTGTGTGAAGCTTGTGATAGTCTTAAGAAGTCTCTAATACATGCTAGAACTTAACTACATGCTCTTTGAGGCGTATGTCTAGACTACTTGCAAACATGAAAGTGATATAGGCAATCTTTGATGCGTTTGAGCCTTTCAAGCCTACCATATGAACAAAATCTATCTTTAGTACCCTTTTCGAGCCTTAATGTAAAAGAATGGTAGTATGCTAAGCATACTAAAGACCCCCATTCAACATTCCTTGACTAGCTTATCATCCTACCCTTTTAGCCTAAATGTGATTTTAATCCATACCTTTTAAGGGAGTATGATGTATTTCATTCAAATGCACTTGGGAATCATTGAAGTATATTTGTGAACTTTATTGTCAAAAGAATGAAATATATGAAAGAAAAGGAATGCCTTGAGGAATTTGAGAAAAATACGACTCCAATGGGAGCCAAGGCACAAAAGAAAAAAAAAATGTCGAAATAAACCTTGAAAAAATGAACAAGGTTTGAAAAATTCATGCAAGAAGAGAAGTTTTAGTGTGCATTTCATCATACTCTCTTGTTTGAATGTCCTTACCCTTTCTTTCATAAGCCAATACCTATGCCAAGCTACAAGCTAATAAAGACCTACTTGATTTGTGTTTGCAAAGTGGCTAAGATAGTGGAGAAGGGTGTGCAAGTGAGCTTATACTTGTGTTAGTGTATGACTTGAACTATTATAGCTTTGCATATTTTGGATCTATAATTTGTACACAACACTTGTTTATGACCACACACACACACGTTCACTGCTTTGTTGGGTACGAAATGTTTAGGGATTGAACTTGTTCCGCTGTTAATTTTCTCACCGCCGTTCATTATTATGCATGTTAAAATTGTTGAGGCATTAAAGTGAGGACAAGTTGCTTTGTTAAGAACCTATGAGCCAACCAAAAATATTGTAGTTTTATTTGTTTACTCGAGGTCGAGTAAGGAGTAAGTATGGGGGAGTTTGATGTGACTAGAAATAGACACATCTTTAGTGCTTAATTGTCTACGATTTGGTAGGTTTTGATAGAAAATTTGATACGTATGCTAGCTAATCGTATATTTGTGTAATTGTAGGTACAATCGAAGAAAACGAGCTAAAAATGATGTGTAAAGACCAAGAAGAGACATGGATATGACAAGGACTCAAAGTTGATCAAGAAAATGGCAAAAATGTAATTTTGGAGGTGGCAATCGATCGCCTGGAAGAGGAAATCGATCGCCTATGGACAGAAACTTTTGCAACAAAATTCACGGGTCAGCGATCGATCGCGAATGCCAGGCGATCGATCGCCAAAGTCTACTGGAGCCCAGCGATCGATCGCGATAAAGTGGCGATCGATCGCCTCAAGAAATTCGCTGAAAAAAATAAACTAGCGATCGATCGCCAAACATCAGACGATCGATCGCCGAAGAGTCCGGAAATTAGGAAATTGAGTCTTTTACCATGTTTAAAAGATTGTATCCCATTTTTATCACTCCCATACCCTAAAACTCGAGACTAAGCCTCATTAGCAGCAGTTTTTCATAGTTTTTTCCAACTTTTAGAATAATTGGAGATTTCAGATTAATTTTCTTTGAAGTTTTGTCAAGAACAACGAAGAACGGGATCGAAATCGACAAGCTGGAATCGTGAGTATTATTAGTAATTTCTTCTCCTTTATTTATTTAATGTTTTCGAATGATATTTTGTTGATTTTAGATTCAATTATGCTAGGCTAAAACCCTTTGATTCTTGGTTGAAAGGATACCTACTTTTGGATTTGAATCTTTTATGAGAATTCGGTTTGATTGTTGAATTAGATTTCGATTTCAATTTGTTTCTCAGATTTCGAATTCCATGATTGTTGTGTTTGTGTATTAAACCGATCACCTAATATTCAATTGCATAATCGATAGTTTGTTAAGAAACAACTAAGATTAATAATTAACCGGCTGTAGGTGTTATTGAATTCTTAGGAGAAACGATTGAGTAATCAATTCTAACGGCTGTAGTTTTTATTGATTAGATTTGTCGAACTCATTAGTTTTGAACACTATCATTGATTTAATCATTAACGGTTGTAGTGGTGATTAGAGATTTGGTAAGTGTTGAATTGAATGCTGTTTTCTCTTTGACTATGAATAAGATGAGTAGGAATTGAATTTCCAATCGATAGATAATCGAAAGAATTCGAATGTTTTGATTTGATGACTAAAAGATAATTTTCCAAAAGTACGGTTACCTGAAAACCAAGAATCGCTTTAATCCCATAAGTTTTAATCGTTTTAGTTAAACTCGTTTATTAGTTTGATATTCGCTAAGTAGTAGTAATCCAATCCAAACTCCCATTGTTACTATTTGTTTGATAATTGACACAAAATAAATTCACCTTCCCTGTGGGATCGATCACTACTTCCGATACTACATATTTTTGCTATTAACTGAAGAATGGTTAATTTGGGCGTACGCGATAAGCGCTACCAAGTAGTATATGTTCTATATTTATTAGAGACTATTAGTATGAAAAGGTTATTATTTTGGATATGTAACAAAAAATATTAGAGTGAAACGAAAAAAAAAATTATTCTAAACAATTGTATGGCCTCACTTTTCCTTAAAACTGATCTTCATCCTATTTGAAATCGTTGATATTAAATATTAGTTATTAAAATAATTTATAAATGACTTATATGAACCGAAACAAAATTTGAAATAAGTGTAACTGTTGTATTAATATATAACAATTGACAATGTTTGGTTTTATAATTGTATGCCTCTCTAGAAGAGATATATGCTTCCTAACATGAACTAAAAACCAAAACAACATGCATACACTCACTATCACACAAAGCATCCTAGAACACCATCACCATTTGTCGTACACACATTCAGGACACACATAGACCCAAAAGGTTCAGGGTTATCTAAGTGTGGGTCCCAAAAGAACTAATCCTGTCTGGAACTCAAGTATGACTGGTTACCAATAAATTCATCGCTTTAATTGCAGAGATCTAGAACCCAACAAGTTCAAAGCTCAGAGTAGTTTCTAGACAGTGGATGCTCTTGACTTATGACGGGGTGCTTGTCTGCTATCTGAATTAGTAGATATCAGTGGACCAAGAATAACTTTTGGTGACAACGCGAAAGGTAGAACCGTGGGTAAGGGTAAGATTATCCATGGTAACATTGTTATTAAAGATATACTGTTAGTTGATAATCTATGCTATAACCTGATTAGCATTAGTCAACTATGTGAAAATGGTCAATCAGTAGAATTCAACCAGTACATGTGCACAATTAGATCTGCCGATGGTAGTACACTGCTTGTAGGTAATAGGCATGACAACACTTATAAGATTGATTGAAATTTTGATCAGCCTGCCTCACCTACTTGTTTTGCTACCTTGAATAGTTCCAAAAATTGGCTTTGGCACAAACGCTTGAGTCACTTAAATTTTAAAATTATTGACAGTCTGCATAAGCTTGAATTAGTCGATGGACTGCCCGAGATAGAGTTATCAAAATACAAAATATGTTCAGCATGCCAGCTTGGGAAGCATATCAGATCTACCTTTAAGAACATAGCGAGTAAATCTTCTTCTCGGTGACTAGAGTTGCTGCACATGGATCTTTTTTATCCTATACCAGTAACAAGTCTATGGAGAATGAAGTATACCCTGGCGTTAATAGACGATTACTCTCGTTTTACATGGGTTTTGTTTATAAGTGGCAAAGATCAGGCTACTCCAAAGCTGATCAAACTACTAAAAAGACTACAAAATCGGAAATCGTATGGGATAGATAGAATTCACAGTGATAAGGGTAATGAGTTTACCAACCAGTCACTCAAATCATATCTAGATGACCTTTGTATTAAAATGATTACTCTGCTGCTAGAACCCCACAGCAAAATGGAGTTGCTGAGTGTAGGAACCGCACTTTGAAAGAAGCTGCGCGAAATATGCTTGCAGAGTCAGAAATCTCACAGAGATTTTGTGCAGAAGCAGTTAATACAGCTTGCTATACGCATAACAGGTCGATTATTAATAAATGAGCAAACAAAACACCGCATGAGATCTGGAATGACAGTAAGCCAAATATTTCTTATTTCCATGTGTTTGGTTGTAAATGTTTTATTCACAATAATGGAAAGACTCATCTCACTGCTTTTGGTGCTAAATCTAATGCTGTAATATTTTTTGGCTACTCTTGTGTTAGTAAGGAGTCCAGGGTATTTAACAATAGAACACTTAAAGCAGAAGAATCTATTCATGTTAAATTTGATGAATCTTTTGATAATACTGTATATGAATTGCAAATCAATAACTTGAGTACTCGATTAGAAAATACTCATATTGATGATTAACGAATTTCTTCATGCAAAGTATGACACTTAGTACCACGTCCACCGCATCACACTGTCATAGGTACCAAATGGGTATTTAGAAATAAATTGGACGAGAATGATATTGTAATCATGAATAAAGCAAGATTGGTTGCACATGGATACAGACATGAAGAAGGCATCGACTTCGATGAAACTTTTGCCCCTGTAGCCCTACTAGAAGTCACTCGTATATTTCTTGCATTCCTGCATTCAAAGACTTTAAAGTCTATCAGATGGACGTTAAGAGTGTTGTTCTTAATGGTAAACTCCAGGAAGAAGTTTATGTTGAACAGCCTCCTGGATTTGAAAGCCATCAACAACTTTCCTCTATGTATAAACTGAACAAAGCTTTTTATGATTTGAAACAAGCTCCCCGAGCATGGTATGAAACTCTATCAAAGTACTTGACTGAGCATGACTTTACAATTGGCACGGTAGACAAGACCCTCTCCATCTAATATAAGGTGATATCCTCTCTTTGATTGGTCAATCTAAAGAATTCCTTCCGTAAATTACTTGATTCTCGTCCGTATATCGGTTGCTCTCCACATGTCCGTTTCAATCTCTTTTGTGCATGTATTTTATTTCCTTGTACATGTTGACTCTCCTTTATTGGTCAATCAAAATCTGCTGTTGATAAGTGTCATCTTTGCACTTATATTTCTAGGTTTTCTCGTTATATTTTACTATGATTCTTGAACAATATTACGTTTTTTGGTATGATTTTGCATGTTTCAGGAATTTACGTAGAAATGCGAGGAAATGTAGAAAAGGAGCCAAAACATGATGAAAAATGCATAAATATGACAATGACTCAATCAAAGGCTAAAAAGTGACAAAATCATACACCGGACATAATGTGCAGTGCCAGAGCACCGCCAAACCTACGCCCTAGTGTTGTCAAAAAAAAATTCGGAAATTGAGATTTGCTGTCCACGCAAGCTATTGAGCGTAATATATTATTCATAGAATATTACACACGTGCAGATTTTGGATAGTAGGAAACAAATATGCTGCATTTTTATTAAAGGTATTGACCACCAAATTTTAGAGGGACTTTTCTTTGACCAAGGAAAAGAAAGGAGAATATTATAATAACTTGGAGAGAGGCTGCATATTTCATGAGTGACGTGGAAGATTGGATTTTATTTTCAGAAAGGAAGCATATATTTTATGGAGCATGATTCACGGACGAAACGAGGGGATTTACGAAGAGAACTTCATGTAAATTCATGGATTTGGACGAGACACGTGGAGGGGATTTTATTTCCTTGAGCAAGACACCAAACTGGAGGAGGATTAATATATTAACAGATAATTATGTATAGGATGGGGGGCTTCTTCTCGTAGAGAACATCATACACACATGCACCTCCATCTCTCCACGAACCACATCCCATTCTTCGTACACCAAATACATGCCTCCCTCTAGCTCCATCAAAAACTCACGTCCACATACATCTCAGTACACCAACTTTTCTTCCCCATCATAAACCTTCAACCTTTCACCCTATGACTTTGAAACAACTCCAACAAGGCGATTAAAGTGACGATCGAGAAGGAAGCAAGAGAAGGAGCGAGGATCTACAACCGAAGTCGACGCTGGGAGTTTATTCTTACTTTCATACTTTAGTTTTGTTTTATTTTGATTATATCATGCTTGGATTGTTGCAAGACATGTTTGAGTATTGATATTTATTTATGAGTGTGAACTAAGTTTATTTATTGAGACTAGGCAAATCTTTGTTATGAACCTTCGATTTGATGATTGAATTCTTATAGTTCTTTGCGTATGTTTTATGTTCTTCATGCTTTTAGAGGATTGATCACATTTGAATGATGTTAATATCGTAATTGAGATCGAGAGATGATTTTAATAACTCATACCATGGATTTCAGACCGAGATCGAGAGATGACGTCAAATACATGCGTGATAGCCATAGATATCTTGTAATTGAAAGCTAGAAGTTTTCATGGATCTTATGCAATATTGAGTTGTTAAATAAGTACACGAGAGTGTCTTACTGCAATTTGATATTATGTTTAATATAACTCGAGAGAGTATATTAGATAAATTTGGAGATTCGTCATCTTAAAAATATTTG
This sequence comes from Haberlea rhodopensis, assembly GCA_907163345.1. Taxonomy (NCBI): domain Eukaryota; kingdom Viridiplantae; phylum Streptophyta; class Magnoliopsida; order Lamiales; family Gesneriaceae; genus Haberlea; species Haberlea rhodopensis. Next base: position 11,394,071 of record CAJQUN010000013.1, read on the forward strand.
GATATTCAATCAAGAATTGTAGGGATTGCATTTGTGAGCCGACGTCTCGATAATCTTCTCTAGCGGAATTTTCTCGTTTTCTTTTATTGACTTGGTTGGATTAATAGTTAATTTAATTAATTAGTAGTTATCTATTTAATTAATTTTCATAGGTTAAATCTAGTAGCGCTATTAGATCTTGGCAAAGCCTGTGAAGAGTGGGGATTCTTTGTATTGATAAATCGTGGGATCCTAGAAACGCTGATGACGGCCCTAATTGACGCAAGTTTAGAGTTTTTCGACTTATCAGGGGGAGTGGAGCGGAGCTATGAGGCCAAGAGTGTGTCAGATCCCATAAAATCTGGCATCGGAACTGCCAACGGTGCAACCAACAAGATTCTCCTGTTCTGAAAACCTGAAATTAGAACCAGGATCCATGGATGAAGCTTTGAACCTGGATTCTTGCTTTCACTACAGCTCGATGCTCCACACTTTTGTATCTCCCATTGTTAAATATCTCAAGATGATCTACGGTGTTAACCAAAATAGAATTTTGAGGATTATTGGTGTGAAACCACTCTCCAATATTATGTTTTTGAAGGCCATCAACTCCATTGTCGGTTAGAAATGATAAAAGGTCATGATCAGTGTGTGGTGGGATCCCAATTGTTAGCTCAGACAGGAGGCGTGGTGGGTAAAAATTCCCAACATTTAATTGAAAGCAAGAATCCAGGTTCAGAGCTTCATCCATTGATCTTGGTTCTAATTTCAGGTTTTCAGACAGGAGAATCTTGTTGTTTGCACCATTGGCAGTTACGATGCCAGATTTTACGGGATCTGACGCAGTCTTGGCCTCCTACCTCCGCTCCTACCCCTCTAGTGAGTCGAAAAACTCTAAACTTTCATCAATTAGGTGTGTCATGCGCGTTTCTAGGATCCCATGATTTATCAATACAAAGAATCCCCACTCTTCACCGGCTTTGCCAAAATCTAATAGGGCTTGGATCGTTGATCAGCATTATCGAAAATACGCAGGGAAAAATTAATACTTGGTATCGAATTAGTCATTTGTCACAATATATAACCAACAATTGAACCTATCAAAATTCATTTTCCACTCATGATTTTTCCACTTAAACCCGAATCAAATTTTCGAATCATAAATTTTCGAATCTACTCACCCAAAATATAAGAATCGACAAATAAAACAACATTTTATATTTATTAGTCAGATCGTAGAAAATAAAATGGCAAAGGTACGCAAACAGATTTAATGGAACAATGAAGCAAGCGGCAGATCTATTTCTCCCAAGGACCAAGCGGCAGCTCTATTTCTCCCAAGGCACCCAGCAAATCTAAAGCAATAAAATCAAATGAAAGAGCCAATATACTCAATTCTATCCAATTCAACTGCCAAATCAAAGATCAATTGAATGGATATAAAGTTTTGAACAACATAAATCTAAATTTTCTCTTTTACCAGCTATGTTTGACACCAGAATATTTTCATCTGAAACCATATTAAGTTTTTGTATAGTGGAAGTACCTCTGCTTGGGTTTGTTTATTACATCCGGAAGTCCATACAAGTTCCCATTTTTGCTTCAGAAGATGTTCTTGATCAAGGCTGTTCGGGTGATTCTTCCAAAGAGGTAATGAAACGGTCGGCGATCATTGATGACATCGGCGGATTCGATAAGAAAATGGGGAGAAATCGTGGGGGAAACCGAAGGAAATGTGAGATGGAAGTGAGCAGACTGAGAGGGAGAAGGGATTGAAAAGCAAGAGGGAAACCGCCACACACACGATGAGAAAATGGGGGAAACTGGAGAAAGCCACTGAAGGTATATCAAATAAACTTTAATCCTGCAACCACTTCCACTTTCACACGGAGCAAAATATTTAACTTATTTACAGGGTTATAAAAGTAAATTTGATTTGGTGTAATTAAATAGGACCAAATCAGCTAGTATACGGTGCTTAGATATTATAATATAGAAAAAACTATTCAATATTATTTAAAATGATAACCTTTATTTAACTTTAATTTTAAAATATACCATTTTCGGTTTTTGACATATAACCTTTGTTTTTTATAAATGCTTAAAAGTCATTTTACAAAAGCATTTTTAATAAAGGGCACAAGAATATTCATTTTTTAAACTAACTATGATTAACCATGTATCATCCTTCTATCCATTTCCATTACTGCGAAGCTATCCATTTCCATTACTGCGAATACACAAGCAGCAAACTGTATCTGGTAGGAGAAGATAGTGCTCACGGCCAATCAAACAGTTTATCTTTCGGATGAAAAGACTGATTTTCCATTCCCCGTCTAATTAAATCTACAAGGAAAATTTTTTCTGGTCTTTGAAAAAATAATCCGAGAGCAAATTGACAGTTGATTTCTTTTACATTAATACAGTGCTAAAAAAATGATACTGATCAAAGGTACACCACCAAGAAAATTGCACTAGTCTGAAAGTGTATACAAGCAAATAATCATCTGCAGCATGCCTCATAGAGGTTTAGGTTCTTCCGTTTTCTGTTCCGTGCCTCTATCGTCGTCATTACCCTGTGCACCCGCGTACCCATTCTTAAAAATCTTTTCCTCCGAGGGCAAATTCTTCTTGCCTTTCCTGCTGCCTTCGATTTTCCAAGGACCCCACACACGTGTTTTTGGAGGAGGTGAAGCATCTGCAATGGGTGCAACTAGTCCAGGCTTGCCATCATCGATCACTTCATCAACCAATCCATACTCTTTTGCTTCCCAGGCATTCATAAAATTGTCACGATCTGTATCCAATTCAATCTAAAGCCCAAAAAAGGGGAGGATTAAAAAGTGTAAGCCTCATAAGAAAGAATTTGACGGTAAACCTGACAAAAAATTGACCAAGAAAAAAGAAGAAATCGTGTATGGTGTAATATGGATAAGCCAACCTGTTGTTCAGGCTTCCCTGTTGCTCTCGATAGTATCTTGTTCAGCTTAATTTTGTGGTAAGCCATCTCTCTGATGCGTATGCTCATCTCTGTTGCCTAGATTAATAACAAAAAAAGTAACAAAAATCACCTCCATTGTTTTTTGTCAAAATTACTTCAAACTAACTGATATTATAAGACAGCTCCAGATACAAAGTCTTCTCAATCAAAAGTAGTCTTGATACATTATGGACCAAACTATAGATGTACAAGGCAATACAAAGATGTTGCAAATGCATAACACCCCAAGGAGACGGCTAACGATATACACGATATAGCTATATTGCTAGTACAAATAGAAATATTACATAGTGAGATAATACACTTTCTCAGGAAGTTTACAAGAGAAATTCTTGAACTTTTCAAATCTTAGATAAAGTCTTGATTTTTTTGTTTACCGAGTTTAGACATCGTACACCAATCATAGTTTTTTAGCAGAAATCAGTCATGGTATTTTAAACACACAGAATAAGAAAAGGATGAGTTACTCGTAGAATGGCACACATATAACACACAGAAATATAAAATTACAATCACCAATAGTGGTGATTCAGTGCATAGATATGCAAAGCAAACCTAGAAAACATATAGAACTTTCAGAAGCAGCAGGTGTGAGTATTTATAGGTCAAAACTAGAAAAGGGAAAGGTTATGAATGACTTATATCTAGGATAATGAAGCCAGTAATCATGAAATACTTGGTGACACAGTGATACTTAAAACCAAGAAGGTCAGTTCACATTCCCGAAGAAATCAAGACCAAAACAAAATAAAATGGAAAGTTTACGAGCCCCATACAGGATGAATTAAGAACATACTTTACCCCCAGCTGTTCCAAGTGGCTGATGGATCATTACTCTTGCATTTGGCATGCATAACCTCTTCCCTTTTGAACCAGAGGCAAGGAGAAAAGCACCCATGGATGCTGCAAGGCCCATACAGATGGTAGATACATCGGCCTTGCACAATTTCATGGCATCATATATACCCATCCCTAATTCAATTTAAAGAACATATTTAAAAAATTGAAAGCTAATTATAAAGAACGGAGATTAAAATACTAAAATAAAATAAAATAAATAAGTTTTATGCCTTCATAACTAGATTTTGGAGAGCAAATGAGTACAACTTAACTGCGCATAAAAGAACTCCAAAAGGGATCCTACAGATCCTAGAAAATCAAGTTTGCTTCAACGTGAACATAATGAAAAGCGAAAACTTTTGTAATATATTGACATATGTCCTCCATACCGCAGAGAAGATAACAAACTTACACATTCATCAATATTATTAATTGATGAAAATATCATACACAAACAATTATAATGGCACTATATTCATGTAAAGTACGGTTGCTGCTACAAGGAGATGAGGTGGCTGGCAATCACAGACTAAGTACGTAACTAACTTAAAGAGCAACACTAATAAGAGTAATAAACTAAATGTATGTTATTAAAAAGAAATATTGTCACATTTCAAAGAAGCTACTGTTGTTGGATGGCTGTTTAATGCCTGAGAACATGATGTTTAAGACTTGGCATTCAAGATTTCTGGACCCAACTAGAAGAAAAATATTGAGATCTATCAACATAGTCAACATAGTTCGTTATCACATTCATCCTTTCAAGGAGTTGTTATTGCCCAAGACGTGCCCAAATAAGAATGCAAAAAATCAAAAGTAATCATATCTAAAAGCAGTTCTCGGTTGTGAGTTATACATCACAAGAAACTAGAAAATCCAAATTCTTAAAAACAAAATCTTCGAGACAAACCACATTATCTTGGCACTTCAGCTTAACAGTATGGACTCACCAGCAGTGACAGAGCCACCAGGTGAATTGATGAACAATTTGATGTCTTTTTGCTGATCTTCTGAATCAAGCAATAGTAGCTGACTAATGACAAAATCTGCGGTCATATCATCTATCTGTCCATTATCAATTAAGTTTCCAGACAGAAGAAGTTAACACCCACCTCAACCATTTCTTGAAGATGAATTTAATTAATCTTAACATAAAAAATTAATCTAAACAAAATCAATCCCCCAGGTACAGGTTTGGCTAAGCCATATTTCTCACAGATAACAGGATTTACGCAATCATGTTCTAAATGTAGGCATTTTAACATTCATCAGCGCTGAAAAACATAATAATCGACAACAAGAATCAATTTTTTACTACAAACACAAAATCTTCATACAACTGCTAATTTAAAATTCCAAGTAACTAGTGTTACTGTTAGCATATGTAGAATGATAAATATAAATTATTCATCGTGAACTCATTGTAACAAGAGAAGGGGTAAATCAAACATGAAGAACTGTGTACATCTTGCAACTAGTACAGTTTAAACCCATTTATACACTAATACTGCTAGGATAAGAAAAAGAGTCAACCTGGGTTCCCAAGAAGATAATCCTCTGGCGAAGAAGCATATTTGTGGTGTCGAGCTCTTCGAATCTCGGCAGCCAAGGAGGAGCCGCATAGTTCGACAAATCCAAATTTCTAGTCGAAAACCTATTTATCGCTTTCACAGTCAAGTTTCTTTTGCTTCTACTAGAACAACCGCTTGCAATTTGACTAGTGTTACAGTAGCTGGTAGTTCTAATCGGTAATAACTGCTGATTGGATTGACTGATAACGGATGTACTGCGGCAGTGGAAAACGGCCGATGTGGCGGCAGGCCTAGGAGGAGCCGATGAGGCGGCGGTGAATGTTAAACAGCCCACCTCCATATCTTCTCTCTGAGGTTTGTTTGTTGCTTAATTCTGCTGAAATTCGATTTTGATCAGAGATAAGATTGGTGTTTTAGCCTAACGAGTTCCTCAAACGACGTAGTTTTAGCCGAACGAGTTCCATGATATCTAAATTATACTTTAAGATACCGTTTGAAGTGATGTATATGATAAGTAATGTAACGATTAAAAAGTTGTGAAATGATTGTAAAAATAGTATATGATAAATGATATGATGTTTGATTGAAGGATAAAATTATTGATAAGGATTATTATTTGATACAATAATAAAAATACCCTCATTACTATAATAATAAAATAAAATAAAAACAATAATATATATCTAAGAATTATAATATAATATAATATTAATATAATATAATAATCATAATATAGAATAATAATAATCATAATATAAATATATATATATATATATATAATAACAGTAATTATAAAATATATATATGTATATATATAATAATAATAGTATATATAATATATAATAATATATATTATTATTACATTATAATATAATAATAATTAATATGTATATGCATATATAATAATAATAGTAGTATATATATAATGTATATAAATTATTATAATATATATAGATAATCATAATATATAATAATAAACATAATATATATATATATAATGTTATCATATATATATATAAATTATTAATAATCATTATATAATAATAATAATTATTAATAATAAAATAATAATAATGATAATGAAGTAAAACAATACAAATATAATAAAAAAGTAGTCGGAAACAAGTTTTACTTTTTTACGGGAATTTCAACTTTTAAGATAATAAAAAAGGCGGGAAGGGTATTTATGTTATTTTGTTGCAAAGTGAGATTAGAATGAGCTAATATGGTGGGATAATTTTTTTTTAAATGAAACAAACATAGGATAAAATTACTAATTCGAAGATTATTAATCCTATCCCGAACTCCAAACATGCCCTAATTTTATTATTAATAGGTAATAATGAAGTGTTTTCCTTTTCATGGACAACATTACCGACATTTGGTTACATCTTGTTGACATTTATTTGTAAGATCTAATGTTTAACAATTATATCTATCATTTTTCTCGATAAAGCGAAAAATGTAATATGTATATATTTGTGAAGTATTAACTTCCCCGTAGGGCAACGGGTCGATTTAAAGATTTGAGTTGTACAATTACTATCAATTATAGTTTTTGATAAAACAACAATTACTTGATCCTATAATTAGTATCGGAGGCAAGATTATGTATTCGATTCTCATTTATTGCGATGAGCACAATTATAGGGAGGGAGATTATTGAGAAATAATAATTGGCCGCCAATGATCGAAACGTGGTGCTTGTCATGTTGTATGATTTAAAAAAACTGGATTTTACTGTTACCACCAGCTATAACCTTTTTTTGTTAAAACAGCAGACATTTGATGCCATGGTATACAATAAATAAAAAAACTAACAATGCTCCACATCCGTTAAAAAAAAAACTGACGAAATAACCGAAATAAATTAACACAAAATTCTTGAAATGGCAGTTATATATCGATAAAATATTCCAGAAGTGGAACCTAAATCGGTTGCAGGCTATAATGTAGAATATAGGCAGAATGCGATCATTCGCCATAGAACGATAGTAGAAACTTGATAACCATGTGTTAGAGGCCCGAAAGTTTATAGTTATCAATGACAAATGATCTTGTTAGGATCGGTCCGGAGTGTTTAGAGGGGGGGTGAATGAACACTCCTATAAAATTTAATCCCTTGTGATTTCTTTCGGATTAGTGAAAGAAATATGTTTCTTAATCAACTCTGCTGCAGAACAGACCACTGAAAGTTTAGTGCGGAACGGTCTGTTCTTAGATTAGTAAGAACGGCTCGATGGCTTGAATAGTATAACGAGTGCAGAATGATAAAACACAGAATATGTTTCTGGAAGTTCGAAGGTGGTGTAATCCTTCTACGTCTCCCCATCTTCCAATTAAGGAAGGATTCCACTAGAAGACTTTGATTTATACAATCCTGTTGTACAAACCCGATTTAGCTGGATTTACCTCACTACCAGACTGAAACTCCTAGTCTCTCGATCTGTTCAGACACACTCTGTCTGACAGTTACAATTGATTCTCACTTCTATATCTCAATACAGAATACACAAGATAGACTTTAGTCTATGCACACAATGATCCTAAATGATCAAATATTACAATATATTTGTGCTTATGAAGATTTTCAGCTCGAGAAAGTCTGAGCTTGTAAGCTTGTGCTGTTTTGCTTTCTTTTGCGTTTTTGCGATTTTTCAGACTCTATGTTGAGCACTTCTATTGCATCCTTATATAGTTGCATGTACCAACGACATTATTTTCCTTAATGTGCAACTCTTGACTCTGCTTAAACTCTGAGTAAGCTGCAGTCTTCTTCTTTAGGGTACTTGCCGTTCTGGTTCATGCTTTCGGCGACTGTCAGGTAAGCTCTTCTTTGTCTTCTTACCTTTTATGGTAATCTTTAGTCCTTGGTCTTTTTCAACATTAATTGCAACATTAAATGCTTCAATAAATAGCCGTTAATGATTCGGACTGAAGAACCAATCTTATTCAGTCTTGACTGCTCTGATCTGATAAAGGTTGAGATCGATCTGAAGCTTCGATCTGGTCAGTCTGATTTCCATCGATCCGATCTGATTTGCGATATACCATATCCGCTTGATCTGTTTTGAGCGATCGATCTGGTCAGTCTGATTTCCATCGATCCGATCTGATATGTTTTGTCATCTTTAAAATGCGGAACTAACAAATTCCCCCTTTTTGATGATGACAAAACCTAGCTTCTATATCTTTTTATCCAGTCTTTTAATAACTCTGAAGCGTATACTTGCGGATCGATTACTTCTTCTTGTTCAAAATAAATGAACATAGTTAAGTTGACTTTCGGATTGATTAAGTCATTTAGTTCAAAATAAATGAACAATGACTTAACTAAGAACTTAGATTTTTATTGATCAAAAAATCTTATTACAATTACAGACGAGTCTGTCTAAATAAGAACTGCTACTTTCTTGCTGACGACTGATGTGGCTTGAAGTCTTTACTCTTTTCCCCCTTTTTGTCAGCAGCAATGTTTTGAAGAAAATCGACAATCTGTGCTAGCTGAGCGCTGATAGCATCAAGACGAGTGTCTTGAGCACGAAGGGAATTTGCTACAGATGCTCGAACTTCAGTGGCCAGCTCGATCTGCTCTTTTCTAGGACTGTTCTTGTAAGTAGCTTGCTGAGAGACCAGATCATTCAGTCCTCGCTGAAGGCTGCTAATACTGGCCGTCATCTTCTCTTTAAATGAATCAAAGTCCAAAGACGTAGTCCTCTGACTTTGATGAACCTCTATGACTCGTTGAGAGAGAGATAGACAGTTATCAGAGAGGTGCTGAAGGGACCTTGCCAGGGATGAAGCTGCATCAGATAAATGATCTGAAGAGTGATCAGATGACGACAAGGAGTGATCAGCTTCTGCGGCAACTGGTATAAGTGAAGATAAAGCAGCTTGGCGTGTGTCGGATTGGATCAAGGTGACCAAGTCCGAAGAAAAATCTTCTAAGAATGCCATATCTTCAGCAGATTGGACTGGAGGAGTGCTGGGTCTTGAAGGCTCCTCAACTTGTAAGGCTGCGACAACGGTTGAGACCACCAGATCGGATCGACAAACTCTGGTGAGGCAACTGTTGTAAGTGCGGCGGTTGGACTGAGTTGAACATGGGAGACTGATGATCCCAGAGGAATAGACGTTGTTGGTGAGTCCAACAAAACATTCAAGGCTTCATCTTCTGCAGCAGACAGAGCATTAGTCATTGGCTGCTCCGCTGTCTGTTCTGCTGTCTGATCCGCTACTCCAGAGGGAATAGTCTCTATGAAAGGTTCTGCCAGAGTCTTGCTCCCAGATGGATGATCCGGGCTGGGTACAGGAGTGGATATGCTGATATTCTGTCGTTGGAATCGGACAGCTAAGTGAAGAGTATGAATATCCATTTCCAGTTGGGCAATAACAGCACCATCATCTTTGGCAGTTGGAGTGCTTGGATCGAAATTTGCTTTCTTAGCGGCCAAGAGCAAATTTGCCAGTCTGAATCGTTGATTGGCCTGAAATAGATCTTTGCGCTGTACAGCAATTCTTACATCGTCTGTCTCTGTCCCCTTAAGGACTTCTTCTTCCATTTTCTGTAGTCTTCTCAGCTTGCCGAAGAACATATCAATGTGGTTGATCGTTCTGTACTCGACATATTCATCAAATACCACAATGAGCACATTGACCTTTTCTTCAACATCCTCCATAGCGATGTCGATGGCTGTTTGCGCGGCAGATTTGGGTTTGGAGGAGAGTGGTTCAGTGAGAATGGCATTGCCCTTGCCGGTGGAAGATGGGGACTTGATCCCTGATTGGGTGTAGTCTCCCAATTCGGTTATAACAATCCCTTTGACCACAGGAATGGCAGAGGGGACTTTGATGGTATTTTGGGTACAGTGGTTGTAACTGTTGAAGGTTGGGTTGTAGTTTGGGATGCAGGGGTGGCTTTTGTGGAAGGCAATATGGGTAGTGTTTTGAGAGGTAAGGTTTTGATTGGCTTGGTGATCTGGGTGCGTAGCTTTTTGGGAGGGGGCTTGGCTGGTGATGAAGGAGCAGACTGCGTTTCCTCGGAGTCAGTCTGAATCGTCAATTTGCGCTTGACTCGAGTTTTACCAACAATAGTCTGTTCTGTTCCTTTCTCAATCTTGACAGCCACCAGATCGGTAGGAGTGGGTGGAGCACTTTTGGACTTCAGTAGTGCCAAACCCTTGGAGTTGAGAATTTTAAACGGACTTAGAGCAGACGGCTTCCCCAGCTCGATGTCCAGAGTCTCCAGTAGTTTGCTTAAAGGAACAGCAAAACAGACAGCCTGTTTGGAGGCAATGACCGTCTCAAGCAAAACTTCAAATAAGATTGCAGACTAGTTCATCTTCTGCCCTGAGTGAATAGCAGCCATGGCCCGGAACTTCTCAGCAGTAACAGCATCATAGCTTCCGGCTTTGCCCAATAATGGCTTGCCAACAATCTCGCATAACACCTGGAAATGAAAGAACATTTCCTTCTTTTTGAATGACGGCTGCAGACGGTGGCCAAAGATGGATACCTTCCCCTGAAGATCTGTGAGAGTGGCCTGAGGAATATGGTCAAACTCAGTCAGTCCGGTGTTGGGAAGACCAAAGGTCTTTGCCAGCGTCGATGGAGAAATGTCAAACGATTTTCCCTTTACGGTGGTGGAGATGAACGTCTTCTGAGATACAGCATTGGCGAACAGTTCTCGAATCTCCGACTCGTAAACCACCGTTCCACATTCCAGAAAATTTCTTAAACCGGAAGATTCTAAGGACTTGAATATTGAGACCATTTTGGATCTTCAGCCCTGTAGATATCATGGAACTCAACAGAAAGAGAATTGTGAGTAATAGTAGCCATTTGAGTGTAATGGAAAAATACGAAGAGTTTGAAAAATATTAGAGAGTTAGAGAGCAGACAGCGGTAATTTGTAAAAAGTGAATGAAAATGAAATGTTCAGCATGCTAAATAAGAGAGAGAAGACACGTGTCTTTATCTCGAATACTGATAATTAAATAATTCAAAATAAACGGACAGGATGAAAGAGAGATAGGACGGTTAAAATTGCGATCAGTCTGGGCTGTTTTAAATAATTACTTTATTTAAAGATTTGTTGACCAGACAGATCATGGGATAACATCAGATTTGGCATAGATCGGTCTGAAAGTTCGGACCTGTCTGTGTCGTTCTGATCATTGTATTATCGATCTGTGTCAGCATACAATCTTTAAAAGCTAAAAGAAAGATACCTCTAAATTATCAAGATAAGTCTATTAAACCAAGAATTTGACGGAAATAATTAAACTTAGCCTCAGGAAGTGGTTTGGTGAAAATATCAGCTGCTTGCTGTTCTGTTGAAATATGCTCGATCCGAATTTCCTTTTTGCCAACATGATCTCGAATAAAATGATGTCTGATATCAATATGCTTGGTTCGAGAGTGCAAAACTGGATTATACGTTATAGCAATTCCACTTGTGTTGTCACAAAATATCGGAGATTCAACAGCTTGAATACCATATGTTAGGATCGGTCCGGAGTGTTTAGAGGGGGGTGAATGAACACTCCTATAAAATTTAATCCCTTGTGATTTCTTTCGGATTAGTGAAAGAAATCTGTTTCTTAATCAACTCTGCTGCAGAACAGACCACTGAAAGTTTAGTGCGGAACGGTCTGTTCTTAGATTAGTAAGAACGGCTCGATGGCTTGAATAGTATAACGAGTGCAGAATGATAAAACACAGAATATGTTTCTTGAAGTTCAAAGGTGGTGTAATCCTTCTACGTCTCCCCATCTTCCAATTAAGGAAGGATTCCACTAGAAGACTTTGATTTATACAATCCTGTTGTACAAACCCGATTCAGCTGGATTTACCTCACTACCAGACTGAAACTCCTAGTCTCTCGATCTGTTCAGACACACTCTGTCTGACAGTTACAATTGATTCTCACTTCTATATCTCAATACAGAATACACAAGATAGACTTTAGTCTATGCACACAATGATCCTAAATGATCAAATATTACAATATATTTGTGCTTATGAAGATTTTCAGCTCGAGAAAGTCTGAGCTTGTAAGCTTGTGCTGTTTTGCTTTCTTTTGCGTTTTTGCAATTTTTCAGACTCTATGTTGAGCTCTTCTGTTGCATCCTTATATAGTTGCATGTACCAACGACATTATTTCCCTTAATGTGCAACTCTTGACTCTGCTTAAACTCTGAGTAAGCTGCAGTCTTCTTCTTTAGGGTACTTGCCGTTCTGGTTCATGCTTTCGGCGACTGTCAGGTAAGCTCTTCTTTGTCTTCTTACCTTTTATGGTAATCCTTAGTCCTTGGTCTTTTTCAACATTAATTGCAACATTAAATGCTTCAATAAATAGCCGTTAATGATTCAGACTGAAGAACCAATCTTATTCATCCTTGACTGCTCTGATCTGATAAAGGTTGAGATCGATCTGAAGCTTCGATCTGGTCAGTCTGATTTCCATCGATCCGATCTGATTTGCGATATACCATATCCGCTTGATCTGTTTTGAGCGATCGATCTGGTCAGTCTGATTTCCATCGATCCGATCTGATATGTTTTGTCATCTTTAAAATCCGGAACTAACAAATTCCCCCTTTTTGAATTTAAACAGAGTTTTATCCACTGAGCCGATTTGAAAATCATGGTTCAGCAGAAATTGAGACAGAGTGTCATACCAGGCTCTTGGAGCTTGTTTCAGTCCATATACTGCTTTATTCAGTAGATATACATGATCTGGAAATGAGTGGTTCTGAAATCCAGGAGGTTGCTCAATGTAGACTTCCTCCTGGAGCTTACCATTAAGAAAGGCACTCTTAACGTCCATTTGATATACCTTGAAGTCTTTAAAAGCAGCATAAGCAAGAAATATTCGGATTGCTTCAAGTCTGGCGACTGGTGCAAAAGATTCATCGAAGTCAATTCCTTCTTCTTGTCGGAATCCTTGAGCCACCAGTCTGGTTTTGTTTCTAACCACAACTCCATCTGCGTCCAGCTTGTTTCTGAAAACCCATCTGGTTCCAATAACAGGCAGATCGCTTGGTCTGGGGGTTAGACTCCAAACTTGATTTTGTTCAAATTGATTAAGCTCTTCTTGCATGGCCTTAATCCAGTTGAAATCAGTCAAAGCTTCATCAATCTTTTTAGGTTCCAGATTTGATATGAAAGCAACATGAGTGAATTCATCCATCATCTGTCCTCTGGTTCTAATTGGTGCAGAAGGACTTCCAATTACTAAATCAGGTGGATGCCTCTTTGTCCATCGATAACTCGATTCTGGATTGTCTGGTCTAGACGGATGAGTAGTAGCGGCATTATCAGCATCTGATTTAACATTCGAGTGAGAAACATCCGGATCGGCTCGATCTGAAGGAGCTTCATTCCCATGATCCGGTCTGCCTGGTACTTCAGGTTCCGGTGGATTGTCTCTTGACCTGTTAGCTACAATCTCATCATCACTGTTAGCTTCGAGATGGATATTTTCCATCTGATTTTGAATTGATTCCTTGTTATCCTCAATACATAAACATTCATCGAAAACTACATGAACTGATTCTTCTACAGTTAAAGTGCGATTATTGAAAACTCGAAAAGCTTTGCTAGTTGATGAATATCCTAAAAATATCCCATTATCTGATTTAGCTTCAAATGCTGTAAGATGATTCTTACCATTGTTGTGAATGAAGCATTTGCAGCCAAATACATGAAGATGAGAGATAGACGGTCTGTTACCAGTCCATATTTCATATGGAGTGAGATTCAACTTCTTGTTAATCATAGACCGATTTTGAGTGTAGCATGCAGTATTTACAGCTTCTGCCCAGAACTTTTGCGAAATTCCAGAATCAGCAAGCATTGTTCTTGCTGCCTCTTTAAGCGTTCTGTTTCTTCGTTCTGCAACTCCATTTTGTTGGGGAGTTCGGGCGGCTGAAAATTCATGCTTAATTCCTTGATCTTCTAGAAAGGATTCAAGATTCTGATTTGAAAACTCAGTGCCTTTGTGACCGCGATATTTTTAAACAAAAGATTTTTTTAGATTGTAACGCGATGCTAAACCGCAAGTGCACGGTTGTCAAGTTTTAGTATAGTGAAATGTAAGTAAAGGTTGTCGAATCCACAGGGACTAACGTATAAGTACCAAATAAGATTAATAAAATTATATTTAGCCTACGATTAAAGATGGAATAATTAACTACTGCAAAATTAAATCAAAATAAAAGAATAAACAAAATGACTTGGGTTCCGGATATGCAAAGGGAATGTCGCTCGCGAAATTTATCAAGGTCTTTGCTCAACTGTGCTATCTTTACTGATCCATTTGACTAATCAATTACTAAACAATTGATTCTTAAGGTGAAAGGTTTTCAATGAATATTCTAAACACTCTCTCAAGCTGTAAAGAAACTAATATCAAACTAGAATAAGTAACTCTCGTTCACTTATTTACTATTTCGATATTGCATAAATCTTCAAAACCTCGTTACTCTCAATCTCACGATTCAAAGTGTTCACGTATGTGATTTTATCTCTCGATCTCAATCTTAAACATACATCATGAATTATTAGAGCGTGCTATAACGTTATCTCTCGATCTCGGTTATAACTCTCAGATTCAATCAAAGTTAGCTAGGCTTTGATCTTATTAGGCAATTAATTCATGAACATAAAAAATCAATGCACTCAAACACAATTGAATCAATAAATCAAACACAATGATACTAAATCTCAATAAAATAAACTAGATTTAATTCAAATCAATTACACAAGACGTTTAATTGTCTCTCGACCTCAAAAACATCAAATGGAACTGAAAATCAAAGAAATCAAAGTTTAGAAATACGATAAACGGTGGATGAATCCGTGCGTTGCACCGTGATTTCTTCTCTTGCTCCTCCTTGCACTCCGGAATCGGTTGGCTCAAGCTCGGACGAAGAACGGAGAAGAAGGCTTGCTCCGGGATCTCCTTCGGCGGCTACTAGGGTTTAGGGTTGTCAAAATCGGTCCTTTCCCTCTCTGATATGATATCTTCTGATCTGGAAGAGATCCCTCCTTTAAAACCCCGAAAATCACGTTAATTTTGGAAAATAAGATCTTCAGAAATTCGCGTGTCGATCGATCGAAAAATAATTTCGATCGATCGGTGCACTGTTTGCTTCAGCGTTTAAAAGTTTCTGTCTTGATCGATCGATCGAAAGAAAATTTCGATCGATCGACACTTCGAAAATTTTGGTGCTGAACTCTCTGCCCGGATCGATCGATCGAGAATAAATCTCGATCGATCGAAATTCTGAAAAACCATATTCTTCATTTTTTCTCTTTTTCGCCTCGATTTCACCCGTTTTCTTCATTTTAGCTTATTTCTTCCATTTCCAACCTATTTTCCTGAAACAAGCAAATAAACACCAAAAAGCGTAATTTCATCCAGGAAAAAGTACTAATATGGTAAGAAATTACAGCTAAAAACACTTAAAATCTAAGCCTATCAACTCCCCCAAACTTAGACTTGATCGTCCTCGAGCAAGCAATAAGCTCAAAAAGTAGAGTCAAACTTAATACTTTGAATGAATCATCTTTACAACTCAACGTAAAAGCTCAGCAATCCCACTTACACGTCAATAAGAGTCATTCAAAGTTCAACAGGAAGCGTTTTCTCCTAAGCTAAACAATACATCGCAACATCGGAACGTGCGTAGTCAAGATTACTTTAAAATACTCTAAAAATCTATTATCCAGCACTTCTCCACTAATGTAATTATTCCCTAGACTTGGATCAGAAGGTCTTTAAAAGCTTATAGCGTTAGGCCTTTTGATGTCGGCTCCAAAGAAAAGGTAGGATAAATGCAAAGAAGAGAGTATAATAGAATCAGTTCAAAAATTTGTTCGCACAATATTGAGCTTCTCTTCAACTTTTTCTAGCCTTGGCCACTTTGGGTCTTATTTGAATGTTTTCATTTTTTCAAGGCTTTTCTCTACATCTTTTCTTATTGCTCATTCTTTTGTTCATTTTTGTTTTTCACAATGAACTCATCTACATGTAACAATTCAGTGCAATGAATGAGATTCATTATACTCCCTTAGGGACGGATAAAATTTTTCATTTAGGCTCAATCCAAGGTATGTATAATGAGTTAGCAAAAAATGTCGAATGGGGGTCTACTTATATACAATGCATATACCATTCTTTTTTTCAATAAGGCTCAATAGGGGACACTAAGGAATGATGTAAACAAGGTAAGCTTGAAAGGCACAAACGGTCCAAAGATCGCCTAAATCATCTCCAAGTCAAGTTCCTAATTATAAAATTTCGCCTCAAAGTGCTTTCAAATAAATTGTAGAGTTTTCTAAGATGCTCAAGACTAATCATAGTTAACACAAGTTTTCACTTTATTCAATACATACTTCACTCAATCATGACTCAAAACGTGCTCAAACTATTCCTCAATTTTGACATAAGCTCAACAAAGGATATATACAAACAAGTTAAACATTCTCATGACTCCTATCTAGATGGGGATTAATTTCATCATGTATTACCGTTGCAAATCTAACTCATCATTTCTCAAGAATAACTCATAACAAAAAAAAAAAAATTTAGCTCATAATAATCGGACGATTCAAGTGTCATTTAAGCACACAGCATATGGTTAAAACAAGTAAAACATGCAATCTACTACTCCCCCAAACTTAAATCAAACATTGCCCTCAATGTTTAAAAAAAGCAAAAGGGAAACAGTGAACTCCCCTGATCAAGACGCTTGCATGAGGGTTGAGGAAGATTTGCTTTTGAAAGCTCCACTGTTGTAGGGGTTCATCGCTCCAACCAAGTACCTAGCAAGAGAAGAATGCATGTGGTAAAATATTCGACTTGAGAGATGAACAAAACTAAAATGAAAACTGAAAAATAAAACAAAACTAAATAACCAAAGGATACGCTTGGGTTGCCTCCCAAGAAGCGCTGATTTTTGGTCTTCGGCTTGACCATCAGAAGCAAACATCAAAGAGCGGCTGCCGCCCATAGTAAGTATCGTATGATACCACTAATGGGTCTTCATTCAATATGCCCTCAAGATTGGCAAAATTGTAACAGTGTAAGCTCATCGCTCCAACAACATTCTTGAATTGGTAGGCATGGGAGAATGATTCTCGACTTGGCTTCATATGGAGGATGTAGTGCGGTGAAGTTGGCATCGATGGAAAATATGGATCCACATATGGCATAGAACATGTCTCCATCGATGGGCTCAAATCGGAATCTTCGAAAGTCTCTTCCTTCTCCAACATCACACTCGACTCATCTTCATATAGGAACTCCTCGGATGACATCTCTGAAGTAGTCTCAATCTCTTGAAGAGGCTCAAGTTCCTTTGAATTTTCCACACTAGGAGGATCACTCCCCCAAACTTGGTTGGTTGAGTGATCATCATCATATAACCAAACTCGATTCGTCGTCTCTTGATTTGTAGCCCTCATCTCTTCCTCTTGGTAGCTAGTTGAAATTGTTTCCACGAGGACCACCATTTGCTGCTCCAGGTGACGCATAGAGTTGGTTTGGCACTCCAAACTATTCTCAGTTGATGCCATGAATCTCTCTAAGGTATCCTCTAACTGAGTTGTGACATCTGCAGAACTATATCTCCTCTCTTCGCGATGTTCAAATGGTTGTGGCGTATCAATAGGGTAGTGAGGCTCCGGTGGGTATTGGTGACTCCAACCTTGTAGTGAAGGATCACAATACCAGTGATAATCGAAGTCCGCCATATCATTGAACAGGTGTAACACACTGTCCTCATCTCTATCAACCAGGGGACTCCCAGTCACCAGTGCTCCGCTAAATACCCATTCTCGTGTCTGTGCATCCAGACCTTTGAAGAAATATTGCATGAGAGTATAGTTCGAAAAGTTGTGATACTGGAATGTGTTGGCCAATTCATTGAGTCTCTCCCAAACAGCGTAAAACGTCTCAGAATATTGTTGGGCAAATTTTGTGAAGACTTGTCGATGAAGCATCACAGTACCTCGCAAGAAAAACAAATATATACAAAGAAAAAAATAAATTAATTAATGGCTAAATTACAATTAACTAATCTCGTATGATATTATACAAATTAGTCCCCGGCAACGGCGCCAAAAACTTGACCGCGATATTTTTAAACAAAAGATTTTTTTAGATTGTAACGCGATGCTAAACCGCAAGTGCACGGTTGTCAAGTTTTAGTATAGTGAAATGTAAGTAAAGGTTGTCGAATCCACAGGGACTAACGTATAAGTACCAAATAAGATTAATAAAATTATATTTAGCCTACGATTAAAGATGGAATAATTAACTACTGCAAAATTAAATCAAAATAAAACAAAAGAAACAAGAATAAACAAAATGACTTGGGTTCCGGATATGCAAAGGAATGTCGCTCGAGAAATTTATCAAGGTCTTTGCTCAACTGTGCTATCTTTACTGATCCATTTGACTAATCAATTACTAAACAATTGATTCTTAAGGTGAAAGGTTTCAATGAATATTCTAAACACTCTCTCAAGCTGTAAAGAAACTAATATCAAACTAGAATAAGTAACTCTCGTTCACTTATTTACTATTTCGATATTGCATAAATCTTCAAAACCTCGTTACTCTCAATCTCACGATTCAAAGTGTTCACGTATGTGATTTTATCTCTCGATCTCAATCTTAAACATACTTCATGAATTATTAGAGCGTGCTATAACGTTATCTCTCGATCTCGGTTATAACTCTCAGATTCAATCAAAGTTAGCTAGGCTTTGATCTTATTAGGCAATTAATTCATGAACATAAAAAATCAATGCACTCAAACACAATTGAATCAATAAATCAAACACAATGATACTAAATCTCAATAAAATAAACTAGATTTAATTCAAATCAATTACACAAGACGTTTAATTATCTCTCGACCTCAAAAACATCAAATGGAACTGAAAATCAAGGAAATCAAAGTTTAGAAATACGATAAACGGCGGATGAATCCGTGCGTTGCACCGTGATTTCTTCTCTTGCTCCTTCTTGGACTCCGGAATCGGTTGGCTCAAGCTCGGACGAAGAACGGAGAAGAAGGCTTGCTCCGGGATCTCCTTCAGCGGCTACTAGGGTTTAGGGTTGTCAAAATCGGTCCTTTCCCTCTCTGATATGATATCTTCTGATCTGGAAGAGATCCCTCCTTTAAAACCCCGAAAATCACGTTAATTTTGGAAAATAAGATCTTCAGAAATTCGCATCTCGATCGATCGAAAAATAATTTCGATCGAGCGGTGCATTGTTTGCTTCAGCGTTTAAAAGTTTCTGTCTCGATCGATCGATCGAAAGAAAATTTCGATCGATCGACACTTCGAAAATTTTGGTGTTGAACTCTCTGCCCGGATCGATCGATCGAGAATAAATCTCGATCGATCGAAATTCTGAAAAACCATATTCTTCATTTTTTTCTCTTTTTCGCCTCGATTTCACCCGTTTTCTTCATTTTAGCTTATTTCTTCCATTTCCAACCTATTTTCCTGAAACAAGCAAATAAACACCAAAAAACGCAATTTCATCCAGGAAAAAGTACTAAAAATGGTAAGAAATTACAGCTAAAAACACTTAAAATCTAAGCCTATCACTTTGTCACTTCAAATCCTGTCTATGTTTGATGATATCTCATTCTGAGTGCGTTTCAGCGGCTTGAACAATTTCGGACCGGTCTGATCTTTACTGCTCAAAAATATAGTCCAAGTAAAACGTGAGTAATCATCAATAACAACAAGAGTATACCGCATTCCCCCTAAACTTGTTATTGGTATAGGACCAAATAAGTCCATATGTAATAGTTCTAAGCAACGTGATGAGGATTTGGCATTCTTGTTTTGAAGGATGATCTGATCTGTTTGCCCATTTGGCAAGCTTCACAGATCTTATCCTTGGCAAAGTCGATCTTGGGCAGACCGACAACTAAATCATTTTTACACAGGCTGGATATAGTCTTAAAGTTGAGATTATTTAAGCGTTTATGACATAGCCAGTGTTTATTATCATTATTAGCGATGAAGCAAGTAGGATTATCAGGTTGAGCAAAATTCCAGTTAATCTTATATGTATTTCCATTTCTGATTCCGACTAGCATGGTCATACCGTCTGACGATTTAATAGTGCAAGTGTGTTTGTGAAATTCTACAACGTAACCATTATCACATAGTTGACTTATACTGATCAGATTATGGCAAAGATTCTCAACTAATAACACATCATTGATAGTAATGTTACCATGGACAATCTTACCCTTGCCCACGGTCTTACCCTTTGAGTTATCCCCGAAGATGATCTTGGGTCCAGTACATTCCGTGACTTCAGACAGCAGCTCGATGTTTCCAGTCATGTGACGAGAACACCCACTGTCTAAGTACCAGTCTGATGCAAGTTTCTTCGGTACCTGTCATCAAACATAATTATTGTTGGTACCCAATCCTACTTGGGTCCAGAACGGATTAGCCCTTTGGGAACCCACACCTTTATCAGCTTTAATGGCTTGTGTGTGTCTGGTGTGCTGTGAGCTGATCTGTTTCGATGTTGTGTGTGATAATGTGTGCGATATGGAAACCTTTGATTCTCATAGGGTAGTCTATATCTTCGTTGAACTGGTTTTGAATTATAGTAGTTGGATGGTCTTCCTTGCCTTAGATTTTGCACCTTTAGATTTGGTCTGAAAGACGCAAAGCTTGCTGGTGCCTTTTCTTTGGCTTGGTTAACATATCCAATCCCTTTTCTCAAACCTTGATTCACGAAAGAGACTCCAGTTTGAATTGTAGGTGCTTCAGTCTCATATACTGTGCTGGATTTAACAAATGTCATTTGTTTGATTTTGTTCTTTACCAGCAACAGTTCAGATTCATCTTTGGTGCAGTCTTTGATATCAAAGCCTATGCCGGTGACATCACCGACATTTCTTTGTACCTCTTGCAATTCTTCCAATGATGCTCTTGATTTTGTCCATGTTTTGAAAATATGAGAAATCTTATCATTTTGTGTGCTAATTCTCTTGTTTTCTTCATGGAGCTGATCGTAAGAGATTTTCAGCTTGTTCAGCTCGATCTGTAGATTATTGCACTCACCCAGCTCAGAGCAGCTTGGTTTGATGTGCTCATCCATTTGATCATTGGCTTTAGCTTTAGTTTTCTCAAATGATTCAGCTAAGATTCTATAATCATTAGCCATGTCTTGCAGTGCGGACATAAGCTCTTCACGTGTAAAATCATTTGAGTCAAGATTGAATACCTCGTCTGTTTGACTCATTTCTTCGTCAGTCATTAGACATTGAATATCTTCGTTGCTTTCGCTGGAAGAATATTCGGAGCTTTCTGAATCTGAATCAGTCTGAGCCCACTTGTTGTTTCCTTCTTCTGCTACTAGGACCTTTTGGGACTTCCCATGATGACTTTTACGATCTTTGTAGTGCTTCTTTTTCTTGTCATCACGATGCTTCTCTTTTCGTTCTTCTTTCTTCGGTCTGGTGCAATCTGCAATGAAATGTCCGGTCTTACCACAATTGTAGCAAGCCTGATCATTAACAGCATCGTCCTTTCTAGATTTATAATGATGAGAGGGTTTAAATTCCTTTTATTTTTAGACATAAATTTACCAAATTTCTTGATAAATAATGACATAGCATCATCACTTATCTATTCCATAGATCGATCTGTTGTGGGGGCGGTCTGGTCTGGAATTGCTGCCAGTGCTTTGTTTGGTTGAGAGATGAATGACTCTGCTTCACCTCTGGTGATCAGTTCGCACTCATATGCCTTAAGATCTGCGAACAGATCATGAAGTTCAACTTTGTTCAGATCTTTGGACTCCCTCATTGCAATGGTCTTAACATCCCATTCTTTTGGCAGGGCTCTCATAACTTTCAGAGCGATCTCTCTGTTTGAGTATTCCTTGCCCAGACCATTCAGTTCATTGATGATACCAGTAACTCTTTCATCAAACTCATTTAGAGCTTCTCCAATCTTCATTTTTATGCACTCAAATCTTTGAAGAGCAACAGTCAACTTGTTTTCCTTGGTCTGGTCGTTCCCTTCACATAGCTGTGCTATTTTCTCCCAAATTTCTTTGACAGTAGAGCACATTTTGATTTTACTGAACATATTCTTGTCCAATGTCTTGAACAAGATGTCTTTGGCAACGTTGTCGAGGTTTACTTTCTTTCTTTCTTCATTAGTCCAGAGGGATCTGTCCTTCTCGACCATTTGGGATTCACCACCAGTAATGGAGACTGCTGTATTGACTTTCAGAATCTTCATTGGTCCATCAGTGATGACGAACCACATATCGTCATCCTGTGCTGCCAGATGAGCTTGCATTCTGATTCTCCAATCATCATAGTCTTCTTTTGAGAACGTAGGAATTTTGTTGAATGATGCCATCAGCTCAAGTATCTTTGTGCTGATTAAGACAACCTGGCTCTGATACCACTTGTTAGGATCGGTCCGGAGTGTTTAGAGGGGGGGTGAATGAACACTCCTATAAAATTTAATCCCTTGTGATTTCTTTCGGATTAGTGAAAGAAATCTGTTTCTTAATCAACTCTGCTGCAGAACAGACCACTGAAAGTTTAGTGCGGAACGGTCTGTTCTTAGATTAGTAAGAACTGCTCGATGGCTTGAATAGTATAACGAGTGCAGAATGATAAAACACAGAATATGTTTCTGGAAGTTCGAAGGTGGTGTAATCCTTCTACGTCTCCCCTTCTTCCAATTAAGGAAGGATTCCACTAGAAGACTTTGATTTATACAATCCTGTTGTACAAACCCGATTCAGCTGGATTTACCTCACTACCAGACTGAAACTCCTAGTCTCTCGATCTGTTCAGACACACTCTGTCTGACAGTTACAATTGATTCTCACTTCTATATCTCAATACAGAATACACAAGATAGACGTTAGTCTATGCACACAATGATCCTAAATGATCAAATATTACAATATATTTGTGCTTATGAAGATTTTCAGCTCGAGAAAGTCTGAGCTTGTAAGCTTGTGCTGTTTTGCTTTCTTTTGCGTTTTTGCGCTTTTTCAGACTCTATGTTGAGCTCTTCTGTTGCATCCTTATATAGTTACATGTACCAACGACATTATTTCCCTTAATGTGCAACTCTTGACTCTGCTTAAACTCTGAGTAAGCTGCAGTCTTCTTCTTTAGGGTACTTGCCGTTCTGGTTCATGCTTTCGGCGACTGTCAGGTAAGCTCTTCTTTGTCTTCTTACCTTTTATGGTAATCTTTAGTTCTTGGTCTTTTTCAGCATTAATTGCAACATTAAATGCTTCAATAAATAGCCGTTAATGATTCGGACTGAAGAACCAATCTTATTCAGCCTTGACTGCTCTGATCTGATGAAGGTTGAGATCGATCTGAAGCTTCGATCTGGTCAGTCTGATTTCCATCGATCCGATCTGATTTGCGATATACCATATCCGCTTGATCTGTTTTGAGCGATCGATCTGGTCAGTCTGATTTCCATCGATCCGATCTGATATGTTTTGTCATCTTTAAAATCCGGAACTAACAGATCTTTAATACTACATTTATCCTCAATTATCAGTAGCCGCTCTCTAATATCATAAACTCTATAGGTATCCAAAATGGCATAGATTTTCAATGATTTTATAGAATAATTTAGGTAAAAACCTTGAAGACCTAAAAAGGTAAAATATATCATATGAGTATATCTCCTGGTTATTTTTTATTATTATTTTATTCAATTATGGTTTTGACAATAGCCCCACTAACATTATTTAGATATGATTCAATTTTAATTTTGGGCATAAAGCTTATATCTAACTAAAAGTTATATCTCTATAACTTTTTTGAACATATCAAAAAAATTAAAAAGAAAAGAAAAGAATGAGTACTCATGTAAGTTGGCAATATTAATTAAATAATAAAAAAATTCAAAAAATAACGTTTAAAAACAAAATTACCAAAGTATTAAGAAACGCGATCCGAGATCAAGTTTTTTGCTTTTCTTAAAATCCGTGCCAAAACTTACAAAAAAAAAATTCGCGCGCATCTCACTCTTCATTCCATTACCACTCTTCACTCATTTGCATTCACAATTTTGTGCACGACTCACACACTCTCCTATTTCAATGTGTGAATATTTAAACAAATTTTTCCTAGATAATTACTAAATTTTCGGGTGATGCATGTTGAGAACTTAATAAATTTTATACATTAGAAATTTTATATTTAAAATTACTATTTAAAATTTCATTTTATTCTATTTTCTTTTATTTTTAAAATAATAGTATTATATGTAGGGGGTATTTTCATTGTTTGTAAACCCGACCTGAAAAAGATTGCTCTGATAGGCGAGGCATTGATCAATCGTCTAATTGGATACATCGATTCAGATTATGCTAGTGATCCTGGAAAGCATCTGTGATGCCTAAAACTTAATTACCTTAATTAAATTGAGTTCAATATGATTATTAAGGGATAATTATGAATGAGTGCCATTTTGCATTTGGGACTCGGCTTCGAAGTAAATCGCATGAGTCTGATTATTATGTTTAAATCATAATTGTTTAATGGAATAATGGTTAAGATGAGTTATTTAAAACATTGGAGATAATTATGAATTGAGGTAGTGGGAAAATTATTGAATTTGAGTAATAATTATTCGATTTGGGGATAAATGATTATTGGGTATAATTTGTGGGGTAAATAAAAGTTGGGGGACTAAGTGCAAATTGAAATTAATAAAACTAACTCACCTTCACACATTACACCTCAAACACATAGTAATCCCCTACTCAAATCCTCTATTCTCCCCTTTCTATTTTTCTTCCAATTGATGAAGAAGCAATGCTTGAATCTTGTTGGTATGGTG
Organism: Haberlea rhodopensis; assembly: GCA_907163345.1. Taxonomy (NCBI): domain Eukaryota; kingdom Viridiplantae; phylum Streptophyta; class Magnoliopsida; order Lamiales; family Gesneriaceae; genus Haberlea; species Haberlea rhodopensis. The sequence goes on from CAJQUN010000013.1 coordinate 11,419,319, forward strand.
ATCATGTAAACATAGGTAAGCAAATTCTTACCTTAATCTTGATTATAATTGATTTTTGAGTTGGAATTGGTAATTAGTTGAATTGGGTTTTTTTTTGTGATGAAGATTTGGGAGTTTGATCAATGTTAATAAAATGAAGTTTAATGATGTTTAATAGGTGTTTGAAGTATTGAAAGAAAATGGTGTGTGGTGTATGTTGGGTTGAGTTGGTATATGAAAATCTCGAGTTTTGGCAAAAACAGGGCTAGCAATCGATCTCTGAGCTTATAACGATCGATCGCCCGAAGTAAAGTAAAGTTAGTGGCAATGAATAGATCATACAATCGATAGCTGGATATGTAATCAACCACCCGATAAATAAATGACCAATGATCGATCGCTAAGAATTGAGCGATCGATCGCGGAAAGTAAAATTTTTTGGTAAATTTGTTTCTGACAGAAATCGATCACTATCATTATGGAGATCGATTTATGGCATGTAATTTTGAAAATTTATTATTGGTCTAGCATTTTGAGATATGATCTTGTATAGTCTATTTTGACGATGATTATGGCTGTTGGGGAAGTTTTGTTAATAATGGAAAAAAGGTTACGAGTAATGAACCTTCGTAAGACATGTATTACATGGTTGAGTTAGTTGATAACTCAAGTTAACAAGGGATAAAATGGGATGATTTGAATCGTATACGGAATATGATAAATTGTAATTGATTATGATAGGAGGCATGACGTATCTGTAAGATGAATAATGAAGTTGTTGGAAATTATTAATGATAAATATTGAATTGATATTCGATATAGAAATTGTACGAGCCTCCGGATGTCGAAAATGTCTAAATCATGTCATCGACCTTAATGTATGTGGTAACATACGAACATATGTAAGTATATTATTCTTACGTATAACAACAGTATACTGTTATTGCAATTAGATTAGTACGCAATTGTAAGGACCCCCGTGCCCTTAACCCGTTATTAGTGTATTAAGCCGTACCATTAGTGCATATAATCATAAATCATGGGGAAAACCATATGCAAGTGCGACACCATATGCTATCCAGGAAATTTCTTGCATTTAATCCACATAATATTCGAACTCCCCAACCAAGATTATTTATATAACATGCACCCTCATAATACACTAACATGCTCTTAGTTCATTTAGCAGTTCCATATTTAATTGCATGCAAACCATAAATGAATAGAGAAGAGCCGTAGCCCATTTATACATTCCATATACACGTAAAATGTACTCACATAAGAGCACCCAATGAATACGCGTGTATCTAATGTATAAAAGACTCTACCAGATACCGTTACTGGCACTTCAATCCTGGAAGTACCTCCCAAGCACAGCTCGATCCCAATTCTGGATCTATGCACTTGTTCAACCAGCTCTGGTACCTCGATCCTGGAAGTACCTCAAATCAACCGTCCGAGCTCAACTCCAAAGCTGCTGCTACACCTGTATCACCTGTCCCAACAGAGACAGCCCCCACACGCGGTGAGCATACCAGTACCACCAATCCAAATAATCATAATATTACAATTTACAATTTGCAGAATGTAAATGCCATGAATTTAAATGATACTCCCTGGATGGTATCATCCTCATCTGGGATCCCCTGTATCGTCCCTGTTCTCAAAATAACCAAACTCATCAAATTCCCAAAGCCAGTTAATCGCCACATAGATTAACTAATACAATTTCTAATATGCCAGTTCCATAATCAATATGGTAAAATCATTATATAAAAGACCGTAGATAACACACATATCTAACCAACGAATTCATGGTCCTATTCATTGCTCGCTCCACAATAGCGGCATTTTAAATCCCACGCACGCTCAACAATGGCGGCTTATAACCGATGGTCGCTCAACGGCGATAACATCTCAATCGTTGCTCGCTCATAGCGGCACCATATAATTCCCAACGTATTTCCATTTATCATAATTACCAAACACTATACATTTCACTGTCCATTCATTACAAGCACCATATGCTATGCACCTCAACATTCATTCATTGCAATAACCATATACTATGCAATTCACAGTTGTAATATTATAACAGGTTATGCTCGTACGTTATACGTACCTTAAGTCTCCGTTGTCCAAGCCAAACCTTGCTTGAGTTCCATACCTCGAGAAATATGTGCTAAAACACATAAACAACTCACAATCAAGTATAAGCATGCAACCACGTGTCCAAGCACGTTCAAGACTCCCAATCATATCGTCAATCCATGACGATTACCAAAATAAAAACCCCCCGGCTAAGCATGCATAATACCCAAAATATTCCATTTTACATGTTTAATAGATAGCCAAAAACCCAACCAAAAATTCCGTTTAATTAATTTTGGTTCCAACCAATCCATTTTAAAAGTATAGCATTCCCATTGGAATGTAGACATTGCCCCGGAAACGGCCCCCTTAAAACCTCGATTCCAAAATCCCGACATTTTCCAAAATTTTGAAAAAAACAAAGGGAACAGGGCCGCGATCGATCGGCGCTAAGCCGCGATCGATCGCCATACCCTACTGCCCGAAAATAAACAAGCCGCGATCGATCGCCACATCTCGCGATCGATCGCCGAGACCCTCGCGATCGATCGCCCACTTTTCGCGATCGATCGCCGCTACTGCTCATCGCCTTCCCAAAACAGAAACATGTCGCGATCGATCGGCGCCAAGCCGCGATCGATCGCGACCTGCGGGATTCCTAAAATTTCGAGCTTCAATGGTGTTTTTCACACCCAAACTCCAAACCAACACCCCATACAACCTCAACACCTCAAATACAACAATTGAACTCCATAAAATCACTGAAATCAACATTTTAGATTTTAACCCAAAACCCCCAAACACAAATCCAACCCAAAAGCTCAACCATAACACACCATACCACTATCAAATCGAAGACAATGGTGAGGGCAATGTTAATACCTGATTATCTTCGAGAAATTCGGCTCCCGAGCCAAGCTACCAACGATTTTCTTCCCAAGAGCCAAAGAGGGGAAATGGGGAGGAGGGTTTGAGCGATGAGAGAGGGAAGAGAGAGAGGGATTCCGTGCCAAATGACCGAAATCTCGAGTCCAACTGGTATATATAGCAAAATGTTCCAAGATACCAATACCTCCACAAATACATCATGATTCATTAAAAATCATCTGTTTTCAAAAACTCTCTCTCCAACATCAAATACCCATACTGGCCCCAACATAAAGCGCCCCGGACACCAAGTCCCACTAAAAACCCAACTCATAGGTTTTTCCACCAAAATGAGAATACAATCTCAACCTTTGGATCCAACGATCCCAAATGCCCGATTTAACAACCTCGGGAGACGCAAAACCGCAATTAATTCCTAATTGCCACAATTAAAAATCCATCAAGGATTATTACTACACCGAGATTAACACCATTAATCTCCGGACATCACAGCAATGACGTATGATGTTATGATAAGATTGGTATATTTGTTGAGATATGAAATGCTGGCATATCGAAGCGAAGAGATACTTGCTGCCGTTATATCGAAGCGAAGTAGATGCTTGCCGCTGTCATATCGAAGTGATGTATAATGCCGATGATATGTCGAGGTGAGGTGTATAATGCTGCTGATATGTCGAAGCGATGTGTATAATGCCGCTGATATGTCGAAGCGATGAATATTTTTATTTCTATGTACCGCTATTATATAATTGAGATGAAAAGTTATGAATATCATAATTGTTGAACGGATATTGAAAGATAATACTAAACTTGATGATTATGAATACGAGTACAATAAATCATTGTTGTTGATAAATTAATTGATTTTGGGAATTGATGATTTTGAATATTGTGAGGACATGAACAACTTAGGAAAGCTCATATGATTATAATGTATCCATGGAGTATTTCCTTAAATTACATCATTATGTTCTTCATATTATCAATTATGTATTCATTGATATGATGATTATGTTATTGGTATGCTCACCCCGGGTGGGGGTTGTTTATGTTGAAACAGGTACAACAGGCATCACAGGTACAATACTGATACTGGAAATGAATTCGAGCCATCGAATGAGGATGCTCCTAGGAGCGAGATACCAGTATTTGTACGGGGTGTAGTGATTTATGCATATAAGATATGAGTGTTTTTATTTATTGCTTGTATGTGAGCATCATAACTAATGTATATGGCATGTATAATATTTTGGGAGTTCACTTTTCATTTGAGTGTGGCATGCAATCTAATGAGAATACGATTCATAGTGCATTAGAAAGTTTATACATATGTGAATTGTATTCGTGTTGGGAATCAGGTTTATGGGGGATTTATGTCGAAATTTTTTTATATAAGTCACGCTATAACTAAGAAGCACGTAATGAGAATCCCCTCATGTAAAAATGTATACATAAAGAACTATATAATTGCACTAATGACGTGATTAGGTCGTGAGGTCGTTACAACGTCAATCAACTACTAGTTATGTGCCAATCATGGCAGGAGTACTGTAGGACCCCAACTCCATAACTCGTCATTAGTGCAATGTGGCCCATGGGTGAGCCGTGATGATTTGAGTGACTGGCATCCTACAGATGGTCAAGTCACTATTTTGATCTGTATAACGGTACGTAAATTTTATAGTTTGCTTTATGGTAAGCATGCATTTAAATTTCGGGGGTGAAATTTTATTTAGGTGGGGAGAATTGTAATGCCCGGAATAATTATTAATTGTCAAATGGATTTAATGATGATGTTTATATGATGTGTCGGGATTTATTTCTTGGGTATCAGAGTTTGGACCGGAGTTGGGATAAATGAATCAGGGATTAATTTATAATGTTAATTAAATTCTTGGGAAGGTCATTTTTGGCTCGGGAATAGAATAAATGTTTCCTGGTTCAACTTGTGATGCAATTAAATTAGAGGGGTATTCTTGCAACAATATTACGATGTTGATGTGTATATAATCATGACATAAGAATATTCGTGTCATACCATTTATTATGACTTGATGCTACTGATCGGTGGCTGGTGGTGCATAAAATGTTGATATATGTATGTGCGAATTACTAATGGGCTTTCTAGTAATTACTTTGCACCAGATAATAGACAAAAGAAGATATATGAGAGATTGATGTTAGGGGCTCAAGAGTACCGTGTTTCATACAGACAATGGTGGTGTACGATATGACAATGTTGGTATAGATTGCATACTTTTGCAATCACACATGTATGAGGTTATTTATATGATAAAAAGTTGGTGTATTGTCATAAATTCTGATATACGCATGATATGCATGGATTGATGATTTAGTGATTATATTATGTGTACTATGATGAAAGTAAAATGTGACGGATTTAGATATTGTGCAAGGAAACTGTACCGATGCGAGTACACAGGTATTGAAGTATGACAAATAAGCTTGATGATTAAACACTGTAAGTGTTGGCTTTTATGAATTGTTAGCAATTCTCTTGATAAGTTAATTATAGGATTGAGGTTTTGAAATGTGAAAAAAAAAAATTTAGCAGGGCAAGTATGATGTTAACCTCGTATTGATTTACATGAACAAAGGAATTCATATGTTAGCTTATTAAATGCTAATGTTGGAATATGGTAAAGTGATGTGATTTGCAGTCTTGCTATGGTTAGTGCAATGTGGCCCATGGGTGAGCCGTGATGATTCGAGTGACGGGCATCCTACAGATGGTCAAGTCACTATTTTGAGCTGTATAACGGTACGTAAATTTTATAGTTTGCTTTATGGTAAGCATGCATTTAAATTTCGGGGGCGAAATTTTATTTAGGTGGGGAGAATTGTAATGCCTGGAATAATTATTAATTGTCAAATGGATTTAATGATGATGTTTATATGATGTGTCGGGATTTATTTCTTGGGTATCAGAGTTTGGATCGGAGTTGGGATAAATGAATCAGGGATTAATTTATAATGTTAATTAAATTCTTGGGAAGGTCATTTTTGGCTCGGGAATAGAATAAATGTTTCCTGGTTCAACTTGTGATGCAATTAAATTAGAGGGGTATTCTTGCAACAATAATTTAGTTGAATTAATTGGAATAATAAGATTGGGAAGAGTTATTATATATATGTGGATGGAATTAAATGGGAACACTTTCCCTACTCTCTTTCTCACCCAAACCGATAAACCCATATCTTTCCCCCTTCACATCTCTCGACCACTGTGTACGTTTTCCCTCCATGTTCAAGCACCATTTTTTTGTTCAAGATTCTTGTGGGTAAGATGCTAATCGATTTTTGGTCATTTTCCTTGCTTGCCTTTCGATTTGTTGCATGATTTCCGAGCATTTTCTGTTCGAAAATGGCACCTGCCTCATAGTCCGAGATTTTGCTGTTATTGGTCCGAAAATCTTTGGTATTTTGGCTCGATTTCATACTGATATGGTTCAAAACATTTCTGTTGTTATGTGGCTTGATATGTTGCTTTTTGGTTCGAAATTTTGTGATGAATTTCTGATATGATTGGGTCGAAAGTTCCTGCCACTCTTTAGCTCGATTCCTTCATGTTTTGAGTTTGATTTTCCTACTGCTTCTGGATTGAAATCTTGTGATGTTTATGGGTCGAACTTCTGCTGTATATGGTTCGAAAAAAATATGTTGCTATGCATTTCGAAAATCATGTTCTTGGTTCGATTTTTGCTTGCTGTTTTGGGCGATTTCTGGTGTGTTTTGTTTAGGGAAAACGATGCTGATGGGTATTGAATTATTGCTCGAAAATGGCTTCTAGTATAGCTCCTAGTTGCCTTTAAACTAGATCAATCGTTAATTGAAGGATCAAAAACCTTGCTATGCTTTTAGTACCTTCATGCTACTGTCTATTCTATCATATTGTTGGTTCGTTTCTAGGTGCAGGGGCGTGTGTGTGTTTTAGACGGGCTAGCATGTGTGTGTGTGTGTGTCGTGTGGGTGTGCCTTCCAACTTATACCAGTGTGCTTTATTCTGAGTTCGTATGTGTATAAATCGTACATGAGTGTGGGTGTAAATCAGCATTTACGTGTGGAACGATGTGTTTTAGCTATGTTAGTAAGGTCAGTCAGATTGATGTGGGTTCTTGCTTCGCGTGTGAAATATTAATCCTAAATACCAATGGAATATTATAACTAAATGATGGGTAATTAGTATGAACAAAATGTATGTTAATATGAAAAAGCTGAGTGGATTTTATTGATTTAAGTGATAGAATTCCTTCATTTAATTATTGATATGGATATTGAATTGTTGGGTATAATAGTAAATGAGGATTCATGTCCAGTGAGCTGTGGTATTCTAAATTGGTCATAAATGGTTTCTTGAGTATAATAGATTATGATTTCGCTGCATACATTACGGAAAGGAGAATTTGCATCTTTCTTATGTGAAATTATATATGAATTCTTCGTGTTGTTGAATATTGATTATTTATTGGATATTGAATGATTCATCGGATCATTGATCTATTGATGTTGAACAGAGATTGAGCTACTGAACTGGTGTAGATCCTCCATGAACCTCTGAACAAAAAGGGAGTAACTTGACTTGGTTTATCGAGTATAAGGTACTTGGTAACGTACGAGTAGGTATACCTAGTATTTATACATTATATAAACATGTATTTTGAATTGATGTTTCAGGTTAAGTTATTGACTTTGATAATTGAGTTTAATATACGAGGTATGGTGGATACGTAGTTGTACGTGATCCGAGGATATGAATAAAGAAAAGAATGTGTGTATATATATGTGGTGTGAGGGACATGTAGTGGTACGTGATCCGAGTATACTAGTTGAGAATTGATGCCTTGGGCATGAGCGATATGAGAAAGTGTCGAGAATGAGATAGTGGAATAAACATGTTTGCATTGATGTGAAATTATTTATGTTTGAGCATTAATAATAGATTGTGGTTATATTGAGTTCATAGTGTTGTTGAATATCATATTTTCAGTGACAATACTAAACTTGACGTTATGAAAGTGCGTGAGTTTGAAACAGGAACAGTGCGTGGAAGCTATACCAATTCGGAATTGTACAGGGAGTATATTTTATGAGTTTTGAATAATCTAAATTGTTACATTACGATTTTGTATATCGATTTGTGATTGAATATTGAGTTGGAGTATGCTCACCATGTTTAGGGGCTGTTTCTGTGAAACAAGTTAAATAGGTATGACATTGGTTCTGAAGCGAGTTCGAGTCATTGGAGTGGAATACTACCAGGAGCATGATATCAGTATGTGGTAAAGGGTGATGTGACTGTATGCGAGTAGATTTATACTCGTTTATTCATTGCTCGGTTGTGAGCTATTGTTGTTGTGAGGGTTGTATAAATCCTTTCTGGATTGTAACTGTCTATTATTTGAGGCATGAGCATTAGCTAAACTTTATATCTTTTGGTGGATTCTATTGTGGATTAGTGCTGGATATTGGTGGTGGTGTTTGAGGATATTTATTATGGTGCTTTTTTATTTTTTATTTTTTTGGATAGTCCAATTTAGGGGAGACTCTGCCCAAATTTTTATAAAAACCCACAATGTTACAGTGGTGCAAGGGTGTTGGTATTTGGTGAAATATTTGAGTCTCATTTCTTGTAGAAGTGATTATATCATGTTATTATTTATGTCATGGGGGACATGTGAAGCCTGTAATGATTCTTTTAAAGAATGAAATTTTTTTTTATAGACGTCAGAAATGCACTAATGACGAGTTATGGAGTTGGGGTCCTACAAGTACCAATGAGTCGGAGATCTACGCTACAGTCCATAGTTGATTCGTCAACTACAGAGACAAAATATATGTATAACATGGAAGTCATCTGGTTGCATAATTAGGTGAAAGACTTGGATAGCAGGCAGAAAAATACAACAATTTTCCATGACTGTTGTAAGCTTCCACAATGGTAGAGTTTTGTTGAGTTTTGGTTGGGTTGTAGCTTGTTTTTGAGGTTAAAGGGGGGTAGATCTTGTCCTAACATCTTGTTTATGTTTGGGGGTTGTATTTTAAAGTTGTTTTGTGGTTATATGTTGAGCATGGGAGTTGTTCTTGGTTGTAGATGAGTTTAAGTGTTGTTGGAAGCTCATACATGGAAGTTTCTCGCTGGAACAGGGCTGCTCGATCGATCGAGATTAGGGTCCGATCGATCGAGCAAAGCAGAGCCTGAACAAGGCGTGAAATGAGCTTACCGATCGATCGGTAATATTTCCCGATCGATCGGTGTGATGTCTCGATCGATCGGTAAAATGGTTCGATCGATCGGTGGAGGCAGTGCCTATTTTCTCTTCACTTGGCGATCGATCGGGGCTTAGAGGGCGATCGATCGCAAGGCATAAAATGTGGATTTTGGGATTTTGTTTTAAATGATGTTATTTTTGGTAATGGTTCACTTATTGGCTTCTAATATGGATTCATGTGATTGTGTAGAACCATCCCAGGTAGCCACACATCAAAGGAGATAAAGTTCCACAACATCTCCACTTTTGGAACTAAGGTACGTAGTGAGACGTACGAGCATCGGACGGTAAAACGTATTTATTACGCTTTGAATTGGCTATGCATTATGGTTGCACATGTGGTCTTATTTATGCATTATGGTTGCATATATTATTGGAACATGCATTATGGTTGCATGTAATTGTGAGTCGAGGTTATATCACAGTGATGAAGAATACTTGCCGCCTTCATGTCGAGGCGATGATAGAATACTTGCCACTGTCATATTTAGCGATGAAGAATATTTGCCGCAAACATGTCGAAGCGAAGGATCATGCCGCTGTCATGTTGATGCGAGGGATATTATGCCGCTAATATGTCGAAGCGAGGGGTATTAATGCCGCTGTCATGTAACGCGAGGGGTATTATGCCACTGATATAATAAGACTGGGATTGGCCATTGGTATACATGGAACGGATGCATGTCATGACATATATTATTGGTGTTATAATCAATTAATTGTGATTATGGTACAGGGACAACCAAGGGAGCTTTTGTATGTGTTAAGTATAGGAAGTGATTTGCATTTATGGTTTATGCATTAAATTATGATCATACTATTGTGAATATGATTTATATACATGCTCATGGTTTGGGGTTGTTCCTGTAGGTACTTTTGGGCGGACGGGCTAAGGCGGGTTGATGCAGTGAGCCAGTAAGGAGTGCTTTTGGCATAGCAGGCTAAATTTTTGTATAGTATCTACTCTAGGAGTAGTGTAAAGCTATATGATTAGCATTCATTGGTTGAGAATGTAACTAATCCCTTTTGGAACTTCATTTTGGCACTGTAATTAATAGCTCAGGGCATCAACACAACCTTTATACTCTGTTATGCATGGAAATTTTTATTTACGCCTTTAATCCGCACTTAAGAAACTAGGGTCCTTACAAGCCACCACTTGAATCGGAGGAGCAAAGTGCCACGGTATGTGTGAGCCACCTCTTGAACCGACGGGACAAAGTGCTACACATAACGGGGGCCACCTCTTGAATCCAATGAGCAAAGTGCTATGCGCATGGGAGCCACCTCTTGAACCCAAAGAAGCCACTAGGTGATATGTGTTACATGCTTATTGTGATGTATTTCTGAAGCCGACTCAAGTTTCGAGGACGAAACTTCCAATAAGGATGGAGGGATGTGAAGACCCGGAATTTTGGTCAAACAAATTACGTGATACCGAGATAACATTGAAAAATAAATAAAAATAATAGATTTACATTATGGATGTATTTAATTATATTATTCAATCTTGTGGACTTTTAATCACTTATTTAAGTTTATAACTTATTAGAGTTGTGTAAGAGATAATACATAGGTTATATGATTTTAGCTTGTAAACTTTTAAATAATTTAAAGTTGTAGATAATTAAGAAATCATTGAAAATAATATTAATAATAATAACCAATCTTAAATCTTGCAATGAATAAATAAAAGTTATGGACTATAATTCCTACACTAATCCTACATTTTTGAAAGTACATAACTAAATCATTCAAAGGACTTGCCCAAAATCATGTCATTAATGGCCTAAACCCATTCTTTTCCTTATCAATCATGACATTGATGATTTATCAATTGCCTCGTGTTAGCCATCATTGCCTTGCTAAAATCATGACATTACACATTCAATTATAATGACCAAAGTTTGGGAACCTTACCAAATCATGTTATCATTACCTTGCTATCATCATGATATTAGACATGCCAAATTTTAGGAATTGATCAACTAATTCTCCTACAATAAATAATAAAAGTCCTCTATTCAATTGCCCAATAGAATTAACCAATTCATTTGCCTTCCCAAATCTTATCATTAATCATTATTCAAACATGACACTAAATGCCAAAAGTTTAGGAATCTCCATTATTCCTCACACTTTAAAATCACCTCACTCAATCCCATTTATTTGCCTCCCAATCACATTAACACCATACATCCATCTATCCAATTATTATTTAGCTCCAATCTTGTGATTAGAAGGCTAAAGAAATGAATATACAATTAATATCATCCATTTAAAATATTACCTTTTGACCTACCTTGAATCTTGCCATTGTTGAGCCAAATTGGTGGATCTACATTGGACCATCACTCTTCACTTTAAAACCACAATACACTAAGCCAAGAAAAGATTATTCTACACTCTCCAATTTTCAAAAATTCACCTACTCACACACACAAGAATTTGAAAGCTTCAAGGCAAGAGAGGAGATGATTCACACCACTTCATAATCCGGGATCCATTCTACCATACTTTGTATATCCGACAGTAAGTGGGTTTTTGCTACAACTTCATTTCGTTTTCAAAACTATATGTATGTTTTAAATCTCGATTGAACAACCTATGAAAAGCATGCTTTTAAATCAAATAACTCGTTATGTGGATATGTGCAAGATATGTGTTTATGTGTAAGAAATGTGTTTATGTGCCAAGATCTATGTGATTTGACAAAGAAATATTAAAGGATTTTTGCTATGATTATATGTATATTTTTACTATGTTCAATCGGCCCCTACTTGCTGGGTGTTTTCCCAAACGCTCACCCCCCTTACCTCCCCTCCTAGACAAAGACGAAAAGAAGAGATCGAGGAAGAAGAACAAGAATAATTTTTGGAGATGATCCACTGAGAACCTTCAAAGAAATTTATTAGTTTTAGTTGCGCTTCCGCATCTTTGATTTAATCCTAGAGAATAGTATTTTGTAATAGCAATTGTAAGGACAATTTAATGATTTTGGAATAAATAGACTGGTTTTATCAAAGATCTGTATACGAGGCTTGTTGTATTCGAATTTCAAGTTCATCAGAATCATACTGAGATTTTCTGCGACAGTCAGATGCTCATATGTCTGGCGAAGAACTGTGTTCATCATATTCGCAACAACCACTTTGCTCGGAAGCAGAATGCAACAAAGTGAAACAAATGAAGGGAATGTGGGAGTATATAGATGGGACCACATGAACAGTCGTTAAATCCACGCCGTCCGAATTAAACTGAATGGACGGTTGCGGATATGCCTCAGGAAACGAAACGTCGCGCGGCGTTTGAAACGTTTGAGCGGGAAAAAAGAGCGGCAAAACCCGAGCATGTCAAGATTTGGATTTTACCCGAAGACAATAAAACAAGACTTCAATATTCTCGTCTTGATTTACTTCAGGGGGTGAGGTGATGTCATATGATATATTGGCCTTCTCGGGTAAAATCTCATGCAAGAAACCAAATAAACAGATGCGGAACAGAATAACCGAACAACAATGTACCGAACATATTATAGTTGAACGACTGTCAAACGCTGCTCGGTTTAATGGTCAAAGATTAGCGGAAGACCCGGCTATAACCAACAAATTAACCAGCGAAAATAAACCTATGTTAAAGGGGTGTGGATTTCTCGGACACACTTGCCACCTTTAATGCCACGATCAGGGGAGATCGTATACTAAGCTTTCCCGCAAATAAAACACTTAAATTGGCCCTATAAATAGAGGCCGAGAGTTTCATCACAGAGGTTTGACTTTTTTAGGAAAAGAGGATTCCGAAGAAAACATTATTTTGTCTGTTCGGTCATCTCTTGTTACTTTTCCAGATATTCTTGAGTGTTGATTTTCATTTAGATATCATGTCAAGTCCTATAACAAATAAAAAGAGTGACTAGTACAAATATATTGGACTTGGGTCCCGTGGTTTTTTCCTCAATTCGAGGGTTTTCCACATAAAAAATCTTGGTGTTTTTCTTTTATTTTCCGCAAACACTTAAATCTACCGAACCTGGAAAAACAGAATCACATCATATAATATCAATGTATTTGATCATACAGAAAAATAACAAAATATTTTTTCACTTACCCCGTGCCCTAGATAATTTAGTTTTGGAGTTGGATAAGGCATTTGAAACGACCAAAGCATATGAGGCATTTCTTGATTTCCAAATTGATTAGCATAAAACAGATGATTATTGTGATATTTTATATAGTTGAAAATAATCTTTAATATCATACATGTTCGCATAAATTTCATATTTTATCAAATCAATTAAATATAATTTTTTATAATAAAAGTTTTGATAATAATTTAAAGTAAAATATAAATAAACAGTACCTTATATTGGAAGAACAAAGTTGCAGAAGGAGAAAGAGTCGCAGAAGATGAAATTTGTTGCAAAAGAAATGGTAATGTCAATGGCGGGAATCATAATGTTTTTAGCAAAACAAAATTAATAAATGTTCAAAAAAATTAAGAAATGTTGTGGGCCTATAAAAAATATCATCATAGGTGCGACTATAAAAAATAAAAAAATATCTTTCATCCAACCTAAAGATTTTGGAGAGATTTTTAAATTGAAAAAATTCTCGCTCTTCTTCGAAAATATCATCATGGTAAAATTTCAGAATTATTATTATACAACGAGATTTTACAAGATATTTCGAATCACTAACAAGTTAACGTCGACAAGGATCGAATTATTTGTCACAACTTCCCTCAAATAAATGGTTGGATTGTATATATGATCCGTATCTATTTTTTATTTTTGAAG